>NTMA01000075.1:92317-201554 GCA_002917075.1 Hawksworthiomyces lignivorus
GGGGGGGGGGGGGGGGGAGGATGTAGCGTGAATTAAAACAACACTAAAAGGCAAGAAAAGGAGACCGCAGAACCTGAAGTCTTGGGAAGGAACTCCCCATGTACGGATATGTACTTGTATCTTAATGGTATTATTATGACTTGACCCTGTATCGGTATTGAGAGCGCACAGTCGCTGCTGCCACTTGTGGAATTTAGAGATTCTTGGCTGGTATCAGAATGCTACGCCAGGAAACGAGCTGGGGTGCTCTTTCTTATAAAGAACTATTCCGTGGCATGAATAAACTGCATCAATCGTGATCCGTTCTCTCGTGGCTGCCTTCCCTCGATACCGGCTCAGAGCAGGCAAGGCACAATCCAAATAGAAGGGGCTGACTTCTGTGGAGGCGAGAGAAACCACGATACAGACTCGCCCTTGGGAAGGCGCAGAGGGCAAACGTACCAAGGACGGCATGCACGCAGAGAAATGCAGGACGCCCGCAACAGAAAAAAAGAACTAACACGAGTAGAGAATGGCGGGATGCTAGCTGGGCGCCCGGCTAGAATTGCTAGTGGACGGCGAGGACAACGTTGGCGGTATTGGTACCGTACTAGCGCAGTCCTATTCGCCTTTGTGTAGTGGCCTGGTCCGCCGTCGATGTCGTCATAATCTCCTGTCAGCATATTATCAAACGGCTTTCCAGGCTAGCCACCAAGGCGAAATATCCAAAAGAACCAAGAGATTCAAAAGAACAGTGCCCCCAAGGGGTGTCGGCTGACAGATCAAGGATCTGTGGAATTACTATATAATTTTATTTCTGAGCCTATGAGCCTATATCTTACCACTGCGGCTGCGGGAGCGAATGCAAATCTTGCTGAGGTCAGTCATTTTGCGTTGCGATAGACCGATTCCTATGCAGCCCTTTCAATTCTCCGTGCTTCCACGCTTCCCTTCCCTGTTTTCTAAGCTTCTAGCATCTTCCTCTGCACGCAAACAAACAAATCAATATGCCAGCGAGACTCTGAAAACAATGTGGTACTGGATCAAGAAGCTGAGGGAAATGAAACAGAACACGCCCACTTCGACGTAGCAATTGAGCACCCGTGAAACAGAATGCAAAGGGGGAAGGAAAAAGACCTAGAGTGCCGTACTCCGTACTAAGTTACATAGTTGTCCACACCCATACGTGGTACATGGTAAATTACGAAACCCATGTTTTCTATACGGTAAATCACCATAGAAGCACAAATCTCGAAGCAGGGAAAACAGCGGGCATCGTCTTCGCCATAGGGCAGAGCTGACGACTTAACGGCGCTCAATTGCCCATGCCAGTATGCATGTGCAAGGGTCTATCTGCCTCTTTTCCCGACTGCCCCATCTCCAATGGCCAGCTGCAGCCAGCATCAGAGCCCGGCAATACGATACAATGCCATGAGCAGAGCTGGCATTTGCAATGTTCTGCTTGTCGCAGACTTGCTCTGTGTCTTGTAACTAACTGCTTTGGTCCCCAACCATACTGGAGGATTGTCCAGCTTTCAGACTGGCTAAAACCATTTCCTTCTCCAAACAAGACGCCCCGAAAATCAGGGTCCAGCCATCTGCTCCCCCCGCCCTCTCCCTTAACAGGACCCAATCGCATACGATCGTTGTCCCTCCGTAATTCATGCTCCCCCGTTAATCCCATGTCTTATTCTCCGTATGTTTGGTGCACACATGCACATGTACGTTCAGGTTTTGTGGCACGCATAGGCAGAGAGCCAGACAAAAGGCAGCTGTTCGCAACCGGGAGTGGGGGCCAAGGCGAATGGTTCAAAACTGGATAGTTGGTTGGCTGGCTGTCTTGGGGCATTGTGGCAGGTCACCAGCGCAGCTCCGCAAAGCATCCAGACGACGTTGATCAAAGTCTGTACCTACATGCGTGCTACAGAGTACCTTGGCGAGACGGGCTATCAGAGGGTGGGGTGCTCGCCTCTGCCACTACACCAAAATCGAGAATCTGCGAAAAATGTTGGAAGCCGGCAACCAAATCTTGGCTATCTCACACCACCTTTGCACGGCCTGGACCCTGACCGAACGCGTCTAGCGGCAAAGGCAGCAGGCTCCCCACCTCGTCAGCTTTGTGCACTCGTTTGTTCCCCCGTTTTGCCTTCCCACGTTTCCCCAACACACTACAACACTTATAGCAAGTACCCGTACAAAGCCCATGGCACAAAGTACACCAGCGGTCTGGAGGGGGGCAGAGCAATACATTGCGCCTTGCAGAGACAAAGAACAGGTTCAGGCGGCGCCTCTGCCTCTGCGCAGACGGACACCTGCTCCGCGCTCCGTCAAGCTCTCTGCCTTTTCCAGAGGCTGCAAAAGGCGCAAACCTGTTAGAAAACGGCACTTCTCTCTCCTCTCCCCCACCCACCCACGCTCAGCGGGCAGCCAGTTGTCCTGTCTTGTAAGCGAGACTTTTTGCTCGCCGTTTTCCTTCCGGCCCCCTCCCTTCGGGTTCTTTTGGGGGTTCTTTTGTTGATTTTTTTTTTTTGGACCGGTCCAGACGTTCTTGGCTAGTTCACTGGCTGAAGCGGTGAACGGCATTTTTGTGCCGGCCGCACAAAGGACATCAAAGGTCTCGAAAGGTCGATAGCAAGCCGACCGGCGGAAAACTAGAATTACTAAGAATAAAGTAGGAGTCTAAGGGGTCTTCCGCCTGTAAAGGGGAACTGCCAGCTCGACGCCGGGCGTTTCGTCATTCTGACCGCATATATGCTTATTGTCCCGACCATGCTTATTGCCCATGGCCGTGACAAAAGTATCTTGTAGTGCGTAATTTAGAGCATATGTAACATGTATTTTGACCATGTAGATTTACTGCTCCTTCACACACACGGGATACGCATGACACATTTGATATATTACAAAGAAGGGGTCCATCGACGTCATGACCACGTGCCTAGTATGGAGGCATGTCACAGCGATGCAAGACACCACGGTAATACCGAAAGCGGCAACTAACAGCTTTGTTAAACAAGATGAAGATATTGAAGACAGAGATAATCCTGGCATTCTTGTCCAATTCTGTCTGGTGATTTTGTCGTTGTTGCTTTCGTCGTGTGCAAGATGGGTGTCATTTCGTATGTCAGCCATTGTCTCACTATCCAGGAATTTCAGGTTTCTGTTATAAGCTGAGTGGCATCTGGTTTTCTTCGTCTTGCAATGATCTCCACCCCGTTACTGGTTTGCGGTCTGCGCAATTCAGCCGGACTCTTTTCATGATCTCTCTGGTTACGTGGCTTGTCTTTCTTGATGAGAGACCCCTCATCGAAGAATTAAAATGCTGTCTCGCTCCCGACAGAAAAGTTGATCCACACAAACAATCACCTAAATTTCTGCCACCTACACCGTTGTTATATTATTAAAAAGGCTTGTTAGCCTAACATTCTACCAGCTGATGGATCAGAATCTGCTATCTGTTTTAGAGTCGCAAACCGCACAAACTTCTGTTTTCTTTGGTGTAGACTTTGCTTTAGGCTTTCGAGCGTGTTATTGAACGCGAGATGGTAATTGCAGAAGAGAGTGGGAAATATATAGTGGTAGAATAGTGATTGTTTTGTGTGGATCGACTTTTCTGTCGGAGCGAGGCTGTGAAAGGCTCTTGACCGTCTCACACCATGGTGCTCACACCCTGTTGACAACAAGTATGAATGTAACACTCGTCTCGGCAAATAGTATCGCCTTTTTGATCTCACATTAAGTCTCTTTGTAGTTCTTGTTCACAGCCGAAATTCCAGTCGTACGTATGTAGAAGGGAGAAGGCTGTCCTATTCTGGAGTCACATGCAAGCACTGGCTGGAATGGACCGAAATTGCGGGGAACTGCACGGACGGCAATTGATTTCTGTGACACAGCTCTGATTGCTCAGCTGCAAGCCTCGGCATTCGGACCAAGCTCACTCGATGCGGTGGTTCGTTCCGTAGCGGAGGAGCCTTGCACAGCTACTTCGGACGATCTGAGGCACTAGGGGGCCGCCTAGAGTAACCGTCGCAGATGCTACATGTCGGCACATTTTCTTTTTTTTCTTTTTGTAAAACTCATATTGGTCGGCAAAACCATGTCGACCACAGCAAAGCCGGCGGACGCTGACGCCGTGCATGCTGCGGCCATTGCCTCTGTCGAGGCTATTTTTGAGAGGTATCTTTTTAATTTGTTTTCCCTTTCCTCCAGAGATATGGTGAGGCGAGGATCAATTGAACTGACGCATCACCAGATGGATCCGCATTGCCGACGATGAGGGCTACGATGGGTACGACTTGTACGTCATGAAGAACGCCAAGCTACTGGATGCGTCGCTGGGACCACCGGCCGGCTCTGCGGCGGCGCCGCTGGCGACTGCACCGCTGCCGTCCGTCGTCTCCAGCGCCACCACCTCTCTTTACGTCGACCAGCGCTGCCGCAACATCAACGGCGTGGTGCACGGCGGCGCCTACAGCGTCATCTTTGACATGCTGACGACCATTGCGCTGGGGCCCATCGCCCGGCCGGGGTATTGGGAGTAGGTGTAGTAGCGAGCCCTTGATCTTAGTTATATATTTATTTATTTATTTTTTTTTTGCGAAAGTCCTTCTCGTGCCGCATACATTTCCCTATTTTGCTAATCCGCACTCACCCCCACGGCCAGCTTCCTCGGTGGCGTGACACGCTCCCTCTCCATCAATTATTTGAAGCCGCTTCCCTACAACTCTACAGTTGTGGTGCATTCCCACGTGTACCAGGTCGGCCGCACGATGGCTTACATCTTCGCTTCGATGACCAGCCCGGACGGCAAAACCATCTACGCGACATGTGACCACCACAAGGTGGCAGTGCCGACGCGGCCGGCGCACTTGAAATACAGGGTGGCATGGGACGAGAAGTGGGTAGAGAAGAGTGACGAGAAGAGCAAAGACGGCAAAGAGTCGAAATTATGACATGCCGGGACAGGACATTTGCAAAGAGCGCCAACGAAGACCGGCTATCTCGCTGAGGATATTAGAGGCAATGCTACAGTGGTCGACGTGACTCGATGAGCGATGGGAAAAGATCATAGATCATAGATCAAACGAGAAACATGTAAAATATCCCTATAGACGTGCCTTCGTGTAAAATTCCAAGTTCCACTTGCTTTGTGGAAAGCCCGGTCGTTGCTATGCTGATATATCAATACTAGACTGTAATCGTACAAGATGCTCCGCTCCTGTCGCTGTCTTTCCAAGTCCTCCCTCGAGCCTTTTCCCTCTCCCTTCTTCTCCTCCTCTCATAACCGCACGTAGACGTCCAAGCAGTCGATCCGCCACTCCCGCCGGCCCAGCAGGCTCCGCAGCCACTCCATGCCGATGCCGGTCCACTCGGCGCGCGCGCGGGCCAGCTCGGCGGCGGCGGACTTTGCCAGCGTCGACGCCGTCGTGTTGAGCATGTCGACGGCGAGGGCCAGCGTCTCGTTGTGGAGGGCATCGGGCAGCAGCGAGCCGTTGTGGGCGGCGCCGTCGCACGCCGGGCACGCTGCAGAGGCAGACGCAGCGGCGGCGGCGGGGCTGGTCCGCGGCTCAAACCAGTTGCTGCCAAAGTCGAAGAAGCACCGGTCGGACCAGTTGCAGCTCGTGAGGAACAGGATCAGCAGCAGAAACGAGCAGTAGACGCAGGGCCGGTTGAGAAAGTAGGTGCAGACGAAAAAGAGGAAGATGAAGGTCGGGGAGGCATTGGTGGGGATGAAGAGGAGCGGGAGCCAGCTGGACGGTTGCGCACGGTTAGTATCAGAATTGGCAAAGGAGCATAGCGCGAGATGAAAAAAAAAAAAAAAAAAAAGGCACCGCATGTGCGCGGGAGCCGGAGTGCAAAAAGTCTTACCTCCGTAAGCAGAACATAGTGAGTGACGACAGCGGTGCGCCGCGTCGGGCGTGTATGTGTGTGTAGGGCCGGGTGCGCGCAGTCTGCCGCCGTAGAATGAGGGGCAGAAGAGACGGAAGTTTGTGAGTAGCGCGATTAGAGAGGGGGATTTCCGACAGCGTTTCTCGTCAGAAGCTGGATCTCGAGATGACGGATTGGTGAGCCGCGGTCGTCTCACACCGAAATATGTCGCCTAAGAATACTGATGAAGCGAGTCGTGGATACAAGGCCGGGTCAGAAACTAAGAAAACTGGTCGATGCTCTAGTGGCGATTTAAGACGGTCGACACGCGTAGAGGAAGGGGATGGTGAAGATGATGAGAAATTCCAATGAGTATCTCTGGAGCCTGCAGAGTGGCGTAACGATAGTTCGGAGAGTTTTATGTCATCGATTGGCGCTGTGAGATTGTGAGAGGGTCACCGATGTCGTTATGTAATCGTAACAGTGCATAACACAGTATAAAACGAGCCCCCAGGAGAAACGACAGCTTCACTCAGCACGTGCATGCAACCATTCGATTTTCAATTTGCTACTGGACAACTCACCGTTTGTGAAGCAAAAGAAGCTAATATTATTCGTCTAGACGCCCTCACGCCTTATTCGATGTGCCGTGAGGCGATTGTGACGCAAAGGAAACCCTGCGTGAGTTCACTCTGGGGTGCTGCATGCATACCGTGCTGAAAAACGACACGATAACTGTGTGCACTGAACGCTTTTGTGTGCTGGGGCCAGCCCGATAAGTGCCCAATTCTGCAGGCCTAAGGCCGCGCTGGCAGCAAAGTAGCCTGACCAGCCCCATAATTTTTGCAGGTTTGGCACCTGCTGTTTACCGCCCTCGCGCCCTGGCGCTTGCCGTTCAGCCTAAGACATACAGAGCAACTACAGCGTATAGCGTACCTATAATTTTTATTTTACTGGGGAGCAGAGCAACAGTAAAAAAAAAATAAAATAAAAAAAATAAAGAAAATATTGAAAAGTTGCTCTAAGCTTGTTTTCACTTCAACCTCACTTCTTTCTTCTCCAATCCACACATCTCTGTATTTGCTTTTTTCCATCCACACCTGTTACAACAAAGAGACACAAACGAACGTTACTCGTCGACCGCTGTGCCTAGATCACTTTCTAGGCTCTCTGAATTGCGTAACAGCTGTTTTTTTTGCTTTGGTCCTGGTCCAGCTGGTTTTCGCTTTTGTGTTGCCTCTGTTCTCGTTTCGTCTCCATCATCTTTGTTCGCTTTTGTTTTCCTCCATCTGTTTGCACTACTTTTATCACATATCTGCTCTCTCTGTTATTACAGTTGGCTGCTCGGTAATAGATGACGGCTCGTATTTTCTTCTTTGCTGCTCTTCGTTGCCTGACCCAATTCCGCCATTATTGGTTTCTCTAGTTAGACACCAACCTCCCATATACCGACACTTGTCACCAACCACTGTGGACATCCGCCATCAAACAGGCTTGCCGTCACCATGTCGGCCGACAGTGGTGATGACGGCAGACCCGTCGACAGAGAGCCTGGCTCCGGCCTGGAGTCCCTGCTAGCTCAGCTGCGTCGTCGTTCTGACCAAGACACGTCTCCATCTGGTCCTCTGCAGTCCCCCCACGACCTCCTCTCACGCTTTTCGGCTATGCAACAGCGCCCTCCCGTGGCCAACGATCAGTTCTACCCAATTCAACAGCAGCAACATGCCGACCCGTCACCAACTGGGATGGGCGGACCAACGTCCTCCTTTGTTCACAACGACAACAGCTTCGCGTCCAACCCGGTCACTCATCCTCCCCAGTTCGCGTCTAACATCTCGCTGTCTTCCGGCGGTCTGCCCGCTGCTCCAACCCCCCCCGTTGGAGGCGGCTTTCCGAATGCCCAGTTCCCGCCTTCCCTGCTGGGATCCATCGGCTCCGGCCGCCCCAGCAGCGACCGCGCTACCACAAGCTCACACCTGCTTAATCTTTTGAAGTTCAGCGGCGGCGGCCAGGCCAACTCGAGCGCCAATTCCCAGCCGCCGTCCGTGCCTCATAATCTTCACCAGAGCATCACTGCCGCTCCTGATGACGACGAGCCGGAGATGCTCGAGCAGCAGCACACCTCTGTGGGGACGGCTCTGCCACCGAGCATGATTCACGCGCCGGCACCTGCGCCATCAGACCCCACCGGCCTCCTCGCGGCTCTTATGCAGGGCACGCTGAAGGACGAGCCGCCCAAGCAGCCGGAACCTGCTCCATCCGTGGCCTCGTCTGCACCTTCGTCTATGCCGTGGACATCCACTTCGCAGTCCACGGAAACGCAGCAGTATCTGCTCAACCTGCTGAACCGCCCGAAGCCCAGCCAGAACGACGAGTCCTTTTCGACTGAGTCATCCAAGCCGAGCCGGCTTACACCTGGATCGGTCGAGAACCACCAGCCTGGCCAGCAGCTGCAGAAGGCATACGGCGTGTTTGAGGATTCTGCCGCCTCGGCTTCTGCCTCTCCGTCTACAATGGCCCTGCCGCACACCAGCGTGTTTGACTTTGAGATTCAGCAGCCCATCCCAGACGACGAGCCGACCCCGAAGTCGACCACTCTGTTCGACCACCACAACCCCTTTGACGGCCTGGTGACGCCGTCGTCTTTCACCCGGCCCTCCAAAACCTCCACAACCCCCAGCGCCTCAGGTACCGCCCCGTCTCCTGCGCAGTCCTCTACGGCGGCAACGTCGACGGCGACGGCGACGACTGCGACGGCTGTCACGGCTAAGCCGGTTCAAATCCTTAGGAAGCCTGCACCGCAAGTGGCAAATGTGGTCAAGCCGTCCAGCAACGGGCCGAGCCCCATTGCCAGCCCCGGCCATCTGGCTGGCAGCGTTGAAACGGCTGCAGCAGTCCATCTGACCACGGCCGTGTCGCCATCGGAGCCGAGCATCGAGAAGGAAGCTCCTGCTGATGCTCCCTTCGATGAGGCAGCCGAGAGTGACGGCAAAGACGAGAGCGACACTACGGCTGCAGCCAACGACCTTGCCAACCAGTCGGGCGACGACATGAAGGAGGACGGCGAGCTGACTCCCGCGATCCAAGACGCAAACCAGGCGGAGATCGTAAAGGACCTGGACGATCTGGAGCACGCAAAGACAGACGAGGAGTTTGACGCCGCCGCGCAGGCTGCCGGCCGTGCCATCCAGCAGGAGCTGGACAAGGACGAAAAACACACCGCCCTCGAAGACAGCCTGTCTCCGGACCTGGCGAAAGCCGTCCGGGACATCGTCGATGAGGCCGCTCAGGGCACCGTTGCCGACAGCTGGGAGAGCGCCGATGCCGAGGCCGAAGGCGACGACGTCATTGTTGTCGAAGTGCAGTCCTCGCCTGTCAAGGTGTATAACTTCCCCATGAAGCCGTGGATCTCCATCGACGTGCAGGACGACGACAAGGAGAGCCGGCCCGTCTTCCGCGAAGACTCCATCCTGGACATTGCGCGGCTCAAGAAGGATTTCGACCAGATCGACCGCAACCTGGTGGCCGCTTCCGAGAACTACATGGTCTACGGCATGTCCAAGGCGGGCGGCCTGCGCGTCATCCGCCAGTCCGACGGCCGCGATGCCAAGCTCTTCACCGATACGCGGGACCGCATTTTCAACGTCGCCATGTCGTACAGCAACGACGCCGGTGCCATCCCGCGAGACTCCATCATCGGTACGGGCATCAGCGGCACCGTGTACTGGGTGCAGATCCGCGACGGCGACAAGGACCACCTGGACTACGCGCACCCGGAGCTGTACGGCTTTGCTCTCCCGCCGATCCCGTCACACGAAGGCGACGCGCCCGGCGGCGTCCTCAAGACGCGGGCTCGCACCTCGACCGGGCACCCGGAATACTTTGCCGTGGGCCGGGGCAAGTCCATCAACATTGTGTGGCCGAGCTTCATTATGCGGAACAGCCTGTTCCAGCCCGGCCACGACCGCGTCGTCGACACCGAGAAGCTGGCCAAGCAGTGCTCCCTGAAGATCAACACTGGTAAGGCCGGCAAGGACTTCACCTTTAGCCAGGACGACACCGTCGTGGTCTCGCTTGACAAGTCGGGCCGCGTCAAGTTCTGGGACGTGCGCGACCTCACGGCCGTGCGCGAAGGGTCGGACCCGCGCAATCCGGTGCCGGCGCACACGTCGCTGGAGGTCAAAGAGCCGCTGATGACGCTGACGACCACGCCCGAGGGCGAGAAGGCGTGGCCGACGTCCGTGCTGCTGCTCGACAAGCTGCGTCCGTACCAGAAGCACTGCGCCCTGCGCTACATGATCGTGGGCATGAAGCAGAACCACACGCTGCAGCTCTGGGACCTGGCGCTCGGCAAGCCCGTGCAGGAGTTCAACCTGCCCCACAGCAAGGAGTCGGACGCCGTGTGCAGCGTCATGTACCACCCGCCGACGGGCATGATCGTGGTGGGCCACCCGACACGCAACTCGGTCTACTTCTTGCACCTGTCGGCGCCCAAGTACGCCATGAAGAGCATGTCCCAGGTCGACTACATCCAGCGGCTGACGGCGCGCGACGCATCGATCCCGCAGCCGGAGTCGACGGCCGTCATCAGCGGCCTGCGCGAGTACTCGTTTACCAACCGCGGCGCCCTGCGCAGCCTGGACATCCTGCAGAACCCCGCGTCCAACGCGGACGACGAGAACCCGACCCTGTTCGAGCTGTACGCGATGCACTCCAAGGGCGTGAGCTGCCTGTTTGTGCGCCAGGCCGAACTGGGCTGGACCAAGGACAACAAGGTCATGGAGCCCGTGGACGCGGTGGAGGCCGGCAAGGTCAAGATCGGAAAGCTCAAGTCACCACAGCAGCCGGCGCCGTCCGCCGAGGCGCGCAGCGCGGAGACCAGCGCGGTCGGCGCGCAGCAGCAGACGCCGCGCATCATTGCCTCGCGCGCCGCGGCCAAGGAGCTGTTCCAGCACCAGGAGGCTGCCGCGCTGGCCCGCAAGTCCGTGGAGCCCGGCTCGCTCACAAACAAGCTCCGGGGAGCGGCCGATCCCCGGGACGACGACAGCACTGTCACCCCGGCCGCCACAACGCCTTCCGTGGAAAAGGCGGACAAGAAGAGCCGCAAGAAGAAGGCGGCTGCGGCTGCGGCGGCAGCCAATGCCGCCGGAGGACAGTCGCGGGCCTCGGACCACGACGCCGTCACGGATTCTAACGGAGGCGGCGGCAGCAGCGTGCCCCACATGATCGTGGCAGGCAAGGCGCCGACCGACGTGTTCAAGCCGTCCGGCGGCTCTTCCGGCGCGGCCAAGCAGGGCTCTGGGTCGGCGACGCTCAGCGTCAGCCAGGACGCGATCGAGGCGCGCATCAACACCATGGAGGCGCGCATCTGCGAGCGGGTGTCGAGCTCAGTGCACGTGGCGTTCGACGACATGCGCAAGGGCATCGAGCAGCAGTTCCGCGCGCGGGATGCCGACTTCGAGCAGAGGCAGCACAAGCTGCTCGCCGCGGTCTCGGACACGCTCAACACCAACACAGAGGGGGTGCTGGAGAAGCTCATCGCGGCCGAGTTTCAGCGGAGCGTCGTGCCCACGCTGCGCGACGACGTGGCACGGACCATCACGGACCACTTGGGCAGCCGGCTCAACGTGCACCTGGCGGGCGTGGTGCAGAAGGAGCTGCAGCGGTCGCTGTCGGGCTACCTCTCGACGAGCGTGTCGGGCAGCGTGGCGAGCAGCCTGCGCAGCCAGGAGGTGACCAAGGCGATCAGCGACAAGGTGGTGCACGCGGTAGCGCGCCACGTGGACGACCAGTTCAGCCAGACGGTGGCCGACGACGTGCTGCCGACCATCTCGTCCATCTCGGCGCAGGCCGTGCACACGCTCACGGGCGAGGTGCACGAGGCGCACCAGAAGATGGCGGGCCAAGTGCAGGCGGCGGTGCGGACGGAGCTGGTGCTGGCGCAGGCCGCGCAGGCCGCGCAGAACGACAAGATCGAGGCGCTCATGCTGCTGGTGACGCGCCTGTCCGACACGGTGTCGACCATGGCGGCGGCGCAGACGCAGCACCAGAGCCAGCTGCTGAAGCTGCAGAGCAGCATCGCCAGCGCCAGCGCCATGGTCGCTGGCGCCGGCGCCGGCAGCAGCGGCGGCAGCAGCAACGGCACCGGCGCCCACGGGCACCTGCCCCACGGCCAGCCGCAGCCGCTTCCGCCGCCGTACCCGACGCACAGCCAGCAGCCGATGCCGCCGCAGCCGCAGCAGCTCCAGCAGCAGCACCCACAACAGCAGCAGCACGCTCAGCTCCAGCAGCAGCAGCACCAGCATCTGCCGCAGCAGCACCCCCACCAGCTCGGCCCGCAGCACCCGCCCCAGCACGCCCCGCAGCACAGAGGCTTCGTGGAGCAGCAGCAGCAGCAGCAGCAGGTCTTCCACAGCCCCACGGGAGCGCGCGTGGCGAGCGGCGGCCAGCTGGGCTCGCCGTCTCAGCACTCGGCCGGCTCCGGCCCTCTGGCGCAGCCCGGCCAGCAGCACCAGCACCAACAACAGCAGCACCAGCACCAGCAACAGCAGCAGGTTGCGGCGTTTGACAAGTACGAGCAGGACCAGGACAAATACGAGTACAGCGCGCAGCGGGAGCGCGGCCGGGCCGAGTTCGACCAGACGGCGCGCGCCATCGACGAGCTGCTGCGCACGCGCAAGTACGACGACGCCATGATGCGCTGGCTGCAGAGCAACGGCAACGAGGAGCAGCTCTTCTTGCTGGTGCTCTCCAAGTACTCGCCCGACTTCCTCGGCAACCTGCAGCCGCTGGTGCTCCTGTCGGTCGGCACGACGGTGACGCAGGACCTGGACGGGCCGGAGCTGCCCAAGAAGCTCAGCTGGATCGAGATGGTCATCCTGAGCCTGTACCAGGTCGCAGAGCAGCTGGTGAGTTACCTTGTTTACTTTCCTTTTTCATCTCTCCTCCCCCTCCCCTATTCTATCCCCCAAAGTTGCAGGACCTCTTACTGACATCTGCCTGTAGGATGACCAAACCAGAGAAATCACGCCCAACGTGCTGCTGCACATCCGGTCCCGGCTGGAGCAGGCGCAGCTGCGCCTCAGCAAGGTGGTGTCGGGCAATGACCCGCAGCTGAAGAACATCAACCGGATGATTGCGATCATCAACCGGCTCGTGGAAGTAACCAAGCCGCGCGTCTACTAGGGAACGACGATGGCGGCGGCGGCGGCGGCGGCGGCGGCGGCGGCGGCGGCAGCTCACGCCTTGGCAGTGACGCCGCCCAATACGGCAAGCACAGCAAACACGACGAGCGCGTGCAGCGAGGCGGACAAGTCTAGCCTCTATGGCGACGGCACATGCGAGACAACCCCAAAGGCGGCGGCGGCAAAGGAATGGCTAGTCGTCCGCTACGATGTCCACAGAGGCCCGACCCCGTCTCCTGCCCGCCGTGTGCGCTAAGGAAGGGGGGATAGCAAGAGAAGACTCTTCTTCTGGACGCCGTGCAGCAGCAGCATGTTCAATTACGCGTGTGCAGCATTTGTCTCGGCATACGGGACTACTGTTTTTATATCATTCTTATTTCAATTTAGCAGGGACATGTGTTTACATAGCAGGACGAGCTGACAGGAGACAATGATAGGGGACGATGAACATGAAGATGAAGGAATGCGTTTGTGTGAGGACAAGACGAGGTACAGATATCAACTGAGAGAGCAAGGAAGAATTCGTGGGACTGGGAGGAAGTATTTTTTTTTCATCTTTTTCTTCTCGCCCACGAGGATGTTTGATTTCTTACGCCGAGCATTTTATGGATTCTATTCCATGCTTTCATTCAGTCTCAGAGCCACTCTTGAGGTATCAGGAGATGGTGCGGAGTACAGCCGTTGTTCTATTTTCTTTCTTTTCTTCTTTTTTTGCACGGAACATTTTCATAATCTAATTAGCGAACGGAGGCAATGCAAAAGTTTTTTTTCATTTTCTTTTAATTCTCAATTGAAACTCTCTGTACATGTTGATAATAGGATCATCTACGAGATGAGAACGACAGTAATGTAGAGGCTGCATCTCAGCTATTGTCCCCCATAAGTGGCAATTCTTGGCATTCTTTGGCGTCCTTTGAGGCTGAATTTTCACTCTATACAGTGCGCCCAAGACGCTATGAGGACTATTATAGCGCGGATCGCATTCTTCAATGCCTTGCTTGAAGCGGCCGCATCCCGATAAGGCCCTTATCGGGCCTGTCTGCAGCTAAATTTTGTAAGGAAGAAAAAAAAAGTTTTGACAGCTGTATATCTGCTGCAAATGCCCACCTGCAGCTGCGACATCACTTAGAACGAAACACCCCTTCCCATTGCGATCACCGCTGCCATGTCGTCCGTGGTTCAGCCTAACGCCTGGGTTGGCCTCAAGCTGCCGTCCGAGAACGTGCGGTTCCTGCGGATCGTTCCCGATACGTGAGTGTCTTCTTCTTTTCTTTTTGGTCTGGCGCTTTGCCGCTGCGCTGCGCTACTGCGTATATTGTCCTCTCTTTCTGACTCTGTTTGGGGGAAACCTGCAGCAACATCTCCCTCGGAAAATATGGCACCTTCCCCAGCAACCTCATTATTCACCGTCCCTACCACCTGACCTACGAGCTGCAGGACAAGCGGGACGACGAGACTTTCAGCCGGCTGCGTGTCATCCCGCCGGCCGAGCTGTACGCGGACGTGCTGGCCGATGAGGCGCGCGAGGCGCGGGCGGTGGCAGCGGCGGCGGCGGCGGCGACCTCGGGTGTAGCGGGGACGGACACGCCGCTCGACGACGGCGACGCCTATCTTGCGACGCCCGACGGCAGCGGCGCGACCGAGTACACGCTGGTGGACATTGAGAGCCAGGTGGTGATTGCGCGGTCGAACGCGCAGGACCTGGCGGCGCTCGACGGAGGGGCCACGGCGGCGGCAGCGGCGGCAGCGGCGGCGGCGGCGGCGGCATCCTCGTCCGCCTCGTCGGGCCCCGGGCGGCGGCAGGCGCTGACGACGGAGGACATTGAGCTGCTGAAGCGGGCGGAGACGGACGCGGGGCGGGGCGTGATCGAGCAGCTGCTGCGGTCGCACGGGGCGCTGGACCAGAAGACGTCGTTCTCGCTGGCCAAGTACAAGCTGCTCAAGACGAAAAAGTACATCCGCCGCTTCACGGTGCTGCCGCTGGACCTGCACACGCTGGGCAACTGGCTGCTCGACGACAAGGAGGTCGGCTCCAAGATCCTCGAGCTGCGCGACGAGATGGTCGCCCTGCTGGGCTGCTGGGCCAACGTGCACTACGGCGGGCCCGACCGGTTCCTAACCGAGGCGCCGGTAGTAGAGGCAGAGGCAGAGGCGGCGCAGGACGGAGAAGAGGACGCAGAAGAGGTAGCGGGAGAGGCAGCAGGAAAGCACGAGCTGAGAGTAAAACGAGAGGCTGAAGACGACGACGACGACGACGAGGCAGAAGCACAAGCGCTGCCAATACCACCGCCGCAGCCGGTCGATCTCCGCGAGCGGCTGGGCGGCGGCCGCTGGCTGGTGATGGACGACACGGGCGGGCTGCTCGTGGCGGCCATGGCCGAGCGGATGGGCATTCTGTACGAGCAGAAAGAAGACGACGAGGCCGCTCCAAGGAATGAAGTCACGGCACAAGAGACTGCAACAGCGGCTGCGAGGACAGGAGATACAAACGGCGAAGGTGGTGTCCCGGAAGCGAGCCAGACGTCGGCGTCAGCGGCTGCTGGTGCGCCGTCGCAGAACGGCAGCTCTGAAGCAGCAGCAGCAGCAGCAGCCGCCGCGCAGGCCATGCCGGAGCGGCCGCGGCGGCACCCGGCGCAGCACCGTCACCACCAGCGGCACCCGCGCGACGACTTCCACGTGCCCTACTCGCTCAACAACACCATCACGCTGGTGCACGCCAACACGCAGGCCAACCTGACGTACCTCAAGTACTTTGGCTTCGACCACACGGACCCCAACCACGCGCCGCACCCGCTGGGCGCGCACCTGCTGTGCCTGTCGTGGCTGCAGCTGCTGGAGCCCGCGAGCGACACGGTGTACGCGCAGGCGCCGCCCGTTCAGCCCGACGACGTCGTCGCCTCCTGGAAGCCCGCCCGCCGCGGCAACTACCACCGCAAGCGCCGCCGCTGGGCCCGCACGCGCCACGCCGTCGACGCCGCCCGCGCCGGCGGCTTCGCGGGGCTCGTCGCCGCCACCTCGCTCGACCTCGTCTCCACCCTGCGCCACGCCCTGCCCCTGCTCGCCCCCGGCGCCCCCGTCGCCGTCTACTCCCCCACCATCGAGCCCCTCGCCGCCCTCGCCGACTGCTTCAGCGTCGCCCGCCGCGCCGCCTGGTCCTCGGGCGCCGTCGACGTGTCGCCGGCGGTGGTCGATGCTTCTGGCGGTCGGCCCCCCACGCTCGACGAGCTCGAGCGCTGGCCCGGCACCGACGAGTTCCCCCTCAACCCCATGCTGCTGCTCGGCGTCACCGTCCAGACCAGCCGCGCCCGCCGCTGGCAGGTCCTGCCCGGCCGCACCCACCCCCTCATGACCGCCCGCGGCGGCGCCGACGGCTACGTCTTCACCGGCTGGAAGGCCCGCCCCGCCGAGGGCCGCGTCACCGCCCGCGGCAAGTTCAAGCGGCGCAAGGGCGCCGAGGGGCCTCTGTGAAGAAGGGGAAAAAAGGCAGAAGAGAAAAGAAAATCAAGAAAAGAAGAAGAGAATTATTAAATGCATTGGGAAGTGAGAGAAAGAGGACTGCACGATAGGACTTTTTGGGTTTGACAAATGGAAATTGTAGACGATAGAACATATTTTTTTTTCGCATATTGCACGCATGTAGGCACGGCATTCATGTCAAGGGATGAAGACGAAGAGCCGTCAGCATATACGGTTGTTTATCATGTTTGGATTTTAATTGAGTAATTGAGACGCAAAAGACACAAGAGAATCTCGATCTATGCATTTTCAAGAGGATAAAGGCGGCTTTTTCTTTTTCAGTGTAATGTCGGACAGGCACACTCCCGTGATATCTGTTTATCGCTGTCTCTGGCCCATCGTATCTTTTCCCAAAAATCCACAGCAAACAGTACCCTCTTTCTCTGACCATTGATTTTTACAGGCTCTTATAGGCTCTTGCCCATGAACTTCCGCTTCGTGAAGCTCAGCCACCACTTGCTCGGCTTGCCGTCGCCGCCCTCCACGTATACCCGTGCCAGCAGGCGCTGTGCCAGCTCCTGCCGCACCTGCGACAGGTACTGCCGGAGGATCTCGGACTCTTGGCGGTCTCGTGGCGGTTCGTACATCTGAGGTAATGGATTAGTATATTCAAGGAGTGCATGAGAGAGTAAGAGAGCGTGAGAGAGGAGAGAGAGATATATAGTGACAGGCTGCACGGAGAGGGAGTCGGCGCCTACCTGGTTGAGCGGCCATGCCGGGTCGCCGGGGATGGCAAAGTTGGTGTCGAGGGCCAGGTTGGTGACGTCCTTGGTGGCCTCGCGCACGTTGGCCGTGGGCTTGATCTTGGTGAGGCAGTCGCTCACGAACCAGATGCCGTACACCAGCAGGCGGTCCGCGGGGCCCTGGATCTCAAAGTTGCGGAAGAACGTGTTGGCCCGGAACAGCGCCAGCACCTCGTCCAGGATGTCATAGCTCTCGCTGTCCGGGTCCGGAGACTCGCCGGCCGGCAGCGGCGGGTTCGGCGCCGGCAGCGTGTACGCGGGCCCGCGCGTCTTGGTGCGCAGCGGCAGCAGCGGGAAGTTGCCCACCAGCCGGCCCTGCGCCACCGACGGGTCTTCGTTGAAGATGGAGTTGTATGCCTTTTGTGTGAGAAAGAAAAAAAAGAGAGAGAAAGCAAAAAATGGTCAGCCGTGTCGTCTCGTCCTCTTGGGGTCTGGCCATGCGAGGCCAGCCGTCGTCGTCTCGTGCGCAGCTCTGCGAGCTTTCGTGCTTACCGGCATTGTGAGATGATCCCAAAACAGAACGACGCCTCGCTCGAGGTTTTGGTCACTGCAAAAGGGAAATGGAAGCTACTTGGAAGCTCCCAGGGACAGCAGCGCTTGTTCTCGAAACGCTGTCGTCGTTGTCGTCTCTATCCGTCGCAGACCTGATGCCTCCTTTGCTTCCAATAGCCTGTGATCGCCTATCCTCCTCCCCCACCACCATCATCTCCACCACCGCTACCACTGCTCTGTACTGCCACCTGCAGCCACAGCCATCGTCCCCTCCAAGACCCACAAATTAGTCGCCTTATTTCTCAGGCTCCAATTAAATAAATCGCCTTTCTGCTTAAATGGTTGCCTTGCGACTAATGCGACTAAATGGGTGGGATGACTCATCCAATCAGCGGTTAAATATGGCTTAGAGCATATTCGCCTTAAAACCGCCTAAGCCTGCGGCGTAATACGCTCTCCGTACGTGTAATCCATTCATACACAAAGAGAAGGGGCCATCTTGGGCACCAGAAAATATCACGTGCTCACGCGAAAGTTTCGCTACGTGTAGTCGCTGCTCGCCCCCCGCTCCTTCCTCTTTGTGAATAAAATACACTCACGCCCCCTTCGTTCCTGCCCATTTCTCCCGTCAGTCCGCGTCTTCCTCTTTTATGCCACATTTTTCGTTTCATCCGCATCGTCGGCCTGAATCGATCTGCTTCTGTTTTTGAGCTTCATTTCTCTATCTCTTCATTTTGTCCTTCAGATGAGCTTTTGCTCTTCATTTTGCTCTCATTCTATTCCCATTTGGCAGTCTTTTGATTGTACCTCTCTCAGTCGGGCAACCTTTCGGTGATCGCCGCCTTTTTGGCGCTTAACCCTTTTGGCGTTCCCGCGTCGCGCACAGAATCAGCAGGCAACACAGAAACCCAAAAAGAAATCCTCTGCTTCTTCTTTTGTTTGATTGAGGTCTCTCTTGAAAGTAGCAGTATCTTGTTTCTAATCTTGTCATTTCGGTCAGTATTATTCGTTTGTTTTTCCTTCCTCAAAATCTTGGCCGTTTGCTGCTATGCACGGTTGGGTCGCGTCTCTCGCGCACCCGTGACGAGGGGTGTTTCTTCCCTCTCTTTTAAGGCTTCCTGCTAACACCCCTGTCTGTCGTGTTCAGCCTACACCTTTTCTTCGTGCTAGCCATCATTTTTTGATCGCCTCGCGAGAACAGGTTGTGAAAATGTCCAAGGTTCTCGTAGAGACCGTCGTGGAAAACGACGTCACGCCTCTGGCAACTCCATTGTCGAGTACGCCAACAGATGTTGCGTCGTCTGCCTCACAGCCACCCCCGGCACCACGCCGGCGGCCGCGAAACCGGCCGACCTGTCCGGAGCCGGGTTCGCTTTATGATATCATGCGTGAGAATTGCGGATCATCGCTGTTTGTCTTGCCCATTCTCTGGACCGATGTGCATCCCCGCCTTCTACGCGCCGAGTTTGTGCAGCAAGACCCGGTGCTCTCCCCGGTGCCTTGTACGCAGAGCAGCAGCAGCCGCTCAAGTCAGCCCCGGCCCACAGAGATTGCCGAAGCCTTGAGCTACGACCTCACTTCGCTGCTGTCAACCGAAGACACGCGACCCTTTAGCAAGTCGCGTGCCATCAAGAGCGTGCTCTCGACGCTCTACAACCAGGCATTCTCCCGCCCTAAGAGCGTCGTCGAGCTTGACCTGCACTTTGGCGACCGCGTGTTCCGCGGAGCAGTCCGCGTGCCGGTCGTCTGGAAGGGCTTCGATGTCGCCGTAGCAGACGCCGCCGCGTCCTTTGATTCTGCCGCGACGCGCCCCCTGTCGTCCTTTGGCTCGTTCGCACCCCGCGTCCCAAACGGCGCGCGGGAGACCAACGACTTCAGCACGCCGTCGAGCGGCAGCAGCAGCCAGACCTTTTCCGACGGGCCTGTCGTGGCCTACGTCAACCGGTCACACCTGTCCATGATTCGCCAGAACCTATTCCGCATTGTTCCGGGCCCTGAAGGCGGCGACATGAAAAACACCCCAGTATCGCGCCTGCAGTCCCTGCGCTCCAAGCAGCTGATGCCGTCTGAGCCTGACCGCGACGCCTACATGGTAGGCGTGTTCCTTGCCATGGCCCAGGCGCACTTCTACAACCAATCGTCGCGCTTCTCGTCCCAGACCAGCATGAGCACCTTCTGGTGGAACAATCGCCATCGCGGCGACCGCACCGCCATCATACCCGACTTTCACGACATCAAGCTGCGCATCATCACCCACGACGATGACGCAAACGACTTCATCGTATACACGGCTGTTGTGACGGCTTCCTTCTTGCAGCGGTTTGCAGAGCCGACCAAGGCTGCCGCCGCGCTGCAGCGGCCCGCCGAAAACGGCATGCAGATTGAGTATACGCGGGTGCCGGTCTGGCCCATTCTCGGCCTCAAGGAGCGCCTTGGCAAAGCCTTGGGCCCCGACATTGTCGGCGACCTGCAAGACGAAATTCACCTCTTCGCCGAGGACGTGGCGACCGACGCCTCACAAGAGCCAGAGCCGTGGGAGGCCAGAGACGACCGCTCCACGCGGCTTGGCAGCCTCAAGCGGAAGCGTGTCGAACGACAGGCGTTTACAGAAGTGTTGACTGCAGCGCTTGAATCAGACACCAGCGCCGGCGCAGGCACCAGCAGGACCAGCAGGACCAGCGGCAACGGCGCTTCTTCTGCGCCGGCGAGCTCATCATCTTCGTCGTCTTCTCTCTCCCCACGCGGGAAGCGGAGACGCACGCGATCTTTATCGTCCTCGCTCGCCGTGTGCTAGAATTTGCCCTCTTTATGATGAAATGATTCGTCTTCACGAAACCACGGCTTGGTGTCCTACCGGTGTCCACGGCGTTATCTAGGCTGCTTTCTTTCTCTTGCTTTTTTTCTTTTTTCTCGGTTGAAGCATAGGTTGGCAAGTGGTACAAGGGGCATGGGAATTTCGGAAATGAGAGATGCATCTGTCTGCGGCGCACGCCTTGGAAAGGCGGTAGCATGAATGGAGCACACAGCGGGTTGTTTGGGGACAAGCATCATATGGCCTTTGGCGGGAGGCCCGCATCAAATGATCAACGGCATTTACAGAGTCGTCTACGGAGCATGACGTGCCACCTACATAATGGGGAAAAGCTGAAGATCGAACTAGAATGTATTACTACGCAGTACATCGTGCTTACAGGTGGAAACGGAGCATGGGATTTGCTATAGGGTCGGACTCAAGGATAGGATCTCGTTTAGGGTTTGTTTTTTACATGTCGGTAAAATATATATCAAAAATTTGACATCATCTTCCCTAAGCTACAGCACGCGAGCCAGATCTATGCAGAATAGAATTTGTGTCCTAGTTCGGCAAGATCAAGTGACGAGACATTGAACGAGGAGTTGGAAGGCTATCGATGAAGAACCTCTTCCGAGGTCTGTTTAGCTTCCCTCCCTTTTGCTGCAAGGCTGAATAAGTTTATCAGACGACTAACCAAGAGAGTGGGAGACGGTCGGAAGCTTCCGAGAGCGTAAATATTGGATTCTGAAAGAGCATTTGTTTGTGGCGAAAGATGTGGGATGCATTTGGCTGTGAGGGGTTGAAGTTCGCACAATATGTCTACAGAGTACTTTGTGTATTGGATGCGGCGCCGCATCGTTCTATGGCGTCGAGGCGTCCTCTCAGCGCCAATCTTCAGCGCCCAGGCTGGTCTAGAATCAGCAGATACGGCGCGCCAGACCACCTGCGCGCATTTTTCTTGGACACCTGCTTTTTCAGCTTCGTCCCAAAAGGGGCAAGACAGCAGCCAGGGAAGCAAGGGGCGCGGGAGAGCGAATCTTGATGAAGCATTTTCTTCGGTGGCTTGCTGGTAGCACGTACGACTACGTAGCATGTACTCGTACATAGTCGGACATTTTCGTCCCAAGACTAGCCCCAAAGAACCCCAAGCCTGGGACGCGGCTGCTATCTTGTTTCCGTATTGAAAGTGTTTAAACGCCACAGTTGAGGCTCTGTAATGGTGGAATGCTCCCGTCAAATGGCTCTCTGCAGAAATCAGATGGATAAGCCGCGGGATGTGAGCTTGGAAAGGCACAATTTTTTTTTCTCACGAGGATCCTGGCATTCCAGAACGGGTGCAATTTCTGAAAACGACTGAAATTCTTCAATGCCTGCCTGCCACGTGCCACCTTTCCATGCCATATTCCGGCGTACGACGTACGCCATGCAACACGATAATACGCAGTCAAAGGCTTAGATTTGCTTCTTGTTAGCACTACGATTTTAAGGGATGGCACCGTTGCAAAATAGGGCGGTTGAACTCGAGGACAAAGAAACTCGTCGCAAAAGAAGAGCCGGATAGATTCAGTAGATAGCTTTGCCTTGTGAAATCGGGGTTTCTTTTTTTTGGCGCTCCACGGCCAGCGCAAACACTCTAATAAACGTGGGGACCGTTTTCTGTCCAATAAAAGCGGCGACAGAGAGCTTCGCCAAGGGATCTGCTCGTCCAAAACGGTGGAGCTTTTAGGCGTCCACTGCGATATTTGGCGCGGATAAGGCGAATAATGAAAGAGGCAAAAAGGGAGGGAAGAGCAATAAAACAAGAAAAAAATCCTTGGACTTACAAAACAAGCCAAGTAAACAATCCTCCAAACAAACCGCGCAAAGGCAATAAAAAGAAATCCTCAACTTGTAAGTCAGAACAGAACCTTGACCAGAAGACTAATCTGGAGAGTCGGTCAGTAGTGGAAAGTGAGAAAAGCCACAAAAAAGGAGAAGCAAATAGTAGAGAGCAAAATAGATGCCGTGGGCACACATTTTGGGCTACCATACTGGGGTGGCTATGTGCAGCAGCTTCAAGGTCGTCTACGGAGTACCTCGCCGTCCGGTCTGCAGTAGTACGTCGTACATAGGGACGGTGAGGCTGAAAGCCAAGATTAGTGGGTATGTCTGTAGATAATAAACTGGAGACGAGAGGGCAGTGACAAAGGGAAAAATGGAAAAGAGGGAGAAAACACAGCAAACAATACGAGCATTCCGCACTGCGTATCCGTACCGAACGAAAACAGGTCGAGAAGGAGAACGCCTCGCCTAGGCCCACCGCAGCAAAATGTGCCCAAAACAAAACTAGTGCAGCCAAGTCGGGGTCCACTCAGCTTTCACCTGACTGGTGCGAGCGGAATTGATTGTCAGTGGGCAGCGAGGGCAGAAGCGAAGAAAACGAAATTGCTTTGAGATGAGGCGGCTGACTCTTTTTTTTTTTCTGCCGGGTCATCTCTCCTCTCCGCCTCTCTTCAAGCTTCAACTGTGGGACATTAGTGCAGTAGCTAGGCTAGGCGCCGTTAGGAGAGATGGGATTAAAAAAAGGGATTTCTGCTAATAGAAACTAAAAGGGGGAAGAAAGAAAGGTGACTCCGCAAGAACTCTGTTTAGACTGCACACGTTCTTCGCAGGGAGACAATGAAGGGTCGAGGACGAACGAAAATCCAAATCCAGCTGTTTGTGCTTCTCACAGCATACGATCCAGCTTAGCGGAGGCGGCGAGAAAAATCGAGCCGTTTCGTCTTGTTGCACATACATAGAAACAGCCGCGTGTGAAGAATACGGAGGACGAGATGCGGCTGCAACTAATATATACGAGGCATATTATTGAGACGCAAAACGGAGGCTCGTTTTGGCTTTATTGTTTACAAAGACATCTACCCCAGCCCCCGGTCACTCTCAACCACGTTGCCGTGTAAATCCAGTTTTTGTTCATCTTTACCAAGTCGCCTGTGGCTGTTCGGCACACCAACTCATAGACTAATGCACAGTCTAAATCAGTGGGGACCCCTACGAGGTTAGAGCATTATGTGAAATAGCCCTATCTCTTTGGTCTTCGGCAGGCCAGGACCCCTATTGCTTTGCGGTCGAGGAGCAAGCTCTGAAAGAAAAGAAAACGAGAGAGAGAGACAGGCATTCAGACCCTAACTGATCATAACCGGCCCTAACTGACGATAGTGAAGCTATGCATGAGTAAGGGTGCCTCCCAGTGTCAGAGTGCTGCCTGCCGGCGGCGGACTCGTGTCTCCGAGCTCCGTCCAAGGTATGGTCTTGTCTGGTTTGCGATGTTGGGCGTGCCTGTTGTTTGTTTCGATGCGCCAACCCGCGAAAGTTCAGCTTCTCGGTCCAGCACGCTGCTTATTGGCCATTTGTTTGTTCTGGCTCCTCTCCCCTGCCAGAAGCGCCACAACAGATACCACCCTCTCGTGCCTTGTGAAGTACGGGGTACTCCGTCTGATAGTTCGGGTTCGGTTTGCTCCTCTAATATTCTCCGTCTCATACATGTAGAAGAAGGCGGAAACGGAGTATCGAAACGGATTCTTAAAGAAAAAAGAACCATCTCGATGCGCCTAGCCGACTGCACTAGCCCGCTGCAGGATGCAAGTTAAGAATAAAATTGAACAATAACCTTTTTTCCTTTTTCTTGTTCTACACACGTACGTCCCTGAACGCGACTAGTCGCAATAGTATCGAGACGGAGCCACACTCATCCCATGCCATTTGTCAATGAAAGCCATGGCCGGGGGTCGGAAGTTGCGGTTTTTCGTGGACCCAGCGGGCAGACATGTGTAGACTGTAGTGTGTGTGTGTGTGTGCTCGTAGAACAGCTCACAGCCCTCGTACATACGCTACGAGGAGCTGAGTCCATGCTGCTGCTAGCCCTGCTGCGGGAAGACGAAATCGCAATAAAACGATTTCGATTCCTCTTCACCCCTTTCGTTTCTTTTTTACTCCCGACTTGTAAACCCAATCTTCTTGACGACTTCTTTTGTCTCGTCTTTCAGAGCCGGCACTACTGGTTGTGAGAAGCCTTGGCATCGGATCGGATCAGCTCAACGAGCCTCTTCCTTGTAATAGCCCACGCTTACTTTTTCTGAGAGCTCTTCTTTCGTCTGAGCTCTTTGTTCTGCTGGTGTTTCTGTCGACCTCTTCCAGCTACGCGTCATGGCATTGGCTCTTTTCACCGCCGCTGTCCTCTTCGGCGCGGCTGCCGATGCCGTCCGCCTCAGGCAGCCCCGGGCTACCCTGCTCCCTGAGATCCCCTCCGATGCTATGACTCCTGTGCCTACCTCTGGGCCGGATGTCAGAGAGCTGCTGCGCCGCGCCAGCTCGGAGACGACCGCCTACATCGCCAAAGACAACACCTGCGGTTTCTTGTCCGGCTTTGAGGGTAAGAGCCACAGCTCCAGACTCTTTTCTAATAATCCTGTCCTGTTAGCCTTTGCTAATGTAAAGCAGATAGCGCATATACGTGCAACAATGTCGACGCTCTGTGCGCCGTTCTCACTTTCACCAGCTCTGGCTACATTGGCTGCTGTGACAGCACGACCTGTGGCGGCTTCCACCAAGCGTGCATTGACAGCGAGCAGTACTTTTCAAGTACTCTGTGCAACAACGCTTGCCAGTCTGATACCTTTATTCTGAAATGGTAAAGAGCAGCTCCCCCGACCATACTGTCATTTTGTCTTGTTTTCTTCTCCTGCGCTAACACCCGCTGTAGTACTTTGCCAAACGCCCCTTACTGCAACTCTGTCAGCATCAACGGCGGCACCTCGCTCCGGGTCTACGGCTTCTACTGCAACGACGAGGCCATCTCCACCATGCAGCCTCTTTCGACGACCTACAACGGTGAGACCGACGGCCGCTCGTTCTCGCCGCTGGCGCTGAGCGACGACTCAACGGCCCCCGGCGGCACGGCCAACTTTGGCGGTGGCGGCGGCACCACCACCACCACGCCGCCACACGGCGGTGGCAGCACCACCGTGCCGGGCCCCAGCACCACCACCACCCCCTCGCCAGGCCCGACGTCGACGACCCCCTCGTCCAAGACCAACGTGGGCGCCATCGCCGGCGGCACCGTCGGCGGCGTCGCCGCCGTCGGCATCCTCGGCCTGCTGGGTTTCTTCCTGTTCCGCCAGCAGCGCAAGAAGGTCCAGACCCAGGGCGCCGTGCCGCCGCCCCCCGTCGGCGCGCAGCAGCCGGCCCCTGGCGCGCCGGGCGGTCCTGATGCCGCTGGCGCCGCCATGGCCCAGGTCGGCACGCCCCCGCCTGCCGCCTACTACCCCGACCCGACCAAGACGCCCGAGTACGTGGCACAGCAGCAGCAGCAGCAGCCCGTGTCGCCCTCGGCCTACGGCGGCAGCCCGCAGCTGAACCAGCAGCCCTACTACCAGGGCCAGCCGCAGCAGCCCTACCCGCAGCAGCAGTACTACGCGGCCGCGGCCGCGGCCGCGCCCGACCGCGGCGAGTCCGCCAGCCCGCTGGGCGCCCAGGACTACAGCCGCATGAGCGCCGTCAGCGCCATCAGCCCCCAGTCCACCGGCACCACCGCCACCACCGGCGTCGTCAACCCCGGCGGCGTCCCGCCCCAGGTCCCCGCCACCATCCACGAGGCCGGCGGCAACGCCGTCGGGCCCGGCCAGGACTTCAACGCCAACCACCACGGCGAGATGCACGAGCTCGCCTAAGGCTGGGCGGCGCGTGCGCGCGGTTCTCAAGCCTGAAATGGGACATAATTCAAATATATAAAAAAAAACCATCTATATATATAGCGCCAAGCATTTCGGTTGAAAAATATAAAAGAGGCAAATGCAAAGATAACGAGGGTTTCGGTTTATATATCTAATTCACACATTCTCTTTTTTAAACCATTTTCTCGTTATCTTTTTCTCTTGTCTCGACTTCTTTCTTTCGGCCCCCAATCTCACTTCTCTCCAGCCTTACTCCTATACCTTCTCTCTTCTGCGTGCGTGTGTGTACATGAATGTAGGCGCGAGCTTGTCTTTTTTTTTTTCTTCATTTTCTTGGATGAGGTTTTCAGCGGGTTGATCAGCTTTTCTTTTCATGATTTTTTGGACCTATAAACATCAAAGGGGGTATCGGGGGATAATGTAATTCCTTGCATATGAATACTTTCTCTATTTATTTCCCTATAGCATATCTTTATTGCTTCAGGTTTTTTTTAAAGCTATCTTAAATATAATTCTTTTTTCTGATAAACGACTTGTTCCTAAACACGACCCATATGTTTGCCATCGGAGCCCCGGTTCATGTACCCCAATCTCTATATCTATTTTATTTTCCTTTCCAACATTTTACCATACTGCTTGCTAATATTGCCGGCATCCTCTGGGAAGAAGGGCGCAAGAGGAGAGGGGCCCGGGAGCTGCGCTATAGGAATTGGCTGTTGCGTTTACCCGGGAACCAGCCCAAGGTCCAGCGGGTTGGACTTTTCATGTTCAGAGGCGAGCAACTGGATGGACAAGGGACAGGGTTCAAATGCATTGGTTCCAGCAATGGCGGGCCTTGGATGTGGCCGTAGTCAGAGATATCTTGGTCGTTGGTGGCTTTCGTCTTCATCCATCGCCGTCGCCGCTGCGCAGCAACAACAGCAGAACCAATTGGCCCCAGAGACAGCCCTCTCTCTTTTGACGAGGTACTGCTGCTAAGATGCAGCCACTGTCGACCTTGGCCACCATCGTGACTGGTCTGCTCCTACTCCTCCTCTGCTGGGCGTCCGAGACGCAGGCAGCGAGCGACGTGAGCCCGAAACCGCCGAGATACACGCACAGTCTCCACCCTCTACCGAGACGGCCAATTGCTCGTCAGCACGTTCGCCATGAATGGCACAAACCGGAGCACGTCCGCGGCTGGAGACAGCGCGAGCGGCTGGCCAGTAATTTCACCATGCCGATGCGCATCGGTCTCACGCAGTCCAACCTGGATCGAGCGCATGACATATTAATGGACATGTATGTAAAACTTGCTTAGAAGAATGGGGTTGAACGATGATGTGTCTGTAAAGTGTGTCTATAAAGCAATTTCTCAGACAAGTAAACAGATCTGACCCCGATTCCCCCCACTACGGGAACCATATGTCCGCCGATGAAGTCGTGGACTTCTTTGCTCCGTCTACAGAAACAGTTGATACAGTGTGGTCCTGGGTCGTAAATAACGGTGGCATTGCGTCTGATCGGCTCTCTCTTTCAACGAACAAGCAGGTAAGTTCAACCCCCCTCCATATAGATATAGGTTCAAGGGGGAATCTCCTAGAAAATCTCCAGGTCTTAATGACTGACGGACTAGTGGATTCAATTCGAAGCGACGGTTGAAGAAGCTGAGTCTTTGATGCACAGTCGGTACTACAGCTACCAACACGAGAAGAGTGGTGTCCGATTAGCAGCCTGTCCGGAGTAAGCCAATACCGACATATCTTTGTCTATTACGCGGCAAATAAACCAGAATACGTTGTTGACCAACTAGATACTACGTGCCGGCTGACATCCGGCATCATATCGACTACATTACCCCGGGAGTGAAGCTGGCCTCATACGGGTTCCAGGAGAAAGTCAGAGAGCGTGAGAAGAGGCGGCGTCTGCGGCGCCGCCAACTCAAAGCAAAAGGACAGAGGAAGAAGGTGAAGACAAAGAAGATTAAGCATAATTCAACGGAGACACCGCCATGGGTCACCGGCGGTTGCGAGCAATCCGTCACCTTCGAGTGCATCAAGGCCCAGTATCGCATTCCCAACGCCACCACTGCCGTTCCAGGAAACGAGCTCGGTATCTTCCAGTCGCTGAGCGAGCACTACCTGCAGGAAGACCTTGATATATTCTTTTCCTACTCAGCCCCGTAAGCTAAACTGAGCCCATACTCTGTCAAGCCCAAGGCAGATCCTATTTCCCTCGAGTCGATCTTGTCTCAACAGCAGGCTGATGTGTCCTTCTCTGTGCAGACATATTCCCACTGGCACTGGACCGGAGCTCCGCGCGATTGATGGGGCGTTTGGGGCGGCATCACTGACGAACCAGGCCGCCATCGGAGAGGAGGCCAACCTTGACTTTGAGCTTGCTATCCCGTTGATCTATCCCCAGAAGACGGTGCTCTGGCAGACCGACGACGAGTGGTACGAGAACGACCAGCAGCTGCTGTCGACCAACTACACGGGATTCTTTAATAGTAAGCCATTTCCTCTCCTCTCCACGTCCGCCTCCCCAGCCGCTGACACCTGCAAGCCCTATTCGACGCCATCGACGGAAGCTACTGTTCATTTACCGCCTACGACCAGCACGGCAATTGCGATATGCAAGACTGCCGCGATCCGGTCTACCCTAACCCGCACCCGGGGGGCTACAAGGGCCCGCTGATGTGCGGCACCTACAAGCCGACCAACGTTATCGCCATCTCGTACAGCGGCGTCGAGCAGGAGCTGCCGCCCGCGTACATGCAGCGCCAGTGCATCGAGGTGCTCAAGCTGGGCCTGCGCGGCGTGACCGTGGTCGAGTCGTCGGGCGACAACGGCGTCGGCGGCGAGCGCGTCGACCGCCACGCCGGCTGCCTCGGCGCCAACCGCACCGTCTTCACCCCACGCACCATGTCCAACTGCCCGTACGTGCTGTCCGTGGGCGCCACGCTGCTCGTCGGCGTGGGGGTGCCGCCGCCTGCGCTCGGCGACAGCGGCGGCAACGGTGGCGGCGGCGGCGGCGCTGCCGGGGCTAGCGCGGCAGGAGGGCCTGGTCTGCTGCCGCGGCCAAAGAGGGGCGGGCCGCACTATGCAGAGGTGGCGCCGACGTACTTTGCCTCGGGCGGCGGGTTCTCCAACGTCTTTCCCACGCCCAGCTGGCAGCGGCGCGCCGTCGCCGAGTACCTGGCGCGCGCCGACCTCGCCTTCACCGGCTACGAGGGCTACAACGGCAGCCTGAGCCACGGCACCATGACCTTTGCCAACCACAGCTCCGCGGCCGGCCTGTTCAACCGCAGGGGCCGCGGCTATCCGGACGTGGCCGCCATCGGAGACAATGTCATCATCATGAACCGGGGCTACACCGACAAGGTGGCCGGGACGTCCATCTCGACGCCCATCTGGGCGGCCATCTTCACGCTGATCAACGAGGCCCGGCTGCTGGCCAACCGGTCGACCGTCGGCTTTGTGCACCCGATTCTCGTACGTGACAATGCGCCAGGCAGTAAAATTTTTTATCTTGAGCTAACAAAGCACACAGTACCGACACCCTGAAGTGTTCAACGACATTACAACTGGGAGAAATCCCGGCTGCGGTAGTCCAGGCTTTTCTGCCGCACGGGGATGGGACCCTGTCACAGGACTCGGGTAAGCCTCTATTCGCCATGCTAGAACAAAAGAAGCTGGAAGAAAACAAGGAGCAATATGCGAGCTAACAAATTAGGACACCCAACTTTCCAAGATTGAAAAACTTGTTCATGAACTTTCGGTAGATCTTTCATGGCGTACATCTAGATAGATCAGGGAAAGGGGAGTAGGCGCAGATGAGGTAGAGGTTGTAACAGTGGTCTGTGGAGTTAAACACGATGGCTTAAGATGTCTCAGAGCATAGGTGGTTCTTCTTTTCATTCATCTCCGCTTCTTGCTAGCAAATATACTTCTGCATCACGCTCTCTAGAGTTCATCATGCGATGCCCCAGAGCTACCTGGCGTCCAGGGCTTGATAGTTCCCTGAATAATGTCCACCAGAAACTTTTCAACGACTGGCGACGAGATGTCGTGCGACCCGGTATAGGGGAACACATCGCCGTTGCCGGGATTTTGTACAGCCAGCGGCCGCCCCTGGCGGCTGGCCAGGCCCAGCGACCCCAGCATGTCGCCGTACTCGCGGACATCGATGGTGGTGAAGGCTAAGTACTCACGGTACTTCTTTGCGAGCGGGCGGATTTCGTCGACGTAGGCGCGCCGCTCGCTCTCGCTCCGGTAGAAGAAATGCACGAGACTCTTGCCCATCTAGAGCAGAGTTGAGGAATCGGAATCGGTTAGCGGCCACGATACGTCGCAGCTGGAACGTGGAACACTGCAACAATGATGAGAGGGGAGATGGACGCACATTTAAAACTTGTAGCTCGTTGCGCCGTGTTAGCTCGATTACCACTGGCGCGGTGCATAGTCGCACAAAATCGTCGAGAGCGGCCACCGTGGCAAAGTCCGCGCTGGCGTGCTGTTCGTCGTCTGGCGTATTGAAACAGCGGATGCTCGAGGCTGCGGCCGGGCGCGCAAGGTTTGGTCCTACAGCGAAGGAGTAGCGGTCGCCGTGTGTGCGGGCAAGGGCGGCGAAGCGGTCGGCCAGGCTGTCGTCTCGGCCGCCGGCGGCGGTGGCATAGTTGGCTATAAACACGACGTCGTCGATTCCCACGAATGATGTGATGTTCTTGTCGTCGACATAGGAGAGTGCCGGCCGCAGCGACCGTCGAAGGAACGACACGATACTGCACTCATCAGAGATTGTCAGCTGTTGGCTGCTAGGTATTCTTTCTGAGATTCATGACGCAATGGAAGGAGAAGACACGAACTCAGGTGCAGCTCTTGGGCCGCGATATCTGCGCGTCTCGGCGTCTTTTTTAAATAACCGAATGGCCGGGTAGGAAGCCACATCGTACTCATCGCAGAGCTTTGTCTCTACGCCGCAGTCGATGCTGATGATGTTGCTGTCTTTTGTTGTTTTCTGTACGTCCGCCCATTCTGACTCGAGAGCCTTGCTTGTTTCTCTAGAAACGAAAAAAAATGAGAAATTCCATTCATAAGTAATCTAACCTCAAAAGCATGGGTTTCCAATTGAAAATCAGGCGCCTTACAATGATGACTAGATGTGTCAGTTAGCTCGCGATGCAGTAGCGCTTCAATTGTCTTTTTGCTGAGGAGTATCTTACCTCGACAACTAATTGATGTCGAACACGAGATTAATATTCAGCTCTTCACCGTTTAATGTATCGAATATGCAAGCGATGCCACTTACATGCCACGAGAGTGTAGCTTTTTTGGAGTGCTGTCCGGAAGTCGGGTGAGGTGGAATGCTTCCATGCTGTCGCCGAGCTGGCTGCGGCCAAGAGCAGCAGCCCCGTGTTAGATGTGACCAACTTCATTCTCTCGCACAATAGTCACGACAACTTGAATCTTTGATTCACTTTGCTTTCAGCTCATTTCCTCGAGGTAAATGTTGAAGAAAGACGAGGAAGAGCTTGATGCCATATCTCTCCTCCAACGCACCAGTAGAGGGGGGATGAGGGGAAGATATTTCAAGGGAGCTATGATGTGAGACGATCTGAGCCGCAAGACAGACCCATGTAGGATACGGGAGGTGAACATAATGGTGCTTGTTTCGTCTGATCAACCTGCCCCTGGAACCATTGTTTCCACTTACACGGAGACATGTGGAGGATCTGTGCGCTGACAGCGTTTCATGAGCTGGGGTTGTCAGGATGACAGCATCATTGTGTTCGAGAAGTTCGAGAGCAAACAAGAGTTGATTTAGCAAAGAAATTAACGAAGGAATGAATTTGCTGTGCTTCACTGCTTTTTGTTGAATAAATGAGCGGTTGTTGATATTTCACACTCCCAAGGAAAAGACCAAGGAACCGACGACTACTGTATATCCGCCACCATGCCATCACACTCTCCACGGCGGTCTTTTGCTCGCCTCATTGTTGGAGCTGCTCTGGCTTTCATCGTGTTTGCAGAGGCCAAGGCGGACTCAGCAGCGCAGCAAAAGCCGATGTCGTCGTCTGGAGGCGATTTTGTCTGCGAGCACCCGCCCTACGAAGCTCATCTCATCTCTTCATCGCCGCTGGTCGTGTACCTCGCCGGCTTCATAACGCCAGCAGAGCGAGCGCACCTGCGCGAAGCAACGTGAGCAGTGGCGATTCTACGCCGTGAGGCCCAATTCTTCTGGACCTTTGGGGCATGCTGACGTCTCCCGTAGAAAAGACACATTTGCCCACTCGGCCGTGGCCGACCGGGGCAAGGCCGACGGCCGCACCATCCACGGCGTGCGCACGTCGCAGTCGACCAACGTGCCGCGCGACGCCGTGGTGCGCTGCATCGAGGAGCGCGCGCTACGTTTCCAGGGCCTGTTTGCGCCGGCCGACCGCTCCCGCCTCGAGCCGCTGCAGCTCGTCAAGTACGGCTCCGGCCAGCACTACCACTTCCACACGGACTGGTTTACAGACCCGGTCCACGCCACGGCTGCGCTCGGCGGCAACCGCGCGTCCAGCTTCTTCGCCTACGTGAGCGTGTCCAACGACACCGACGCGGCCGGCCGCCTGCACGGCGGCGGCACCAATTTCCCCCTCCTGGACGCCCCCGCCGACGACAAGTGGTGCGCGTACGTCGACTGTGACGAGCCGTGGGAGCGCGGCGTCACGTTCCGGCCGGTCGAGGGCAACGCCGTCTACTGGGACAACCTGCTGCCCGGCGGCAAGGGCGCCGGTGACCCGCGCACGCTGCATGCGGGGCTGCCTGTCGTCAGCGGCGAGAAGATCGGCATGAACATTTGGACGCGTGAGGCGAAGCTGTCAGATGATGTACGGGGACCAGATGTGTGAGATGTAAAATTATTTATTTTTGAACAGACAGACGAGAACATGACCTCTTGCCTCTGGTTGTGATGCGTAGAAAGGTTATGTAAGATATTATTTTCATGTCAGATAACTCAGCACTCAGATTGTACATGTGTCCATGACCAAATGAAAAAAGAAAACTAAAAGAAATGTCGCTCTTCATGAATGCCAAACTAGAATCCAAAAGGAAAGGGGGAAACAGAGCAGCCCCTTGAGCCCTTGTACGCCATTTACTCCATGCTGATGTGTATCACAGGTTTGCCTATCTCTTAGCATTGGCCCACGACCGTTTCTGTGTCGGCTATATTCTTTCCAACAGCGACGACAGCGTCGCCGCAGCTGTAGTAATTGGCCATCCAGACGCATTCCATAACAGGGTCGAAGGTCACTGCAAAGAAAAGTCAGAAATGAAAGCAAGGGACAAAAATAGAAAGAAACCATCAATGTGAGAGGTCAGAAAATCTAGATTTCGAAGGACGAAGACTCACTGTATGCAGCTCGGATAAACGTCGTCCCAAATACATTAGAAGAGTTGTAGATCCTGGCAGGCTGCACGCCGAGATAGCATCTACCCTCTGAATACTCGTAAATAAAGTCTTTGTACTTGATATTTATTTTGAGGGCACCGAAGTTGAAGCCAAAGACTATGGAGCCGTTCTGGTTGCGCAGGTTGCAGTCGACCATGATCTCATTATATTGAGTGCGGCTAGCATTCATCAAGTAGCCGACGGCCGACACTACCTCATCGGGGGTGTAAGACAATGTCGAACCAGAGTCGATGATAAAAGGCACATTGCACACGATGTGGTCTATAGGTCCTTCGCCAGGGACCTGTACACCAACGGAAGTCAGGTTGACAGACCATCTGCAAATAAATTGATTAGGTAGGAGATTCAGAAGAAGGTTGAGACACCGCAATCAGATGGAAAGTCAGAAACAGCGGGATGACGTACTGATACCATGCGACCAGATTGTCTGGCGGGCTCTGCTGCTCAAATGAGGGATAGACAGGGACAGGCTGCAGCTGCCCAGTGAACTTGAAGTGGTTGACGCCGCCGAAGACGACCTCTCCTAGTACTTGGGTTAGCAAAGAACCAAGAAAGACAATACATGTACCGCGGACGACACATATAAGCAGGGGGTTTCCTTACCTAGGTTTTCGCCTTCGGGGCCGACGTCCAGGCTGAACATCGGCGCCCAGATCAGCCCATAGCTCCAGATCATGGATGTGACGGTGACAAAAGTATCTGAGAATGCGAATCCCATGACCCCAGAGATCATCGTGTCCGAGGCGGTGGCCACCCCAACTGGATAGCTTGGCATTTGGAAGACTTGCAGAATAATATCAGTCGACTGTGCAAATGGACGTGGGCCCCATTGTACTTCAAACGATATGTGAAGATTTGAACGCAGAAGAATGGCAAAAGGGAATAGTCTTTGCTATTCGCAGCTGGGATAATACTTACGGCCTACGTACATGGTGTCTGCATACATGCGGCCCATGACGTTTCCAGAGCCATATCCATAGGCGAAGCTCTCCTTATTGAGAGTCGACGTATTAGATGTTTGGGGATTGTATGAGCCGGTAGTCTTGCAAAGACTCGGATCATACGAATTGCTGCAATCTGGATTTACCCACACGTACGTCGAGCCCGTGTCGACAAGCAGCAAGACCCGCTGTGCTGGTGTACCGAGATTGACTATAGGAGGGCGTCAGCATCTATCTATCTATCTGGCTTGGAAAGATAAGGAACATACTGTCTATTAAGTACCCGACACCTTTGCGATATTCTCTCAGATGGCTCCAGCCCCATTTGTGTGAAGGATTTGCGTCCGAGTCATCGGGCACGACACTTCCAGTAAGGTTGAAGACGTCTCGGCGGACGGCGTTGGCCGTTGTAACATTCGTAAAAACCATGGGTCCGTTAGTGAATAGCGAAGGATGTGTCCAGTTGAGCGGTTTTGGCGGCCGCAGCTCCGGCGGCATCCCCTCGTCGGATCGCTTTGTGTGGTTGGTGTTGCTCTCGGTCTCATTCTTTGGTGATTTCATGCGGTGTAATTTCTGCAGCGGCGCCCGCACAAATCCCTCTCCGTGAGGTTCCGCCTCGCGCTTGAATTTCATCTGTCGCGGCTTTCGCCTCCTGATGTTGTCGTAAGCTTCTTGCACGCGGCTGTCTCTTTTCTGTTCAGGTTTTGGCGGCGGCGATGCGCCTGACGAGCGCGGAAGCGCATCTTTGGCTTCGACCGGACCATATACGGGATTGGAAAGAGGCTGTCGATACTGGTGCTGATGATGCTCTTGCGGCGGCAATGGTGGTAATACTTTGTGGGCGCTGTGTACCGAATGAACCCAGGATAAGATGAGGAAAGCGAGCGATGGTAAGGTTGCCAAGTACATAGTGCAAAGCATACGGCTCGGTGTTCTTTTGTCTTATAAAAAAAAAAGTAGGCTACTGCTCATGCCCTCTGCACATGGCATCCAAGAATCTCAACTGAGTCGCCTTGTAAAAGTAAATAGAAGAAGATTGAATTAAAAGTCTTAGAATGCTAAACAATGTATACAATGACTGAAACAAATAAAGCCATTGTCTCACTGCTTGCATCAAACAAGAGACAACGAGATAAAAAGGAATATGATGAAATTATGACAGCTTAGGATCAAAGTGCTCCTGAGAAATAATGCGAAGATAGTCAAAGTCGAGAACTTTTAGAGAACGGCATGGAAAGAATAAAGAACAAGAGAAGCGAACAGAGTTGTCTCATATTATTACTGGTATCTTAACCTATGTCTTGGCTTTTTTTCATCACCTTACATCTTCATCGGCGAGGAAAATGAAATCTCAATAATGAACTCAGGGAAATATAAATAAAAGTGGACTGCCCTTGTCTAACAAATATCGCAGGTACAAGAAGCGGAAGAGAGGACGACGAAGGCGAGAGGTTTGACGAGTCCGGCTGTGGACTCCTCAGATGCATATTTCCTTACATATCAAAGCAGACCACACCAAGACCCGAGGACGGTACCTCTCCGGCTTATGGGGAAGATGCTAATATGCACGTCGAGTAAGTAGCATACGAATGAAGGTTGCGGCTAAATGAGTATGGGTGGGTTGGAAAGATCCGGCTGCCAATTTCCCCTCTGCCTCGCTGCGGTGAGCGGCATAGAAGCTTGTCTATCTGAGGGAGAGAACAGTTCGTGGATAATATGCTCAACATACAAGATGCGAAGGCGCCAATAATTTCAAGAAATAGAGTTTTGTATTTTTCTGTTGGAATGTTCTCCCTTTCTTCTCCTCACCTTCGTTCTTCGCCACTTGCAAAATCCTGGATCTGGATATTTGACAGGCAACATTGTTTCTAGATGGAACCTACATTTAATGCCCCTGCAGGTCTCTGATCGAGTGTTGGTTGTTGGCCTCTGCCAGATCTTTTCGGGCGAATCCCTCGCCAGAATAGCCTGGTTGGTGCAAAGATCGTTCTATTCGTACATAGTGTAAATGATTTTGTGCCAACAACGTGCATTCGGTGAGAGGGAAGGAGATTCGGCTGGCAGCCTCGCGTAATCATTGCCGCCGCCATGATCGTCGTCTCTGCTGATGGCTCTCTGCTGCTGTCCAACCACAATTGCAAGCGCCTGTAAAATATTGACAACATATGCATGCATATCCGGGCTAAAGTGGGAAAACCAACAAGGCAACATGAGAAAGAATCCTTGTACAGGATAATTAGCATGCTCTTGTTAAGCGGGGATTAGGCTGGCAGATTCTTGGTACATTGCCTCTGCCTGCTCTTTGCATATAGAAATTGATCCAATATTACCGGAGCTCGTTTAATCTTGGCCGTTTCCCGAGATCTAGGAGTACCCCTGGATCTGATTTCGGCAGCTGAAGACGAAGGGGGAGAGAAAAGTGTGCGCCGCACAAGGCAGAGCGCACGTACTCTAGGTGCGGCATATTAAGGTAGAACAGAAAAGAATCCTCTGGAGAGGTTGAAGCTTGTGAGACTGCCAACCTGGCCGGGGAAAGCCACTCAGCATTCCGAGATGTATGTTAGCTACGGGTAGAAGACGCAGCAGAGCTCTCACAAATGGCGCATAGAATCACACTCCTACGCATGTACAGGCACTGGCTACTTGATGGCAGCCACCAACGCACTCCGGGATAACACCATGCGCGTTAACGATTTTGCCTAGACATCGAGCTGCTGCACCATCCTTTACGGTTTCACGTGAAATGTTAGTAAAAGGGTGTATGCAACGTTAAATAGACGGCAAAAAAAAAAAATCTTAAATATAAATGCTAAGAGGATTGCTCCAGGAGTACTAATTACAAAAGAGCCGCGCCAACAGCGACTCCCAACAGGAGGTTCTGCGCCACCCTCAGGTTGCCGGCCGCGTTGTGCGTCGCGGTCGGCTGCGACGAGCTTGTCGATGTTGCGGTTGTAGAGTCGGAGGCGGTCGTCGAGCGGTTCTTCTGCCCGTCGTTGGACGCGGCTGACAGAGGGGCCGAGGAGCTGGACGAGGACGTCGACTTGGTCGTCGAGTGCGACGTGGACGTCTTCTTTGTGGTGGTCGTCGTCTTGGACGGGGCCGCCGTGGTGGCTGGGAAGAAGGAGTCGCCGGGGACCTTTGGGCTCGCGCTCTGGTAGGGCCCCAGCACGCACTGCTTCATGACCTTGTTGTCGACGTAGGTGCTGCCGCTGAGGGAAGGCGTCAGGCTGAGCACGTACGTGGAGTCGAGGCTGCCGGCGCCCCAGGCGACGTAGCCGAGGTAGACGTCGGCGTTGGCGTTGATGGCGGCGTTCTGGGCGCAGAAGTCGGTCAGGCACGAGGGGTCGCTGGACGCGCCGGTCTCGCTGACGAGGGCCTGGCGGCCGTTGGTGCGCAGGTACGAGGCCAGGGAGTCGAAGCTGTCGACGTTGTTCATGACGCACTGGGCGTGCGAGCCCGAGTTGTCCACGTCGAGGTACTTGTGCACGTCCAGCGCCAGGCCATCGGTGCTGCCGTCCGGATTGGTGATGGCCAGCAGGGCGTCGGCGCTGCCGGTCGACACCAGGGTGCCGGCGCTGTCAAAGTTGGTGCCCGGCAGCAGGATCAGCTGCGACGTCGCGCCGGCGCCGCGGATGGCCGTGACCACCTTCTGGCACGTCTTGGCCCAGATGCCGACGTCCAGGTCGTGCGGCTCGTTCATCAGCTCGAACACGATCTGGCTCTCCTTGGCGTACTTGGTGGCGATCGCTGTCCACAGCGCCACAAACACGGCGTCGGACGGGCCGCCCTGGCCGATGATGGCGCCGTTGAAGCGCGCAAAGTTGTGCAGCTCGATCATGCAGTAGGCCCCCGTAGCCAGGCAGGCCTGCACCAGCTCGTCAAATTGGCCGGCATTCTTCGCATCCAGCTTGCTGCTGGGGCTGCTCTCGCTGTTGGTAAGATACTGCCATGACGTGGCTGGGTCCAGTTAGAATATCACATCGCGAACACATCGTTTCATTTCAGGCAGGCTGAGGAGGGGGTTCATACTCAGACGGAACATGGTCAGACCGTCGTCTTTCACAAAATGCTTCATTTGACCCTGGCCATCGGCGCCGCCTGCTGATGACAAAGGAAACTTTATGGACGCAAGAGAACAGGTGCCCTGCAAAGAAAATAAGCATCACAGACAACAGATAAGGACCAAAAAAACAGCAGGCGGGAACGCTATCATGCTCTACTCACATCAATTCCACAGCCAAACTCGCCGCCGGCAATGGCAACACCCTAGAGACTGTATTAGCAAGCCGGAGAACCCAGAAGAACGAGCGTATTCGCCAACTTCAGCCGATTCCACGTACCAGAAACCGAACCCGGGCTTGGACAAGAGCACTTAAGCTCAAGAAAAGAAGAGCAGACAAAGGCACACCCAACATCGTGAACGGTCGATTAAGATTAGTATTAAAGAATAAAGAGTAAGGTATCCAAAGAAATCTTCAATTAAATCCCGCCTCGAACGACGGTCAAAAATAAGTGAAAACGACAGTAAGAAGGTGCAGCGAAAGACAGGAGCATGAGCGAGTGACTGAAGAACCGAATAAATGGAACCGGTAATAATACGAAGACCAAAATAGAAAAAAAGGCCAACTGAACAAAATACGATGTAAGATTGATCGTGGATCGATCAGAGGCTTAAAACGAAAGACAACGAAAGACAGGCGCCGTAGCTCTCTATGAAGTGAAGATTCAAGTCAAAGAGAAGAGAGGCGAATAACTATGGACCAGTATCTAAAAGATCAAAGCTAAAGGGGGGGGGGGGGGGGGGGGGAATAGGAGATCGAAAATACGCTTCTGCAGAGCGAAGGATGTGGACGAGCTCAGCCGCAGGGGGCAACCAAACCGCCAAGTAGAGACGCCAATATTCTCTCTCTACGCCCGAGGCAGACCAATTACTGCACAATAGCCTGGCCCAAAAGATAAAAAAGGAAACAGAAATAAGCCTGAAGATGATTGAAACAAATCTAGGCGTTCAGCTTCTGCAGTGCTAAAGGCCCAAGCCAAGACCAAGGCCAAGCAAGACCAGTTCGTTTGGGCTGAGCTCGCGTCGATCAATAAATAGCAGACGACCGACTATGTGTATCTAGGCAGAGCGCAGTGATCTGACGCCGTCAGCTTCACAGCCTCGCCCAAATTCTCCACCTCGATCCGCTATTGCGACACTGATAACAGCGCTCTCGTGTAGCTCTGTGTGTTTGTATCAGCGCCATTATCAAAGGATGCAACTCAGTTGAGCAAATGCTCGTATTCGGTTGCTTCCGGGTTCGCAATGGCCGCCCATTTTGGGTGGCTTCGCGATAAAAGTCAGCAAAAGAGCTGTGGACCCATGGCACACTACTGCTATCTACCGACCTGAAAAAGGGGCATGTCTTATCTCGACGCTCTTATGTAGCCAGTCTTTCATGAGAATACGTCGTAATCTTCAGCCGCATTAGGCCAAATCCAGTCTTGAAACCCTACTATCGCTGCAGGTCTTGCTTGGTGAGGCGTAGATAAGGCCGTAAACGTATGTATCTGACCGTAGCTAATATTAAATGAAGGATATGTACGTATCAAGATTGAGCGAAAATACGAGCGCACAGTAAACAAAACGCCTGCAGACAAATATTTCCTTTGCTGGCTACGCCACTCCAATCCCAAGATATTATCTGCCGTTTTGTCCCCCAATATTACGCCATTTTTTCTTTTCCAGGGATACATAAACCATGGCTGCGAGCCTTTCCCGTCATGCCGCCGCCAATCCAATTCACACAATTCCAGCCACGGCGCACGCCACAGTGAGCAAGCTGAAGAAATAAGCATAGAGCATCGCAAGACCAGAGCTGTCAGAAGAATAGTGCGCTGGAAACGTCACAGATTATGCCTGTAAGGATGGAAAGTTCTGGCCATGATCAATTCCTTCATTGATCGATTGCGAGAGATGCGCAGAGCCGCGTCTTCCGGTATTTCTTATTGAAAAGAGCGACCAGAAGCACTGGGCCAGTTCATTTCCACTGGGAAGATCATTGCAAACAGGACCCTAAACGCTTTGGGCCCAGTGCGCGAGAAGCATATCATGTCTTTCGAGTCGTGTAAGGCGATATAAAGGACGTGGCTACCGTTGGGGTTCGTTACCGAAAAAGCCGGCGGGACAAGCACTCCGCATCCATCCGAACTTCCCGGCGCCCGCCGATAAAGGGCCTCATACCCCCTCCCCGAGAAAGAATTATTCATATGCCGCTGAGGATGTCTGGTTCGGCTCTAGTACGAAAGAATGGTTGTCGTGACTCAATTACATCTACCCATGGGCTTGGAGAGGTCGTCGGGATGGCCCACTCTGCCAACCTGCAAAGCGAGAATCCCTCCGCCGCAGAATCGTATCTGACATATGCCTGACTCTTTCGATCCTCTTGTATGCCCGGATGAAATACGGCTTCGCAAATGGAAGCTCGGGGGGAAGAAGGAATCGCACTCAGGTCCTTTCGCCGCCGGAGGAGCTCTTGCAAATATCTACTGCTTGCCAACTTTGCCAAGATCGGCTGCCTGCACCAGAAGCCACCACTGCACTTGCTGATGAGCGAAGTGCTGGTCTGAATGAAATGTTCGTAAATGACGTAACGGCTAGCCGTTTTCTGTACCAGCTGTAGTTAATTAAAGAAAATAAGAAAGAAAAAGCATTGCGTACATGAGTTGACGTGCATTGTAGAAGAAACCAGGAGAATTCGAAATCAACAAAGACAACTTAGATCTTGTTCTCAAACATAGCCAAGACTGGCTAATGAATACGATGAAACCGAAATTTTGTTCTATTCTCAGGAATCTGCTAGCAAGGAAAGCAGCCAGGAGACCCCAGCAACCCTCCAAAATCTTGCTTTTGTGCAGTCGGCAGCTACATGTCTTCCTCCTTGATCTTCATCAGCTCGAAGGCGCTGCAAGCGACGCAGTGGCACTCTGCTGTTCGTAACTACGTTGGCCGGCGCCTCAGGCTAGAACGTCCAGCGCTCAACGTCCGGCAGCGGCTCATGATAAAGCTGCATTCTCTTATGATGATCTCTCTATCTTCGCTAAATAGCGCCTCGACAACCAGAGTATACATTCTCTGGCTGGCCAGAACTATCCACAGGGCCACCGCAGTGACATCGCAGTTCCAGTCGTCTTGTATTTTTCTCTTCTAGCATATCGCGCATCGTAACGGAAGATCATAAAAGACATGAAGAAATCTACTCTTCTGATTTGAAATAGATTGTTGATAAGGGGAGTGCTAGGGGCGTACCCTATTTTCTGCGTAGGAGAAAGAATAGGTTAGAATCATGTAATTCTAAACAAACGATAGGACGGACAGAATCTAGCCACGCCGTTAAAAAAACACTTGTGACGGACGTAAGCTGTTCGCAGTCATCAGCCCAGGGACTATGGACGATCTGACGATAGACTGGAACAGCTGTGCCAGCCGCGCCTGAGCCAAGTGGCTGTAGGGAATCTGAGACGCCATGTCGCTCGAGAAACACCCGAGCCGTCCAAGGCATCTTCTTCGATTATCTTGATTGTACATATCCATCAGGCTGCATCGCGAATCGAATTCCAGCTGAAATAGCGTAGAGATATGCCTGGGGCGGCTTCGTCTAAATAAAGGCTAGACCCTGATCCTTAAGCTCGTCTTCATTGATCACGATCAAGAGCTCAGACATCTTGGATTAGAGAGTTCTGGGGAGGTTGCTATCTTTGCAGCACCTGTGCCACTGGTGAAGAAAGGATGCGAGACAAGTCAGATCATAATCTTTCACCAGATTCACACGCAAGATAGCTCAATAAAGTGCATCGCCATATAGGACGCGCCACCTGCTAGCGGCCACACGGCGGTTGCGTAACTGTTGCATCGATCATTGTGAAGAGGTAAAGCATACCGGTGTCTATTCGACCTACCATCTCGTCTGTTGACTCTCGAAAAATCGGTCGTATTCTAGACTAGCATCCAAGGATATCTCCCACAGAAAAATTAGACGTATACCACAGGAGAGCAGATAATGGGCGCAGTAAGGTGTGAGAAGAAAGGCCACGACTACAAAATTCCCCCATCTAAAAGAATAAAAAGAAAGCAAATAAGCAACATATACCTCCGAGATGCGTAGGAGGATAAGCAGAAAGGTGTTTGACGAGGAGCTTTCTGCTGGACCAGCGATTGGGTGAGGTGTCCGAATAGCATTTCTATGTCATATTTGACCCTGCCATCAGCGGGTATACTCTGATGCCTCTTACGATACTTTTCCATTTAGAAAACCTCAATTGCAAAGACCCTTGGGTTTGAGAAAAACTATTGTATTATAACAAAAAGAGTTCTAAACGAGAGAATGAAAAAGGTGAGATGAGCGAGGTTATGGATCAAGAATGAGTTCAATAAGAAAATGACGTCTTGCCCTTTTTTTTTTTTTTTTTTTTTTTAAAAAAAAAGGCAACTCTGCCTAGGTTGATGCATTCAGTGCGATTGAAGAAGGATCCGAGAGTAGGATGCACAAAAAAAGAATTGCAAAAGATAACGTGGTGCCTCGTCGAAAAAGCCATATATGCTTGAGTTGAATGGAACGAAAGAATGTAGAAGTAGCTACAGAATAACCAATTATTTAAAACAAATTACAGAAGACCTCATTCAGGTGAAGGATACATGGACACAGCAAAGAACATATGCAGTCATTTTCAAACACCTCCACCGGACGACAAGGCCGAGGTACATGTCGCTGGCTTTATGCACACATCGAAAGGCAAGGTAGTAGCAGCTGCACCTGTGATGTATTGAATATCACAGCCTGTAAGACCCGGTCTTGCTTTAAATTAAAAGGTATTGAAAGAACCCAGATCAACAGTGTCGACTTCTCCGGCCCGTTTGTTAACTCACGGCTACATCCCAGTTCTGGAAACGATCACCTCGCGCCTAACCTAGAGACCCAGCTGGAGGAACGGGAAAACCGAGCCATGGTAATGTGGCATTGATGCGTGCAACCATCGTGATACAGACACACCAGTAGTAAATAACGTGATCTACATATGTGGGATATTATATATGGCAAGAACCCAACATGAAGGCAGTGTAGACATATTAAAGACATCAAACAAAGCACGTACCACTCAACCACACCTAGTCATAATCATGAGTGGTTCGCAAAGAAGCGAAGCTATGCATAAAATTAAATAAGTCTTCTTATTACTATAAGATAATGTCTCAACATGGCTACGAAAGCTCAACTTATGGATGGTCTCAAACAGTGACCAGAGAAAGGGATATGCAGATACTCCGTACCATATGAGAAAACAAACCAGACACGCACACACACATGTTGCTTCAAAGCTCTACGCCGTAGTTTCGTTGTATTACCATCTTGGGATATGCCCATTGAGGTGTTCTCTAGTATCAAAACACGAATTCTGCACGAACGTGCAAGCCACGTTTTTCAATACTTCATATATTTGGAGAGCAGGGATATCGGTTAGTATGCAGCCGAAGATGAACTATCTAAGCATGTCCTTGAGTAGTTTGCCATAGCTATGCACGTGGCTGAACGTCAACGATCTTTTGCCTCTCGTTCGCCTATTTTTCACTACTTATCCAATAGCGAGCTGCGTCTTCCTGGGAACAAAGACAGTACACTTGGTTCCTGGATGGGTCCCTCGTCCTGCCTCCGCGGCTAGAACCCGCAGCAAGGTCGTGCATTGTGTGTAAAAAGCTGTACACGATGACAGGGGGGGGGCCTCGATTTTTAAACTACTTTGGGTCACCGATCGACCGAAAATGGGATGAATTCAGACTTACAAGCGAGAGAGAGAGACGTATCGATTGTACACAGGCCGTAGCACAAAGTTACTTCGCCATGCTTTGACCTACGGTACCTCTATTGGCCCAATGCCAACTCAAAGCTAATGTGGACATCTTTATTGTTTTTTTCCTCGTATCTTTCTTCTTGACAGAGATGCAGCAGCAGCTGTGACAAGAGCTGCGTTGAAAACCCGTCGCCCAAAATTTCTGACGTCTTCTGTGCTTATGTCATGATGCTGGTGCTTGTCATAGTATTTGTTCGCACACAATTGCCTCTTAACCTTTTGGGTAATATGCTGTACAGAGCTATTCACATTAATTCATACCTATATGCGTACTTAATAGCGATATTCACGACTATCCTTAGATGGGAAAACAAAAACATCGCCGGACTTGAAGTCAAGTCAAGGGCTAGCCCCTTCGTACCTTGCCCGAATTGTCGTCTTGTCCGACCCAGCCTCAATGCTAGAATAAAAGCCCTCGTCACAACTGCCGCTATGTCTCTGAGCAGTTGCTGCGTTGCCAACGTCCACGTGCCCTGCCGGAGCGACCGCCAAATAAGAATCAGCGTCTTTCAAATAAGACAACGGATACAGCTTCTTACGTGCAGGTCCTTTTCTCTTCTAGTGTGTTGTGTGTTCTAGCAGCGTGCGCTAAAATCTGCGATCGACGGGGTCAAGACGGGAGAAAAAGCCACACTGAAAAGATTCCCCACAAAGATCGGTACGTTTCAACGCTCACTACGGCTAGAACGGCGTGCTGAAGCTTATACTTTGCACACCTCAATACGCATAAATCGGGACAAGCCTGCGGATATCTGAACCCTAGCTCAGATTTGGACCAATGCCGAAGCAAAGATGGCACCACGTGTAGCCGCGCCGCATAGGAATTCACAAGCAAATCCTATTCGCGGCTCCCACGGAGTACTTGGCCCGCTCAGAGACATATTTCACTCGCCCAATCGCGCCCAACCGCATTCCAATGCTGACATTGCTGGCCATGCTATGCTACCTTCCCAACCGAGCCGGTTCCGACTTCTTTTTGCTAGCTCTCCCATTTGGCTTACCGACGCGGATTTTAGAGTTGCCTCTTCCTGCAGGTGACTGTGTGGGCTTCTGGGATCTGTGGAACAAAATTGGAAAAGATGGTGGAAGCTCGCTTGAGAGCTGAACCAGGGCCGCAGGCGAGAAGGAGGGCATCCGATGCCAGAAGGAGAGAAGTCATCTGTTTTTCAGCAGATGTTGGAGAACCAGTTCAGGGCAAAACAAATAAATGGCAGCAAAAGGGCTAGGCCGCATCTGTGCAGCTTGGTGCGTTCTCGCCTGGTGCCGCAGGAGCAGAGATAGAGTTAATTGTTCTGCTCGTATAGAGTTAGAGTCTCTTTCCAAATCTGAAGCAGTTTAAGATGAGCCTCATAGATGGATTGATATTCTGGCCAGATGCGCGTAGCTCGCTTTTGGAAGCTCAGCCTTTTCTTGGAGAGGAGCACAGGCCCCAATAGAAAATGCACAAAAACAAAAGCAAAGCATGCAGTTGGATGGCAAAGACTCGTACTGCGTGCAGTCCGGGGGACCTTACCCCTGGGAAATTAGAATAATTGTGATCCAACACCGAGAGAGCCCGTCTTAATACAGTACAAGCCAGCGTGGATAGCTGCTCCCAACCACCGGGCAATGCTTGGCAGCAGCCGTGTGCTCGTCGGTTCTTTTTTGTTGGTGTAAGCACGAAGTACCAAACTAACACAGAACCGTGGACATGTTTCTTGGTTGCGGCCAATAGGCCGGCAGCTTATTCCACATGTCACTGTAGCTTGTAGAAACATATTTCTTGGCATTGAACCGAAGAGGACCACTTGGGGCACGACGTAACTCTGCCCTTTCCGATGGCATGCTGTCTTGCAGTGCGCAGTCGCTCAGTTGTCCAGGCATCCCTACTAGTTTTCATCCCGGGCGTGGGCCTGTTCGGTGACATTTTCAAGTTACCCCGTTTTCCATTTCCAAGGTTCTGGTTGGGAAGCCCGACGACATGGAAGGAAGGTCGGATCGCTGACGCGGAGTATATGAACCATTGCTGCCGCGCTCTCCAATCTGCGTTGCCAGCCGTCTGATCTTGCAGGATTGCTACAGCGCTGATCATCCTTTGTTGAAGCATTCGTCCCAAGCAACAGGAACCATCCGTCTCGAAATCCAAGACAATGCGTACCTCCGTCTCCGTCCTCCTGGCTGCGGCTGCCACCGTCTCGGCGCAGGCATCGACCCAGTACACCGCCACCGACACCGCCGGCGTCGCTGCTGCCCAGGCTACTGCCCTCACCCGCAGCCCCGTCACCCACGTCAAGGGCAAGGCCTTCGACCGCATTGCCATCATCTGGCTGGAGAACACCGACTACACCCTGGCCCAGAATGATCGTAAGGCTTTCCTCTTTCTCTCATGATTTGTTGGAATTCTGATTTTTTTCTGACCTCGTAATGCTCCGCAAACAGCCAACTTGGCCTGGCTGGCGAAGCAGGGCGTCACCCTGAGCAACTACTTCGGCGTGACCCACCCTAGCGAGCCTAACTACTGCGCCGCCATCGGTGGTGACTACTTCGGCATGGACAACGACAACTTCAACTTCGTGTCCCAGAACATCAGCACCGTCATCGACCTGCTGGAGGACCGCGGCATCAGCTGGGGCGAGTACCAGGAGGACATGCCGTACAGCGGCTTCGAGGGCTTCGCCTGGATCAACCAGAAGAACGGCAAGAACGACTACGTCCGCAAGCACAACCCGGCCGTCCTGTACGACGCCAACACCGAGAGCATCCAGCGCCTGGCCCAGATCAAGAACCTGACCTACTTCTACCATGACCTCGAGCACAACACCCTGCCCCAGTGGATGTTCATCACCCCCAACATGACCTCGGACGGCCACGACTCCACCGTCACCGTGGCCGGTGCCTGGACCCGCAACTTTGTTGCCCCCCTGCTGAAGGACAAGCGCTTCATGAAGAACACCCTGGTCCTCATCACCTTTGACGAGAACAGCACCTACGGCATCCAGAACCGCGTCTTCAGCATCCTGCTCGGCGACGCCGTCCCCAAGAAGCTGATCGGCACCACCGACTCCAGCTTTTACAACCACTACAGCGAGATCTCCACCGTCGAGGCCAACTGGGACCTGCCCACCCTGGGCCGCTGGGACGTCGGTGCCAACGTCTTCGAGCTGGTTGCGCAGAAGACCGGCGACCGCATCCGCGACTGGAGCGACGAGAAGACCTTCAACAACCGCTACTACAACCAGTCGTACGACGGCGTCTTCAACTCCAACCCCCACTACCCCGTCTACCCCAAGCCCAACCTGTGCCTGGAGCAGAACCACCGCCCCGTCTCCCCCCGCGTCATCCGCAACTGGAGAGGCAGCAAGACCCCCACCTACTACCAGGACACCATCGAGGTCAACGATGGCCTGAACCCCCCGCCGCACTACGCCTTCAACTAAGCGGCTCCCTCATTCTCTCTGACCAAGGCGGCATGATACAACGTGTCTCTGCGGCGGATTTTTATTTTATTTCATAATCGGAACGAGATGGAAATGATGAATGACGGCTTGCATGCGGAGAGTAGTTGGTGATTAACGGGTAGAGGAAGTAAAAAGCATAGCTCATATACATAGACATTAATATATGTAATTCTCTATCCATGGAGTCTTTCTCTATCCTGTTTCTCAAAAGAATGTCCCCTTGAATGCGTCGGCCACCGCTTGCGCCACCAGCTTCTGGATGGCCTGCGCAGGGTGGTAGCTGTTGTACCACAGGCACGACTTGCCGTTGGAGTTGGCGCAGTCGGCGTTCGTTGCGCCGTAGTCCTTGGGGTTGTCGATGGCCTTGTTGAACGGCGCCTGCGTGTCCACAATGGTGACGTTGGCCTCGGTGTTGGCCGCCTTGAACTTGGCCACGCGGGTCGGCAGCTGCCCGTTCCAGTTGGTGATGTCCGCGACGAGGTTTGCCACGCCGGACTGGGTCTTCATCATCGGCGTCTTTTGTGTTGCTGGCACATGTATGTTAGCAGTTCTCAGAGAGACAGGAAAAGAAAGGGGAAGAAGCGAAACTGCGAAGCTCGAGAGAGAAGGGAGAGTGACGCACGTGGAATGTTCAGGAGCGCAAAGTTGCGGGCGCCGGCCTTGTAGAGGATGTCCAGCTGGGCAAAGTACTGGTCCATGTCCTTGTTGATGAGGGCGTCCTCGCCGCTGGCCTTGGTGTACGAGTTGCCGACATCGTTGACGCCGATCCAGACGGCGAAGAGCGCCGTGTCGCTCGTCCAGGGCGCGTACGCCGGCTTGGCTGCCACGTTCTTGGACCAGGTGGCGACCTGATCGACGACGCTCGGCACGGAGCTGCTGTACGCAGCCACGATGCTGTTGTCGACGGTGGCGCCCGCCACGGCAAAGTCAAAGGTCAGCGTCAGGCTCGTGTTCAGCTGCGTGGCCAGGAACCCGGCCCATGTCATGCCCCCCGCCATCGTGTTGCCCGGCAGCGCCGGGTTACCCATTGGGTTCGCCGCCGACGGCTTGGCGCCATTGATGCTGAATCCGGTCGAGGTATAGGAGTCGCCGCTGTGACGAGCAGGGACGCCTGTTGTCAGCTTGTATTATATTTCTTCAAGACTGGCTTCTATTGCTTGTATTTGAAAAAATTGGCACCCAGTAGGCCCCTACAAAATAAAAAAGTACTTGGTACCCGTAAGGGCAGAACCAAGAGGCGACGCTGCTGCGCTGCAGGCGAGCAGGAGGCAGGTAAGGATTCGTGCGGCCATTGTTCTAGCTTGCTGTCACTATGGCGAGGTTTCGACGATGTTACGAGACAGACACACAGCTATAGAAAGACAGGCCACGAACAAAAAATACTGAGATGCGAGAGCCTCAGGATCAGTCCCTTACATATTGTTCTTCCTCGTGCTTTTTAATGAACTCAATTAAGACATGCGGATATCCTATGTGGATACTAATAGAAGACAATTTGTACAGCATGCTGCCTAAAAGAACCGTCGGAAAGAGAGCTATATTATTGGGCATTGAATAACGCGAAGAGCAGCGGAAACAAGCAGCTAGAGTGCAATCAAGAGCAAAGACCATGAGTTCTAGGATCTCACGAACCCGTTCAACCGTGAGCGTAATTAAAGTCGAAGAAGTCTTCATCTTGTAGGCCGATTAAATCTGGTCTAAAGTATAGTCCATTTTGCTGAACATCTCTTGTACATGTAATGCATTTCTAAAAAAAAAATAAGAGGAAATTGAAAATTAGCTCCGTATTAATAAACTACAACTAAACATAGGAAAACAGAATATAATCTGTGAATACAATATATAGGCAAGAAAGGCCTCTTTAAGTCGAGGTGAGAAGAAGGTGATGCTGCGATGTTAAAGAGCCCGCTGTAAGAATAGAACGGTTTAAGCGTATCAGCCCTGTCGCTTGGCGCTATGGGGCACCCCCACTGCTGTAAATGCCGTTGCTAGTTGTAGAGACAAGATCTGATCAAGATTATTCACGTGATCGTGCACGTACCAGAGCCTATTAGCTCACCACTCAACGCGTCAGGCGTTCGTAGACGCGTTACAGACTTTAATGGGTGTGGAGATGCGAGAAAAACTCCAATGACGACGATTGACTATCAAACGGACGGGAATTGCTCTTCGGTCTTCTTTCTCTATCCTTAATCATTTTGTCAATTACGTCCCGACGAGTCTGCTACAATGTCTGATTACGAAGATGCTATGGAGGTTGATCCGCCTTCGCGGAATGACATAAAGTTCTCGGCAGAAAGCTCCAAGGGCAAACGGAGCGCAGCGAACCTGCCGGTTGAAGCTGAAGATACCCTACCATGGTGAGGAGACGAATGACAGCTGTGAAGATGCAAGACAAGCATGAATAACTAATGGGGAACTTGACTTGCGTACAGGGTTGAGAAATACCGACCAGTTACGCTGGACGACGTGTCTGGCCACCACGACATCCTCGCAACCATCAACAAATTTGTCGAGTCGAACCGGCTCCCCCATCTTCTGCTCTATGGCCCTCCTGGCACTGGCAAGACGTCTACAATCCTGGCGCTGGCGCGGCGGATCTACGGTGCTGCGAACATGCGCCAGATGGTGCTGGAGCTGAACGCATCAGACGACCGCGGCATCGACGTGGTGCGCGAGCAGATCAAGACGTTTGCGTCGACCAAGCAGATCTTTGCGGCGCAGCGCGCAAGGGGAGATGGAAGTGGCGCGAACGGCAGCGGCAGCGGTGGCGGCGAGATCAACAGCAGCCTCGCCCAGTTCAAGCTCATCATCCTCGACGAGGCCGACGCCATGACCAACACGGCGCAGATGGCCCTGCGGCGCATCATGGAGAAGTACACGGCCAACACGCGCTTCTGCATCATCGCCAACTATGCGCACAAGCTGTCGCCCGCCCTGCTGTCGCGGTGCACGCGGTTTCGCTTCAGCCCGCTCAAGGACGCAGACATCCACGTGCTGGTCGACAAGGTCATCGCTGAGGAGGACGTCCAGATTATGCCCGAGGCCGCAGACGCGCTGGTCACGCTCAGCCGCGGCGATATGCGGCGCGCCCTGAATGTGCTTCAGGCCTGCCATGCATCGAGTAAGTCTCCTGCTGAAGCGTAGTAGATTTGACTGTATACGACCAGCAAAAAACCGTATCATTTCTAACAAAGCCTTCTCATTCTTAGGCACCCCACTACAGGCAAAAGACGCTCCGAAGGAGCCGATAATACGAGAGACCATCACGACCGAGACCATCTACAACTGCATCGCGGCACCACCCCCTGACGCGATCCGTGAGATTCTGCACACGCTGCTAAATACCAGCGACGTTACATCGTGCCTCAACACTATCAACGCCCTCAAAGTGTCCCGCGGCCTGGCGCTGGCAGACATCATTACTGCATTGTCGGAGGAGCTTGTCAAGGTTGAGGTGAGCCCCAAGGTCATGATCACGTGGCTAAATGGACTGGCGGACATTGAGCACCGGGTGGCGGGCGGCGCTGGCGAGACCGTCCAGACAGGTGCCTTGGTAGGCGTCATCCGCAGTGGCTGCGAGCTTATGGGATGATGGTAGAGTAGAGGCGATGGTGGTTAATGTACTAAGCGTAAGATAGACATGTAATGAAATCATGAAAGGAAGAGCCCTGTAAGAGTCCCGCTGATCAATGGGTGACCGAACACCACATTTTAGCTCCTCAAAAAAAATTGAGTTCAACCAATGCGTCTCCTATTGCATACAGATGGTTTCAGGTCTTCTCTATGGAAAAGATCAGCGGGCCAGATGAGCAACTGCCGAAGTGCAAAGCAGTCCTTTGTCTGTTTCTCTAGCTCCAGACTCTCATGAAACAGAAAGCCAAGATGCAATAAGCTTCCGATCCGATGAAGGAAAATAAAAGAGCACAGACAACTGCTACTCACCATACATTTTGTATGTGGATAGACCATACAATACTACTGATCTTGGCGGTCTCTCCATTTTGTAGGACAGCAGTTCTTCAGCCTAATTTAACCACTCCTGTCCCTGGTGCGTGCCCTCTCAATGAGCACGATGTGGTCTTTTATCCGTAACAAATAATGCCCCATATTCTCTTCCCGTCCATTTTTCCCGGCTAGACGCTGTGGTTTCAGAGCACTTGTAAATGTTCCGCGATATATCTCCAGGACGAACAACTGCTGCCAAGTACCAAGAAAATTGGAAACCGGGTAGCATATCTCCAACACATGGAAGAATCACCGCAAGACGTGAGAGACACAAAATCACAAAGTGAGGTATCATTGTTGTTGTTTTTTCTACGTTGCTAGGGGCGAAAAAGAAGAAAATAAATTAATAGCTCCAATGCTCACTGAACGTATTTTGAGCCAACTCCAGAGCTGCCTGTTCTCCGAAACGCCGTAGAGGGACTTTTGGGAAAGGTAAAGACAAGGGGAAAGGAAGAGCAAATTAGAATCAAGAAAAAATACAGGCCGTAGATCGTCGTCGGTTCCAAGTGCAGGAAAGCAATGTTACATAGAAGGTGAAAATACAGAGCATACGAAAAGGAGAAGGGGGAGGAATAGAGTATGGTTTTGTACAAATACAGGCCAGTTGTACAGATCCATTGGGCTGCTCATCCCATGTACTTTTCGGCGGGCAGCTCGGACACATTGCGGGGGCCGGCGAGCTCGGCTGTGTTGCCGCCGCCCGTGTTGTGCGTGGCAATAGTGGTGCTGACGGCCGCCCCGATGGTGCCGTCGATGCTGTGGCTGAACGAGCCCTGCCGCGTCCACGACGGCGTGCGGGGCGGCTGGTTGAAGCTGAAGTTGCCGTTGACGAGCTGCTGCTGCGTCGGCGGCGGCTGCTGCGGCGGCGGCTGGAAGGGCCCCTGCTGCTGGTGGTAGCTGGTGGAGGAGGCGCGCGTGACGGCGTTCTCGTAGGAGACGGGCGAGACCATGTCGTCCTTGACGTTGCTGGGCCGCGGCGTCATGCCGTGGCCGCCGCCCGTGTTGATGACGAGCGAGTCTGAGTGCTTCTGCGCGGCCGCCTGCAGCAGCAGCCGGTCGACCTGGCGCCGCAGGCTGCGCGACCGGCTGAAGGAGAAGCCAAAGGCCACCAGCGTCGCTAGCAGCAGCGACCCCAGCACGCCCGCCACGATGGCCGTGATCAGCTTCTGTCCCCGCACGCACGTGCGCCCGTCGTCCGTGTCCGTCAGGTTGCCGCCGCCGCTTCCCGTGCCGTTGATTGAGTCGCCGCCGCCGTTGGTGAACTGTCGCACGACGCCGCCGAGACCACGCGCCAGCGTAAAGTTCCGCGTGCAGCAGTCCGTCCGATTGCAGGACTTGCCAAAGCTCTCGAAGCAGCAGCACCACGTGGCAGAGCCACAGGAGATCACCGTGTAGGAAGTCTGCAAGGGGGCTAATGATGTAGGTGGTGAGAAGAAAAGAGCAATTAGCATGTTGGCCGCCATCTTGCATCAGATAGGGAAGAGCGGGGAGAAGTACTTGAGACAAACTGGCTTGAAGTGCCGCAGTACTGCGGACACGAAGGGTCTAGACCCGTCGGGTCAGTACAGCCCTCGGCCCAGAAAGTATTGTTGTCGTTTCTCTGTGTTGCATAGCAGAGCCCCGTGTTCAGACACGCTTCCTGCTTGGTCTCATCGCAGCATGACGAGTGAGAGCCGGCCAGGCCCGTGGCAGCGCTGTTGCAGGGCGCCCCGGAGCTCTTTTGCCCATTTACGCCATAACACTGCGCATCTCCGGCTGCCTGCGTCACCAGCAGGCCGACAACAGCCACAGCCACGAGAGCCCGTCTCCAGGGTATATTTACCGCCCCAGTGCGGCTCATGATTTGTTCTTGTTGAAAGGACTCGAGGAGCTGGTTTCGTAGCGTATCATTTACCAGGGTTCCTGCTTTCTTATCTTTTTCTTTTTACGTCTTGTGACGTAAAAAATGATGTGTTTGCCTTTTCAATGTTGATGTTGCTAGTGTTTGGTCGTTGATCTCCTTCTCTTCCCCTGGGTCGACTTATTTGGTTATGGTGGGGAAGAGAGGAAATATCAAAAAGAAAGAATATTAAAGTCGGGAGAGGGCCGAAGCGAGAGTCTTTAAGAGTAAATTACACTCTATTAATTTTCCCTCTCTTGTACATAGTATCTCCCCCTTTCGCTGCATCTCTGCCGGGTTTCTGCTGTCCTTGGCGTATCATGGTGGTGTGCCGCGTTCTGACCAGTTATCCTGCCCAGGTCAAGAAATTGGTGACACGGGGTAAAGAGGTTCTGTGTATGAGAAGATGTTCGTGCGTACGGCAGCGTGTGGTAGTCTTCTGCGTAGTTTTGGTGAGCTTGTGGACTTGCCTGACGCATGAAAAGGGGACGCGAATTTACCCATGCCGACGATCTAAGGAAGATTACAAGACGGCCCAAGAAACCTGGGACAGAGCCGGCCGTCTATGCACATACGTACAGTACGCATACGCTGAGGCGAGCGCGTGTGAGCACGTATAACTTTTCTTTTCTGGTGATTAGAAAGCAAAATATTCCTCATCCCCAATTCTTGGCTTCGTTAAAATGGCTCTGGCTCTGCTGCGTGCCGTGAAACAAGGATCATTAAAGTCAGTAGACAAGGGGGGATGTATACATCAGATCGACATTCTAATAGTTATGGGGACACGAAGTTTATAGGCTGGATGATGCCTAAACGAAGGTATAGGGAAATGTGAACGAAGAAAGAGATGTATTTTGCTCGTAGCTTGTGACCCATGCATTGCATCGTCTTTTTTCCAAGAGTTCCGACCCGTCACACATCTAGACCTGCTTTGAAAGATCCTGGGGTATCGGGAAATTTTTCTTGCTATTCTCCGATGGCTGCTCTGATTGGGAATGCGTGTAGTTGAGTTAGTCTCTAGCTCTACAAGTATATGATAGTTGGATAAAAAATGAGCTGTGCAAGCTGTTCCGGTGGTTACATGCTGGTGATTTTGGACAACCTGTGGGCAGAGAGAAATCACAATTAAGCCGCCTCAAACGAGGACCATCATTTCAGCTATTGGTGATGTTGTATTCTGGAATCAAAGTCTAGAATCGGATCTGCTGGAAGCGAGAGTAAGCTGCAGAAATGCGAGATCCTGCAGGATCTTTTTCGGGGGAACTCGCTGTCTCTCATCGTACATATCTAGATCTGCAATTTGCCGCTGTCCACTCAGTTCGCTATGATTGTTGTGCTTAGATGTGAAGGGGGACGGGACGGAGAGGTGATGTCTCCGGCGATCCGATATCTACAATGTATTGAGACGAGAAGAGAAGACAAGAGCCTCAGCAAGGGGAGCTATGCCCTTTCCTAGACGTGATTTTCTAATGAACTACCTCTTTGTTGCTCTTCGACCTCATCATTGCTTTCATTCGTCGTAACGTATTTTGTGGACATGTTTCAAACATTTTCGTGACTGTCAGTGTCCCACTCTGCTCGCGACAAAGCCAGACGCAACAAATTAGCCACCACGCTTTGAAGTCGATACAGAGAGAGCTGCAGCCTCGCACATGTGCTTGGACCATTTTACGGCAATTCTTCGCAATTCTGCATCTGATCGTAGTAACAATATGCTTCCCATCCACGACGCAAGAGACTCGACAGCTTTTTTTTTGTCGTATGTGACCAGGAACTTACTAACCTCGCCACCGTCTACTGTCCAACATTGCGACGCTGCTCCAGCTCGTCCTCGGAGGCAGCGGTGTTGGTACACAAAAATCATCACTGGCTGTAGATTTTATGTCGTCCAAATACTACTGTTGTGCCACTATTCTGCTCAACTCATGCTCAGAGAGAATAAAGTGGGGGGCGGGGGGGACCTAGACAAGAAAGAAGCTTGTCTAAGGGAAAGAAAGTCGCTATGTATGCAGGTTTATCTGATCCAAGAATTGGCCAAGCACAACCGAAAAAGCTTGCCACTTTTCTCAAAAGGCTTGTTTGTACGAGCATGCCGTACTTGCACTATAATGCTCTGCACTCCGTTCGACAGACGCAGAGCTTTCTACATGCAACATTGTGTGCTCCTACCCCAGTGGACTCCGGATATGCGGCGTGGATTACATCGATCCCTGTCGCTCCAATTGTGATGTAGTTCGCATGATCTTTTCCGCAGCGAAGAAGAAAATCTTCTGACTCCCAGCAGTCGTTGCGTTATTTTTCTACTTCTTCCGGTCGGCGCTTGTGTTCTCTTTGTTTTTCGTCATCTGCTGCAAAATGGGGCATCCCAAATAGGAAATTCTGTCACTTACACGATGGGCCTGGCGGGTCTCTGTAGGGTCTCTGTAGGGTGGCAAGGAATACTTTCCTAGCCTATTTTGTGCAAGACGAAGCTAGTTTTCAGCAGCCAGCAACCAGAGGCACAGAGGGCATGGCCAAGACAGTGGATAAGAGGGCTCTCTAGTGTGTTCACATGCCCTCGGCGCTTTGCTTTCTCGCTAGTCTTCCGGGCTGTGGCCAAGTTCGACCGTGCTGACGTTGGCTCTTGTTTGTAGTTTTCTTTAGCTCTCTCGTCGAAAGAGCTGTTCTCTCAAAAGGCGAGGTTGGTAAGCCCATGACAAAACGAAAAAAAAAAAAACCTAAGTAAAAAACTAAGCTCTCACAAGCGGCTTGCCTCCCTGTAGCTTTAAAATGCGTTAGTGCTCGGCCCTGCAGGCAGACGCTGTTAGCTAGCTAAGGCTCCGCCAAGCAGGCCAATCGAAGCTTGGCAACACACGCACGTGCAGCTCGGAGTCTCTTCCAAAGTGTTCGCTCGACGCCTTCCTAATCCAAGCCTTATCGAAGCCGTTTCCACTCACCGAAGCTTAGCTTCTGCATTTCTCTGGCGATGCGCGGCCGTCTGTATACATGGCCTGCACCGGCCCTGTCTTTTTCTACCATAATTGCATTCTTTTGTTGCAATGCACGGTTAATGACAATACGTAATTGTACTTCCTTTGTCCGCCTTGGGAAGGTTCCCGCCGGTTTGTCCGTCCGGCCTGATCCGGCCTCCCCGACCCCCCTCTTTTCCGCGAGAGGCCAATACGAGCTGCAGACTCTCTTGACAGTTGCAATATTGGGGATCACATTGGGAATCCAAGAAGCACATTGACGTATGATTTTGTCCCAAAAAGCGAGCTGTTGCATGTTTAGCAATGTACCTACAGCGTGTGCGGACGAGGAACCCCGCGCCATGGTAAGATGCCTCTTTGTCTTTTGGCTCCCAATATAACCGGCACGTGGGTTTGGGACGCGACATCACATCCTTCGTCGTTTTTTCCGTCGGTCTAAATGATGCAGAGGTGGAGAGGCGAACGTGGGATAAACAAAGGACCAAAAAGCGTGCTCTCGTCAAGGCCGAGGCAGGGACAAAGAAAGAAAGCAGTGACATCCGGGTTTTGCCTGGAGGTAGGTGAGCAATTATTTGCTGTGTAAACGGAAGGGATCGTCATTGGGAGGTTGCAGTCTACAAATAAGCTCCATGCAGCTCCAGAAAGCTCTGTCTGCACCCCGTACATCGGCCTCCTGGTGTTCGTTTTCTCTTTTCTCTTTTCTCTTCAAGGCCGATTCTGTCTTGTAGGTTGATCAATTTCTGCAATTGAGATTGTTCATCGACATCTTGTGTTTCAAAGGGTGTCCTCAAGTCGAGTGCAAGTCTTTCCAACGCTTCACCTACCATGAAGTGCCAATCAGCCATTGTCTTGGCGGCCCTGGCCGTTCCCGGCCTGAGCAGCACCCTGGTGACGGACTACAAGGTCATGTCCGGCTACTGGGGCCAGCTGTCGCCGTACCACGACAACGCGGAGAACTACTTTGGCGTGAACGACGTCGGCGTGCCGGACGGCTGCGGCCTTGAGCAGGCACACCTGCTGCAGCGGCACGCCGAGCGGTTCGGTACGGGCGAGTACGATGATGCGCCCAACGACAAGATCTTTGCGACCCGCGTGGCCAACTGGACGGCGTCCAACTCGAACAGCAGCTTCACCGGCCCGCTGGCCTTCCTCAACACCTACACCTATCTGCCGACGCAGAACTACCTGACCGGCGTGGGCGCCCAGACGGAGTTCACCCGGGGCGTCGACTTCTGGAACCAGTACGGTCGTCTGCTGTACGACGCGGTGGCCGGCCAGGTGGCGTACAACGCCAGCTTCCCCAACGGCACGGCCCGCCCTAAGCCGGTGCTGCGCACGACGAGCCAGAGCCGCATCTGGAACTCGCAGATCAGCTGGGCGCTGGGCTTCTTCGGCCCCAGCTTCCAGCTGGTGCCCGACCCGACGCTGGCCAACTGGACCGCGCCCTTCAACGTCGTGGTCATCACCGAGGGCGGCACCGAGAACAACACGCTGGCCTCGTACGACAGCTGCCATGACGACACCCTGGAGCCCATCGTTGACCTGGGCGACCAGGACCTGTGGAGCTACCTGTCCGTGTACCTGGGCGCCGCCACCAAGCGCCTGCAGGCGTACGCGCCCGAGGGCTTCACGCTGACGCCCAACGACACCTACGCCATGCAGAGCCTGTGCACCTACGAGACGGCCTACCTGGGCGAGTCCAGCTTCTGCAACCTGTTCACGCTGGACGAGTGGGCCGGCTTCGAGAACACGCTCGACATCGAGTACTACTACGACTACAGCTACGGCAACCCCACCGGCCGCGCCCAGGGCATCGGCTACCTGCAGGAGCTCATCGCCCGCCTCACCAACCAGTACATCCCCGTCAGCAACTCGAGCGTCAATTCGTCGCTGACCGACAACCCCAACGACTTCCCGCTCGGCGAGAAGTTCTACGCCGACTTCACACACGACGACATTATCGTCTCCGTGCTGACCGCCATGTCGCTCGACTACCTGCGCGACGCTCCGACCTTCACCCAGTGGCCGCCCAACCCCAACCGCAACTTCATCCTGTCCAACCTGACGCCCTTTGGCGGCCACCTCGTCACCGAGGTCTACGGCTGCAGCGCCGCCGACCCCGCCGCCAAGACCGAGCACAGCACCCAGTACAGCCGCGCCGCCAACGGCTACGACGCCGCCAAGGCCACCAACAAGTTCATCCGCCTGCGCCTCAACAACGGCATCCTGCCCCTCAACACCATCCGCGGCGGCGGCTGCGCCGGCCGCACCGACGGCCTGTGCCCGCTGTCGAGCTTCCTCGAGAGCCAGGCCAACGCCACCGCCCTCGCCAACTACGCCTACGCCTGCACGGGCAACTACACGCTCAGCAGCCCGCTGAACGGCACCGACTTTGACGGCACCATGTTTGCGCGGAAGTAGATGCGGGAGCGGGGCGGAGCGAGCAAAAGACATGCGGCTTATGACTATTTTCTTGCATTCTCACGAAGGAATTGGGTTTAACGATTATTATTTCTTTAGACACATTTTTACGTTGCTCTTTTAGCATCGAACGATGTGTGATAGGACATGACATAATACGACATAATTATAGATCGTTAGAAGCAGACGAAGCAACCGATTTATCTCGTGTAGTTTTGCTTATTTTGTGAGCTTTCCGGGTAATACCAGCGATGCAACAGTTGTATCGCAGATCCTGATGGCCAGACTCGTGTTTATCTCTCCTCAAAAGCACTCGATCACCTTCCAAATAAAGGCAATCTATTGTGCATCATCTACGGAGTAGGTCGCATTTGTTGGTTCCCGGTCCTTTTTATTCTCTTTATTTCCACTTTCTGGCCCGTCCGCCGCCGCTAAAAGACCACCAACAGTGTAACATGAATGACTTGACAATTGTTGCGCAGAGCTGTCATGTCACTTGACGTTCGCATTTCTCGAAAACTTTTCTCCTGCCATAATCAGAGATGAGAAAGGTAAGATAAAAAATTGCTAAGTGGTTCACGATCCGTGACCAGAAGCCGCATAGCCAACGGACAACTTTGAGCGAGATACCGAAAAAAGAAGCCAGCGGCATAATGCCTCCGCACTTTTTTTTATCGTCATTCTCCCCCCTCCTTGGCAGCTCCCTTTTGAAGGGATATGGCAATATAGAGATAATGGTAGCTGGGCCGCATGCGAAGCCAAATTGCGCATATATTGTTCATGTATATACTACAGTGCTGCCCCGGTTCGCGGGCAAGCTTTGGTCCCTGCGTCCTCGCCGCGGCTCATTCTGCTGTCTGATTTCAATAATAATTGCTCCTCTTAATGTGTCTCATCTAGTGAACGCAGCTGAGAAATTTTTTTCATTTTTTTTTGTCTGTGTGCAAACGTAGCTATGGCCTGGTCTCCTGAGATTGTCGACGATAGTAGGAAGCCGAGTCCGACGTTGAACCAGGACCGGCCTTCCCCAATTGCCGCCATGTCGCCGCCCGATCTCGAAAAGGAGCCTAGGGTCGTCACGAACGACCAGATCGGGGACCAGATCCCGGCCGAGATGTTGGCCGAGCTTGCCCCCAATGGCGAGGGCGAGTACATCCGCCGCCTAGTCAACGAGATGAGCGAAGAAGAAGCCTTGGCCATTGTCCAAGAGTCCTTCGCGTTTCACGCAGACGACTGGAACTTCCCCACCGAGATGCGCGAGCGGATGCAGCGCCTGCTGGAGCTCGGTCCCAAGCAGTACGGGCCCTATTACGACCGCGATCTCCGCATTGACGCCGTGCTGATGCGGTATTCGTCCCCGTACCCGGGCGTGCGAGCTGTGGCTGACCCATTGGACGACGAGAACGTTCCCGTCGAGACGATCCGCGCGTACTTTCTGGGCGTCAGCTGGGCCGTCATCGGTACATTCACGTCTACCTTTTTCAACAGCCGCTTCCCGTCCATCAGTAAGTCCGCCGCTTTCGTCTCATTTGGTGCTTCCCGCTGTAGTAACACGCAAGCATAGGCCTTAACGGCTCCGTCATCCAGATTCTGCTGTACCCTTGTGCCAAGTTTCTCGTCTTTGTTCTGCCAGACTGGGGAATCACAGTGTTCGGCACGCGGCACTCGCTCAACCCCGGCCCCTGGACGTTCAAGGAGCAGATGTTTGCCACCATCACGTACAACGTAGCCATCTACACGTCCAACGCCTATCCCATGATTCTCGTCCAGCGCTCGCCCGTGTACTACGGCCAGACGTTTGTGACCGTCGGGTACCAGATGATGCTCACCTTCTTCGTGCAGCTGATGGGCATGGGCTTTGCAGGCTACCTGCGCCGCTTCAGTGTGTACCCGGTCAAGGCGCTGTGGCCGACGGTTCTGCCCATCATCGCGATGAACCGGGCGCTCACGCGTCCTGACGCTGCCCACGGCGCCGGCTCCGGGGTAGAGTCTGCCAACGGCTGGACCATCTCGCGGTACCGGTTCTTCTGCATCTGCGCGTTGGGCATGTTTTTCTACTACTGGCTCCCCGGCTACCTGTTCACGGCGCTCTCGACCTTCAACTGGATGACTTGGATCTCGCCGCAGAACGTGACGCTGGCCATCCTGACCGGGTCGTCGCTCGGCCTAGGCCTGTTCAACCCTATCACGACGTTCGACTGGAACGTGGCAACCTCCTCGTACGCGGCGCTCGCGCAGCCGTTCTTCAGCACCTGCACCATGTACGTCGGCAGCATCCTCGGCGGTCTGATCATTCTGGGCATCTACTACACCAACATGTACAACACGGGATATCTGCCGATCAACTCGTCGTCCGCATTCGCAAACGACGGGAAGCCGTTTGTGGTGCAGAAGGTGGTCGTCGACAACACCTTCAACGAGACGCTCTACCAAGACTACTCACCGCCGTTCTACTCGGCCGGCTACATCCTCACCGTGGGCGCCAACTTCGCCTTCTATCCGGTCTACTTTCTGTACATTATGGTACGTTCGAGCTGACCCGTCATAGGTAAATCTGCTGCAATTGATAACGTCTCCCTCTAGGTAAACCAGTGGAAGACTGTCTCGAACGCCTACATTGATTTCTACAAGGGCCTCCGCCACGGCAAGGGCAACTTTGAAGGCGCCATGGACGTGCACAACCGCCTGATGGCGCGGTACAAGGAGGTGCCGGACTGGTGGTTCCTGCTGATCCTGGTTGGCGCCCTCGTCGTGTCGATTGTCTTCCTGCACATCTACCCCCTCGGCACGCCCATCTGGCTGGTCTTCCTCGTCATCGGCATCAACCTCGTCTTCGCCGTGCCGCTGTCCTTTTTGTCGGCCACCACGGGCACCAACCTGGGCCTGGGCTCGCTGATCCAGGTCGTCACCGGCTACCTGCTGCCGGGCAACCCCAACGCGTTCCTGTTCGCGCAGACGCTGGGCTCGTGGGCGCTCGCGGGCTACGGCGACAACTACGTGCAGGACAACAAGATGGCGCACTACTGCAAGATCGCGCCGCGGGCCGTGTTCCGCTGCCAGATCGGCACCATCATCATCACCTGCTTCGTGGCCGTGGCCACGCAGAACTTTATCCTCGACCACGTGCCGGGCCTGTGTACGCCGTCCCAGCCGAGCCGCTTCACCTGCGCCAACGACGGCGCCCCGCTCTACGCCAGCTCGCTCATGTGGGGCCTGCTCGGCTCCAACCGCATGTTCGGCTCGCTCTACCCGCTCTTCAAGTGGTGCTTCCTCATCGGCTTCCTCGTCGCCCTGCTCTTCCTCGTCGGCCAGGGCTACGGCCCCGTCTACCTCCCCCGCGTGCGCGAATGGCTGCGCCGCCGGCTCTCGCCCGCCGTCTACGCGGCCCTCGACAAGACGCTCTTTCCGCTCGTGGCGTCTCTTCTGTGGCTCAACCCAATTCTCATCCTGCAAGGGATCCAGCACTGGTAGGTTTTTTTTGTTTTTTTTTTGATAAGCTGAAATTTGAATGAAAAACAAAGAAGAAGCAGCTGGCGCTTCGTCGATGACGGCTGACATATTTTCTGTTTAGGGCGCCCTCCAACCTCTCGTACAAGACGCCGGGCATGATTCTGTCATTTATCTTCATGTACTGGCTGCCGCGGCACCGCCTGGCCTGGTGGGAGCGCTACAACTACACGCTGTCTGCCGCACTGACTACTGGCGTCGCTGTCAGCGCGCTGGTCATGTTCTTCGCCATCGGCTACAACCCTGTCAGTCTCAAGTGGTGGGGCAACACGGTGAGCTCTGCCGGCGTAGACGGCAGCAGCCTGGGCATCATACCGCTGCCATCACGGGGCTACTTTGGCCCAGAGAAGGGGAATTTTCCGTAAGCTGTGTTCTATCTCGAAGTAATGTGTAGTCTTTAAAACGTATGACATTTTAGTCGATAAGCCGTTGCTGCAATATACGTATTTAATTGAACTTATGAAACTTGAGATCCACTGGTGCTAATAGCGATATTGAAGACAAAGACGACAAGGTCGACATGGGTCAGAATACCACACAAAATACAAATTGTCGCCGCATAGAATATAGTATCGCAATGACAGACGTAAATAGAAATGAAAACATGCTGAAAATGAATTCTAGAAATGCATATCTCATCGCAACTCCTCTTTGTTTGCCCACCCAATGTAGAACTCTTTCCTCTTCTTTTCTCTTCAATCACCCCTTCCGCTTCCCGTTCAGCAGACGGTCCGCCAGCAGACCCGCCACTGCCGCCTCGGCCGCATGCCGCTTTGAGTGTCTACTGGGGTTGTTCTTGTTGGTGACGGCTGTGTCGGCGACGGCCGCGCCCAGCGCCGCTGTGGCGATGCGTCCTGCCTTGTCGCCGCCTGTCCAAGGCCCTGGCGTTTTGCGCAGGCTGAAGGCCTCAACGGCGCCGGCTGCAAGTGCTGTGGTGAGTACGTGGCGAAGCTCAATGTCGCGATCGTCTCCAAAGACAGACAACGCGGTGTTAGCGCTGCGGGAGCGGTTGTAGTCGCTATGACGGCGGCGGCGGTCATCATCTCGGCTGTCGCTGCGGGCACGGCGTGGCTGGACACTACGGCCACGCCGGACGTCTCGGCTATCACGACGGTAGTAGTCCGAACCGTCGGGGCTGTCGGACCGGTCAGTTCTGCCAGTCAGCGCGCGGGACACAGAACGCGACAGTGACCGAAGGAAGCCTTTTTTCCGCGACTGCGGCGGGTGGTAGTCGTCGCGCCTGTCGCGGTCGTAGTCATCGTAGCTGCTGTAGCCGTCATCATCATCGTAGCCATCGTCGTCGCGGTAGTAGCGACGAGACGCACGGCCGCGCCCACCTTGCCGGCGGTCGTAGTATTCGTTATTCATGAAGGGATGCTATGTTCTTAGAGCGTCTTCTAAATTCTAGTTTTGGAATGTTTATCGTTTCCTTTTGCTACCATAGAGCGTCAAGGCAAAATTAGAAAGCTTCCATGTCTCTTCGATTCATATACATCGAACATATTCGGTGGCAAATTATTGAAGTCATAACAGCCAGCGCAGACTTCCTGATTCTTGTGTCATTCTGCAGGAGATTTGGATTGTCTGTGTCTTTTGCGTAGTAGCTCCTAGAACCTCTTCTGGTGGGTTGAAGCGTCAAACCGATTCCCTGCTAGTCATGTCGATCACGGCTGAGATCCCGAGCCGCGGTGACGTCGTCTGACAGGTGGCCAAGCTTGGTCTTTTCGAATCAGCGGTCGAATCATTCTTCCCACCTTTCAACCACTTCCAAGCATCTGGATTTCGTCATGCAAAAGAAAGACAACGCAACACTGAACAAAAAGTGCTTGCCTTTAGTTTGTGGATTTTCTTCCGTGGAGAGTTGGCGGATTGAGCAATACGATAGACGTAAGGAGTACGAGGAGGTTTGAGCAAAACCCGCACCCCTTATCAGGCAAAGGCTGCTTTGCCACTGTTAACACTAGATCTACAGTATATCAGTAGTGCACATACGATACATCAACATGGCAGCAAATAGCTTCAGACCTTAGGTAGGCGTTGAATTTCGAGATCGACAGCGACAGTCTTCAAAAAGGGTACCTGACAAGGAGTGCGAATTTTACACCACCTACCTCGTACTTTGGTGCGATTGTGAAGAGTAGCCGCCATAAATTCAATTACATGCTATTGGCTGATGAAAACAAGGATCCTTTGCAGGTGCTAAATGAGCCCAAAATTAACAGATAAGGCCCTGGCGCAGGACCCCAATGTGAGCTGAGAGCGCTGAGATTGGTGGCCTAACAGTCGCTGGTGTCTATGGACCCTCGAAGCATGAGCAGATTCATGTAATTTTGTGTTCGAATGTTCATCTAGTCGTATATTGTGGTGTTCTTCGCATATATTTGCGCGTCTTTCAAGTGCGATAGCTTCTAGTCACCCCCTGCAAAAAGAACGGAAAAAACTTGTATCAGAAATCAACAGCTGCCTCCTGCACCCCAGAGTTGCTTTTCAGCTTTTATGCCGTATCTGACAAAGTGCAACGTCGTGACAGTCAGGAGGAAGACTACCACTAGGGGTCCTGCCCAGCCTTTCGTTTGTTAGCGCACGATTAGGAATAGGCCATACAAAAAAAAAGAGGGAACACATCGCAAGACGCGAACTCACCAAATCCATACGCCACATCCTGTGCCGTGGTCCACAGCACAGCCATGGTCATGGCTCCGCCTAGCAGCGCTCCGACGCCCCAGAGCCAGTTCATGTGCACCAAGAGCCGCTGGAAGCGATGGCTGGCCCGCCACCGCGCCGCTAGCCGCTCACGGTAGGCCACGCCGCCGCCGCCGTCCACGCCGACGACATCTTCCACGAGGGTGTACGTCAGCGGCGGAAGGGGCTGGCCGGCGGAGATGGAGCTTATACGCACTGGCGTGACAAAGCCTATGTGGTGTAGTATGCCCGTGCCCAAGAGGAGAACGGACATGGAGAGGAGGAGGATGGTGGAAGGGAGGGCGAGCGGCCGCACCAGCGGCTCTTTGGGCACCGATGCGCCGATCAGCAGCGCCGTCATGATGGAGTAGACGGTCGTCAGAATCCAGTGGGTAGCGTCAAAACGCCACCGACTGTCTGCGCAGCCGATGGGTCGATAGGTCGAGGCCGGCTGAATCAGCCGCCAGGACCGGATCGCGAACTCGACGCCTGTGACGACGCCGAAGAAGGAGGTGATTATGGCGAACACTGAATTGGACCAACGAGCTAGTTAGCTTCTGCAATAATGCAGTGACAGGAGGTTGACCGGAGAAAACAACGCGCACGGCTAGGAGATCAACCTACAAGCTCCATGACTTAGAGTTGTACCATACCACAAGGAATAGTACAGTGCGATGGGGAGGAAACAAAACTCAGTCATGAGCAAAGCAGCCATAACAACAAGTTTCTTGCGGTGGTCCCAGGGATCGTAGTCAAGACTAGGTAGGCCAGGAGGATGTTGAGGGGAGGTATCGCCCCCGCTATGGCTCGGCGGATCGCATGCATCGCTGCAGCCTTGCTCGCTTCTCTTCTCAGCCTCCCTATCTCTGCAAAGTTCAGCTTGTCCTAGCCTGCTCTCTCCAGATTGTTCCTCGAGCCTCGCCTGCTCTGGTTGCAGCTGTAAATATATCTCCCGGTTTTCACTATCTTCACTAGTCATAATTCAGCCGTCATAACTGAATTGAACACTGTATATTTGTGATATTGTCTGGCCAACTCATCATCGAGCTGAAAGTGACAGAGGTGCAGAGGATGTACGGGAAGGGATTTGGAGACATAAAAGGGAAAAAGATAGTAAGAATAAAGGACCAATCTCTTGCAGAAAAAAGGCAGATGTATATATAAAAATAAAACTCTGAAGGGATTATTTTCTGTAATCATACCACAATAAGGGACAAATGCTGACGATGGTGAGAAACATGGAGCAGTGGTTGTGATGTCATAAGTCCGATGCCCAGCAATTATGCAGCGGTAGATGATCTTTCTCTTGCCACTGCAGCGAACGGATCGGCGCACTGTTGGGCGAACTCTTTACCATTTGTTTGCAATGTCGTCTTTACACAAACTGGACAGGTCACATTACGTGCACGATTCACAGCATCGTGCATTTTCCTGTTGTATCTCAACTCTATCCTTCTGATGATTTTAATTCAGACCGTTGACTTACCACGGACTATTTCATTATTACATCGCTGAATCAGAACTGTCATAGGCCAAAAAACTAAGTAGAAATAGAAATACATTGTAGAAATAAGGAAAAGCTTCTCCCGAGCCCATCTGGACCCAAATAGATTACATGTCATCTTCGAAGAACTTGATCAGCGTCCGCGCTCCGGACACGCCCAGACCGAGATGCGGGTAGCAAATGAAGACAGGATCCTCTGTCGTACCGAATTTCTCGCGGAACTCACTCTTCTGCAGCAGCCGCAACTGTTCAGAAATCGTCTTGTACATCCGGGACATGATCTTGGCGCGTAGCGTGCCCGCCAGATTAGGGCCGAACTCCATGTCGCGTGTGGCACCCACCCCGAAAGTGACGGAGCGTATACCAGCCCCAGCTAGGTATGTCAGCGCCTGCGCGATCACAAGTTCAATCGTGCCACTGGGTGCCCCGGGGAAGTCAAGCGCAAACTTGATCTGGCAACCATGCTGTGGCGCCAGGTCGTGCAGCACAACCAATGCGGCCACGCGGCCGTCTCTGTCTTCCGCCCAGAGGAAGCGCCGGTGAGCAAGATCGACCCAGGGGCGCACCTCGGTGATATGCACTTGCTTCGTGCCATTGCGCTTGGCTTTCCACTCCGCGATGCGCTCGTCGCATCGTGCGCGCAGATCGTCCGGCAGCGGCTGGCCCTTGTCAAGGACGTGCACAGTGACGCCAGCATCTAGCGCCTGTCGCTCCTTCTTCTGCGCTCGGCGCATATCAGCTAGCGATACACGCTCCTCAGCGACGCACGTTATTGTGTTCCAACCAAGCTTCGTGCCCAGGATCTGCTCAACATCCGCTGAGACCAGCAGCCAGATCGGTCGCAGGTCCATGCTGTTGCGAAGCTCCCGCAAGAAGGCTGAGATCACCGGCGCATACTGGCGAGGATCACAGAGCGGGTTACCCATCACAAGTGCGTAACCATTCTCCTCCGCATACCCAATGGCTGCTCCAGTGGAGCGGTGTCGCCACACCTTGTAGCGGTCGTCAAGCCAGCTGGTGTTGGTCGCGTCTCCGTAGTTGGCGATAAGATCTTCAATAGAAGGCAGCTCAGCGTGGCTAGAGTCGCTCTCGTAGTCGATCGCAAATTGAATGGTATTGGCCTCAGGGTGTATCAACTTTGGCTTTGCATTCGGTAGTTTGTTTGGAATTGATTTGGGATCTCGTGGAAAGAGGGTTGCATTGCGAATATCCTTTAGATTCAACATCAAAAAGAGAAGACGCTCGAGGCCGATGCCGCACCCAGCATGCGGGAGGACACCCCATTCAAAACCATGCACATACTCTTCCATGTCGTCTAGATCGATGTTGGCCTCCTTCATACGATGCTTGAGTGTCCGGACATCGTGAATACGCTGCCCTCCGGTCGTAATTTCTTGGCCCCTGAGGAAAATGTCAAATGAATTGGTGTACTGAGGCGCGTCAACATCGAGGTGCGTATAGAAGGGTCTTGCAGAGCGTGGAAACTTGTCGAGAATGTAGTAGTCGGTGTTGTACTTTTCTCTGACCAGCTGTCCCAAGCGGACCTCGGCTGGTGTACTAAGGTCTTCCAGCGGAGAGGCTTCTTGTCCTTGGTCGTCTCGCCATCCAGACGAGTTGAGAAGTTGTACTGCATCACAAAATTTTAGGATGACCGTCTTATCTGATATGACCAGGTCATCGTGTGGAAAGTGTGTTTTGATGATTTCGATCTCTTTGCGGTGGCGCTCATAGACGCCTTTGATAATGGTTCGGAGGACGTTGTCGATGACCTCCATAGCCTCGTAGTAAGAGGTGGCGATCACCATCTCTAAATCAAGACTGACGTATTCGGTTAAATGCCGATGTGTATTGCTGTTTTCGGCTCGGAATACGCTACCGATTTCAAACACGCGGCCGAAGTCCGCAGACATGCAGAGCTGCTTAGCGAGCTGGGGACTCTGGGCCAGAAAGGCCTCCCGGTCAAAGTACTTCACCTGAAAGACTTCGGCGCCAGACTCGGTCGCAGTCGGCTGCAGCTTTGGAGTGTGCACTTCAATGAACTGCTGCGCATTGAGCGTAGTGCGGAACAGCTCGCATATGGTCGAGTTGATGCGCACAATCCCCTGCATGGTGGGTGTGCGGAGGTAGCTAATGCGATTGGCGATGCGTGTGTGTTGCGGATGTGTGTACGTCGTCTCGTGTGTCTTTTCATCCTCTTCCACGTGGTCAATGGTGTACACGTCGAGGGGAGGACTATCCGTGATCGCCACAAGAACATGGAGAGAGTCAATGTGGAGTTCCACGTCTTGGATCGAACAGCCGTAGATGTGCCCCTTTGGCTTCTGGAGAGTGCCACCGACTCGAACGAGGCTCTCTGCGCTGAGACTTTCTGCCCAGCGCACAAAGCTCTCCGACACTGCATTTTCGCGGATCCCCAGCACCCCCTGGAGCGTGTCCACCTGCTGGCGAAAGACTAGGAAGGCAAGCTTGGCGCTCACAGACCGAACATGGTGCAGTCGTGCTACACATAGGACCTCCGATCCAATCTCCTTGCTGGGAATCTGTTCAAGCGGCGTCTCATCCTCGTGCGAGAGAACGCTGCTCTCGGAGGTGCTTGTGCCATATCGCGATCGAATCTCTGGATGATCTCCTGCTCGAGCCGCCTCCTCATTCTGGTCATGTCTACGCAAAATTTCCTCTTTCTCCCTTTGTTTCTTTTGTTCGAGGACATGCTCTTTTTTTGCTGACTCGGCTGCCTTATTTTCTTTTTCTTGATCCAGCTCAGAGGTGTTGCCAAGCCTCAGCTTTGACATGTGGTTCTTCGCTGTCGAGTGGCCCACCAGGCGGTTGAGCTTCAGAAGCGGTTTCTTTAAAGCTATGGGCGACATCTTGATCTCGATAGCTTCGCTGGTTTCATGGGGCCTAGTATGAAAGACAAGGACTGCGTCACGTACTGACTAGAAAGAAAAGATCATTAAAAGACAAACAAAAACAAAAGTTTCAGCTGAAGTTTGCAAGAGCCAGACATAAGCCAAAAGATATGGCTTCAAGATCACACGCATAGAAAAGAGAAGATGTGAATATTTCCCCCTTTCGGAATCATGCTTTTACATCTCACTGCAATTATTCATGACGATGGCCAAGACGCCAAGACTCTTATTCTCCCTTTCCCTACCGTTACATGGACGCCGTTTGAAGGCTGTTATTGGTTTCCGTTTTTAGAATTTCCTCTGCAATTCCTCTAACGAGTCTCCAAAACAAACGGCAGGTTCGGAGCGTGGTCAGGTTCAATGACATCACCCGCTACGAGATGGGAAATTGTACGCATCGGAATTCGAATTTACCATGGTAAACGATTGGAAGATCCTGATAAAAAAAGCCACTGCCTATTCGCACATCTCATTCGCGTCATGGAAGAGAGAGCGGCTTTAAGCAAAAGCCTGAGTGGAGCGCGGAATTCCCTCCCAAACTGCAGGAAACCTGTTAACCTTTCTTGGTAGTGTTCCCGTTTGCCACGTTCTCTAGTTGTCACTATCAAATAGTGCAAAATCCGACATCGAATGTTGTTTGATTCAGCCTTTTGTTCCCAAGAGGGGCATTGGTGGTGACGAATACAGTTTGGCAAAACAGTTGGATTAAGATTGTGGCGAACCAAGAAACATTAGCTCCAGGGAAAGCGGCCAGCCTGGAGCGCCTCGGCGAAACAAAAGTTTCCCAGCTTGTTGTTGATCAGCTCAATTGAGGACCGTCTTCACTTATGATCTTGTCGTCACAGGGCTTAATGACACTCATTAAGACTGCCATGTTGCAACGGTCCTAATTTTGCTAGAGAAGCACAATACTTTCCCTTTTTCTTTGCGCCTCTCGCAGAACGTAGGAAACAATACAACTTCGACCGGTTCGAAGAAATTTCGCCGAATCACATTCGTTTATTTCTCTCCTCATAACTTAAGAGTGAGAACTCTAAGATAATGTCAGAAGAAACAAGGAAGAATGAGACGGGCAAACCAGGTCGTGGTGCGCCTCTCGCGGTGCCCACCAAAACTACCGTGGCCGGGATCATTGTGGATCTGACCGACCCCAAGGATGACCCCGGCCGCGAGGCGTTGGTGCCGCAGGACCAACGGCGCAACAAGGCCGCCGACAAGACAACAGCGTCGCCGCCGTCGCGGTTTTCGCTGCGCATTACGGCCACGTGGTGGCGCTCGCTCCAGTACATTGGCATGTCGCTGCACTTCCTGGCCTCGCCGCGACCGCCAGCCCCAGCATTTACAAAGACGGTTTCGTCGACGCTGTCTCGGAAGAAGGGCACGTTCACCATGCAATTTTACACCCCCAAGGGCTATGGGGAGGACGGGTCTTCTGCGGTGGCATATCCCTGTGTGGTCAACTTCCACGGCGGTGGCTTTGTGCTGGGGGCCGGCACGGACGATGCCCGCTTCGGCCGCTTCGTGGTCGAGACTTGTGGCGCCGTGTTTGTCTCGGTAGACTACCGCCTCGCGCCAGAGTATCCATTCCCGACAGCTGTAGAGGACGGTGCGGATGCGCTGTTATATCTGATATGCAATGCGGCCGATCTGCACATCGACCCGATGCGCCTGGCCACCTCCGGCTTCTCGTCTGGAGGCAACATCTGCCTGACGTCGTTGCTGCGCCTGGGGGCCTACAAGATCGAACAGCAGCAGGCATTGCAGAGTACATCCTCTGGTGGACAACCTATACCTGACTACCGTATCGTTGCCACGGCTCCGTGGTACCCTACACTCGACTACACGCTGAGCCGCGCTGAGCGGCGGGCCACCTGCAAGCGGCCTGATCAGGCCTTGCCGTCAAACCTCACCGATCTGTTCGACGCTTCGTACCTGTACCCACCAGAACTAGATCTGTGCGACCCGCATTTGTCGCCATCGCAGGCGTCGGATGAACACCTCGCACGGGACCTACCACCGCATATCTTGTTCTACACTTGCGAGTGGGACATGCTCCTTTGCGAGGGTGAGGACCTGGCCGGTCGTCTGAGTCGTCTGCCCATCAGCAAAGATGTGCAATACAAAATGGTTCCCGGTGTGCCCCACGGCTGGGACAAGAGCCCCAACCCGTTGAAGCCTGCCGAAGGCTCTGAGGAGCTTTATTTGGAGTGCTGCCAGAGGTTAAAAGCCATATTTGACCAAAACAAAATATGACGAGAATGGCGAGAACAAAATTATCTTGGATAAGCAAAGGAAAAGATTCATAATTGTATGTCGCTCTGAAATGATCTCTAAGAATACATTTTCCGCATATCGTCATAATAAAAGTAAAAGGTATTTTTATAAAACCTGGGACGGAATAAAAGTAAACCAACCCATGTCGTCCATTCTACATCATGGCCATTCGTTTCCTGTTACGGTTTGTGTCATGGCAGCTCATGCCGTGATATTTCGGTCGGTGCCTCGTAGACCGGCATGCTGATGGGAGTGCTCTTGGCAGAGTATTCTGTCGCAGACATGGGCTGTGGCGGCAGAGACAAACCCGGGCTGTATTGTGCCATCATCTGCTGTTGCCGCTGTCGCCGCCGGTGCGTGATGAACAGGTACACTAGGGCACCAAGAAGGCCAAGACCGACGATGGTGGCCGCGACGGCGATGCCCGCGACGGCGCCGCTTGAGAGGCCAGACGAGCCGGGGGACGGAGAGATAGTGGGCGTGGTGGTGGATGTGGATATCGAAGACGGCGGTGCTATGGAGCTGCCAAGGTCCGCCGACTGGTGCATTAGCTGGAACAGGGGCGCAAAGAGCTCGTAGGTGCTGATGGTGACGACAGTCGCGCTGGCCGTGGGGCTGCCGCTGCCGCTGGCGGACGCGGTCACCATTGCGGCGACCGCCGTCGGCACCTGGTGGAACGTGAAGCTGTTGCTCGTGCCCGACGAGCACTGCACCGCCGGGAACGAGCCCTTGGACGCGAGGCTCACGCACGTCTGCGCGCCGCCCCCCTGGAAGTTGCAGGTGTAGCCTCTGTTGCGGCCGATTAGCTCAGGAACCCTTGCACTGGACAAGGTTCGGCACAGCCCCGAGAATAGGCGGCCGCACGCAGCCAAGTCTTAAAGAGGCTGAGGCGTGCTAGGGAAGGGGGCCCCTGGGAAGTACACTTACGGCGGACAGCATCCTATCGCAGTCTCCTGCGGATTAGGTGGGAACTGAAAGACAAAACCGCCCGCGGCGCCGCCCACGGCGGAACATGCCGTCGCGTAGCCGACAGGGCAGCTGATGCCGGGCGAATAGAAACCCCACCCCAGAACCGCGACACCGGTCGTTATGTCCGTGTTCGACCGCGGCGGCCAGCAGTCGACATTGTCCTGGACGCCCTGAGAATTGAACGCATTGTTGCTGCAAGTCTGGCCCTGCCAGCCGAAGTTGCAGGTAGAGCATGCCTCGACGTTGACTGTGCAGCTGGCCGGATAGGTGAAGGCAGTGGTCAATGGACCGAGGTTTGTGCGTGTGGAAGTGGACATTGCGACAAGAAGAAGGCAATGACGAATGATATGGATGAGGGTTGGCGAAGGGGAAGAGAGAGGCTCAACACCTTCGAGGAGCAGTCGCCTTTCTTCGTCAGAACGGTCACCTTAGCAAATAGTGACAAAGAAGACAAACCAGAAAAATCGAATGAGAATATCCCTTGTTGACCCAGGCACGCTGTCGAGGATGAAGAAACTCGAGGCAAGTAGAAAACCGATTCAACAAAACGCAAACGAATTCTGTAAAAATAAAGACGAAAATAAAAATAAACAATATTAATGAAATGAACGAGAGTAGGCTTACGGTTAGGCAAGCAAATTAAAACACACACCAGTAAGCAAAGACAACGGGGGATGCAGATGTCTTCGCGTTATATGGGAATCATCACTCTCCGTCCGGACTTGAGAAAGGAGAAGGGGGATCAAGTCTCATTCTCATGCATTCTCTTCGTACTTTATCGGTAGTTGTAACCCTATCGGTGGCTCTCTTTACCCTTCTGGTCTATGTACATGTACCCCATGGCCTCTAAACAACCCCTTGTGTGTTTCCAAAGTGAATCCTTCGAGCTCGTGTATGGGAACAAGCATTTAGTACCTTTCGCCGTGCGGGTGAAATGGCCAAATGCTGCGCCCCTTTCTGATAGCACCACCTATTTTCGTTTCCCTCAACTTCTTTTTTCTGTCTGATTTGAAAAGAATACAGCGACGGAATCAATACGCGAAGCTGCGCAGTGTGTCCAGCACATAGATTTTAGATGGCAGGTGCTTTTGCCAGCTTGACATGGAACAAGTGGTTCCACCGCTATGGACCTCCACCATTTTTGGTATAGCCTGGGGAGCAGCTGAGGCTTACCGGTACTGGGATCTCTCTTAACAATGGCTTGACAGGTCTAGCTCGGCCGCAATTTTCCCTGCTTGGTTTAGTCTCATACAGAGCCACGGCGCTTAAGAGGCTCAAACCCACGCCTTCACTACCGTGCGCGAATCCTTCGGGTAGTATGAAATTGACCACTAGGAGGATGAGCTCTCCTCCGGTGTAGTGACAGACAAGTGGAATGGCTGGCTAAAAAAGCAAGAGGAACGCACACCACCAGGCTGCTCGCCAAGAGCAGCCAAAAGATATGTGGGGATCCCGTGAGAAGGAAAGAAAAGGAGACAAGACAAAAGTCCGCTTCCAAAGGTGCTTGAGCCAGACCCAAATAGGCAAAGAGCAGTTTAGGCCAGGTTGCAGTGAGGGCGGCTAAAGAACGTGGAAGAGCACGAGAAGGACGCAAGAACGGACGACGAGGACATGGAAAGGATCGAGAAGGCCGCCAAAGATGGTCAATAAAAGAGATGCATCGAGATGTAGTGGATGCGGCTGACCTTGTCCGTATTCAAAGGATTGGGGGCCGTTGGTTCTGCGACCTGGCCCACAGTGGAGCAGTGGCCTGGATTTCACGGCCAGCATCGAAGAAAATGCATCATGACGAACTGTCTTCAGGTGATATTCGGTCAATAGATTTATGTCGGCCTAGCATTCTTAGCCTAGCAGGTCCTAGGCAAGCTCAGCTTTTCAGATGAGCGCTTAACCGATTATCAGCTTGTTTGAATGTGCAGATATGTAGCTTAGATTACCCTATTGCACAAGGTATGCCTTGTATGCTGCTCCATGGAATGTTTTAATCGCTCACCTAGAAGCCTCGTCTGCACGCCTTCGATGCCTCATCTCGGGTTTGTATTCTTGGATTTAAGCCCAGATGATACCCCTACGGTCCACTCGGCCGGTATTCGCTAGTTGCCGCAATGTACGAGTACTCCGTAACCCCCTCCACGAAACAGGCTTCTTCACCCTATCAGAGTCCCTTCCCAATCCCCACACAGCAGACTTCCTTAGCCGCCGCCCCCAACATCCTTAATACTCGCTTCTTAATTCCAGCTAGCAAGTGTTGGGGGCCAGTTTTATTTACGCCTTAATAACTATTAAGGCACAGCCAGATGTGCAGATAGTTTGAGAAGTGGCCCTCGCCAGCGACTATACTAGAGAGCTGATAAGAGGTGTAAATACCGTAAAATATTACGGAGTATAATTAGAAATTTTTGAGGAAAAGAATGGAAAAAATCGGTAGAGAGAAACCAGGGTAAAGTAGTATTATCAGAATTAAATATACCAGAAATTTCCCGTGCATGTCAAGTGACCCAAATCAGTTACTTCGGTTGCCCTACTGAGGAAGGCTTACTGTTCTAACACACCGCTTATGGCATATTGCTGTCGCTCAGTCTGGGGCTATACCCAGAACAGACTGTCGCTGCATCGGTCCAGTGGGTGTGGCCTCATCAATATGTGCGTTCGAAAAGCTCAAGGATGCTCGTACAGTCGCAGCGCGGGATTGCTCCATCTTGAACACAGCCAGCCTGACGATATTCAAGTTTAGCCTCGTCGCTTTGGCTTTATAACAATGCTTTCATTTCAACTGCCTCAAAATAATCTGAAGCGTGCTAGTGATCCTCTATGGAAAATGGGAAAGCTAAATATCGTCGTCGCTGCTGTTGCCACTAGAGCTATCATTTCGTAATCCGCCAACATGCTAATCGCGCAGGTAATCTGGTTGATCAAATCAACGACATTAGCGTAGAAAGCATTGTCTGTATTTGTGTATGTAGCTACGAAATTTAGCCCATCAAAATGCCCGTTCTTCAATAAAAGACGTCTCTAGAGAAGAGACGAGACAGGATTAAAAACCAAATGTTGGTTGGCTTCCGAATGCTGTAGAAAAAGGTGATCTGAATTTCTCGCCCCGGACAGAAGATAGATCAAAAAAGAGAAAAATGAAGAAGAAGAAAACGTTCTCCTCCTCATGCATTATCTTTTTGTCAGTGATGATGCCGAAAATATATATTACCAGAAGTGCACGAGAGCTCAAAACCTTTAAAAATGGACGCTCCTCCAAAATACGGCAATTTCTACACACCTCAGAACGCGCATTTCTACTCCACATTCTTCTACCCCCCGCTCGACGGACACAGAGATGAGATACGCCTCTTACGCATCGATACATACATCAGGTAAAGTGCACATACGCTCTATTCGAAGATATCCCAAGGAAGGACATATTACGCCGCTCATTCACCAAAGTCGGCGAAGGCTAGCTATCGTTGGCCTTGAAGCTCTTGAAGCTCTTGAAGCTCTTGAAGCTCTTGAAGTTCTTGAAGCTCTTGAAGCTCTTGAAGTTCTTGAAGTTCTTGAAGCTTTGGGCTATAGGCTATGATTTAGTTCCCAGACTGACAACTGCGCTACGCCAATTGTATTCATATATGAAAGATAGCTTCATCGAAATTCGCATTTAGATGACTAATTCCTCTGCTCATAGCAACTAGAAAGATTTACATCGATTTTCAACTACAGTCGTAAACTTGTTTAATGATTGCCACATTACACTTGGAAGCAATGGAATGACATTACTTTTTTTATTTTTATTTTTATTTTTATTTTTATTTTTATTTTTTTTTAAATTCGGGAGTGACATAACAAGTTCACTCAAAAGGCAGATACACGCCGCGTCGTTATCGGCATTTTTGCCGATTGCTTCTGACGTAACAAGCCAAACCATGACATGCAAGCTGCAAAGATGTAACAGGCTACAGAATCACACTGCGGCGATGATCTCCCGAAGGTAAACGAATACGTAGCAGATTCAATATTTAACATAATGAAATGACTGAATGTGCTTAACGGGAGTCTCATTGATGTCGTATGGTAGAAGAGGAGGCTGATGCTGATTTCCAATTTCTTGGTTCTTCTGAAGAACTGCAGCCCTTCTTTCTCTGCATCTAACTAGGACCACATTTTAAAGTACCCGTAATACAGAAAATAGTCCTATCGGCAGCTACACGGCGATGTAGTGACATGGTAATATAGCGGCATGGTGAGATCGTGGCGCTGTGACCTCTTAATGTGACGTGGTTGTCGAGAAATTTGTAATCGCAAGACCAGAAAACGAGGAGACCAAGAAGTTTAGGTAGAGGGGTGAAGAGGTCTTTGGGGCTTGCAATGTCAAAACTGTGTGACAACAGCTTTGGAGCTGATTCAAGTTAGAATTCACATTGCTGTTAAGCAGGGGCGGAGTCTCAAATTATTCAGGATGGCCCAGAAGAATGCTCTACTGTCCTACAAAAGGGCTAATACAAAAATAAATCAATGCTTTGTGTCTTCGTGTAATATTTCCATCCCTCTCTTTTTTCATATCAAGTTTGATATTTTCTGTGATTTGCTCGCCTCTCTCATCGATCCACTCGCTTAAGCCGACATCTCGTTCTTGCAGCTTCCGGCGTTGTACGGAGTAGGTACTCCCTGAAAGGAGTTCCACTGCCAATTATATATCCTTTGAGCGCCAACATAGGACTTTTTTATTTTTATTTTTATTTTTTAGCTGAACATGTAATACTTTGTTTTCTATGGTTATTGTAAGCAGTTTTTTGTAGCTGTAGATCATTGGCAGGGGTTTTGTCAATTCTATATCTTTCCAAAGTTCCAAAAAGTCCTATTTTGGCACTCAAGGAGATATATATAAGCTTTGCCGCTGCTTTGTATCTATAGTACGCTGACAGTGCTCCACCAGTTGGCCGTGTTTTGGCACGTTGCGGATACCTTGTCAGAAGTAAACGACACACAGAGCTATTGTCTGGCCGTAGGGCTTAGTGCTTGCTAGGAGCGGACCCGGAGCGTCGAAAACGTGCCATTTGGTTAGCAATCGGAGCGTGCAATCGTCCGAACGCCGCCTGCAAAAGGCAAAAAGTGTCCGTACCTGTCCCTATCCCCCGCCTTAAGCATCATTTTACAATACCACTGCCGGACAGAATTTGGATTGCCGGAGAGTTACATATTACTACCATCGACATTTCTTTCTTGCTGGCGCCAGCAATCTCAATTGACACAGCACGCGAGTTCTGTCGGGTTTCAGATCGTGGATGCTAGCGTGGTAGCTGTTCGTTACAAAAGCAGCACAATCCGCCTTGGACCCAGCAATTGCTAAAGGGAGGAGAAGCGGCAGAAGCCGTAATACCAAAATAAAAGAGAGAGACACACTTACAGCTGCATCCAACTCTACCACTTTTTGCAACTCGATTTTCTACAAAGGAAAAAATGGCTCCTGAAGGCTCCATCCTCGTCACGGGTACCAATGGCACCCTGGGCGCCAACATCGTCGCCGAGCTCCTCAAGGACCACAAGCGCGCCGACAGCCTCTACGGCCTCTACACCGTCCGAAAGGCCGCCAGCGCCACCACGCTCCAGGAGGTACTCAGCAAGGCGCCCAAGACGCACCAGCACGAGACCGTCGAGCTCGACCTCAGCCGCCTGCAGTCGGTGCGCGCCGTGGCCGCCGACATCAAAGCGCGCGTGGCCGCCGGCAAGCTGCCGCCTCTCCGGGCCATCGTCTGGAACGCCGGCTTCCAGGAGATTGCTACCCAGTCCTTCACCGAAGACGGCTTCGACATGTCGTTCCAGGCCAACTACCTGTCGCACTGGCTGCTGACCGTGCTGCTCCTCGGCAGCATGGACAAGGAGCACGGCCGGGTCGTCATCGTGGGCAGCTGGTCGCACGAGTACGTGGCAGTTTTTGATTCTATCTTCTGATTTTGTTTCGTTTTCGTTTCTATTTTGATTCTCGTGTCCTTGCTGACGCCTGTCATCCGTTCTTGAAGCACCGACGATGACCGCAACAAGGTTGGCGGCCCAGACTATTACTCGGAAGAAAAGTGGAAGACGCTATTCAATGATACCGAGTCGCTGGCCAAGGGCACATTTAGTTCCTCCGAGGGTGATACTGAGGGCAGGGCCGGCTTCCGGCGCTACGGCGCTGGCAAGCTGTGCGAAGTGATGATGATGTGAGCTTCCTTCTGCGGGACAGCCCCTAAGCATTCCGGCAATCCCTATGTTGTGCTAATTCCTTTCTTTCTTCTCTCCAGTCGCGAGCTGCAAGAACGTGTCGACCGCGATCCAGCCCTGTCGAACATTTCTGTGCTGGGCGTAGACCCGGGCGGCATGATCACGACGCTGCTGCGCCGCAGCAACTTCTGGTTCATGTGGCCCATCTTCGCGTACACGATCACGCCCCTCCTCACCTATCTGATGTCGCTGTTCAACCCCAACGGCCTCATGCGCCAGCCCGCCAAGTCCGCCCGCGATGTGCTGCGCGCCGCCCTTGAGACGGCGCCACCAATGAGTGAGCAACCCAAGGGCCTCTACTTTAACGGCGACGCGCTGTTTCTGCAGGGCAAAGAGGCCCGTGACCCCGCTAAGGGCGCCGCGCTCTGGCGAGATAGCGTCAAGTTGACAGGGCTGAAAGAGAGTGATACCGTCTTGAAAGCATGGAATTGAACGAACTACGCTCGCCTGTGGTTTGTTTGAGTTCTCTTATTTGGTTCTTTTTATTTTCATTTTTCATTTTCTATTATGTGTTTCTCTTAGGCTTGTCTATCTTTATACCTCACCCCATTTTAGTGAATTGTACTTCTTAGTTCAAAAACGTTGGAAATTATGTCACGCAAAACATTTCCACACCCTCGTCTATGACTCCTCTTGCTCCCGCTGTGTTTGTTGTGGCTCTGGCTTGGTAAGAGGCTTCTCGCCAAGGAATAGAGAAAGGATGAACCCGGTCGAAGAAAAAGCAAGTGAAACGGCTGCGATGCATGTTAAATGACTTATTTCGAAAGGAAGCAGCCGACACAAGCCGCGGCAACTTCAGATCAGAGTGTTACTTACCATGGGACCACCACAAGCTGTCTACGTACGACTCGACAACTGCCTCTTTGATGGCACCAGTGAGAGTCGGGATATATTCTATATTCGACACTGCATTCTTGTAAATCTGCGTATTTGTTAGTATGGAATGAGCAGACTCGTTTCTCTATATTGCGTTTTTCTCGCTGCCTCTTCTCTTCTAGTCTTACCTCGACTCTCTGCGCTGCATCCAGACCCAGACCGAGAAGCTTGCTCGTAAGGGCTGCTTTCAGGGTAATTTGCATTGTGGTACTGGCGCATGCCAACCCAAGAATCATAGCACAGGTAGCGGCAAGGTATAGGATAGAAATGGCGGGTGCCAGATGGCCTGGATCGACGACGGCCTGGATGGAAATAAAAACGGCACTTTGGACGATGCCGGCACCGAAACCACTAGAGACACGACGTATCAGCTGAAGCTTTCCATGAGAGGGATGGGAAAGGGACTTCATTCTACCAACTTACCCCGGAATGATGTACAACGACTCAAGCCAATTGGTGTGCCCGTGCCAGCGCAGCATAAGGAGGCCATAGGCGATGCTTGCTGAAAATGCGGCAAGGCGGATCATGTTCCGGTATCGTCCCGTCTTCTTGATGTAAAGGCCCGACAAAATGCCACCGACGGCGTTACCTGCTACAGCCGGGAACAGATGCGCACCGGCCTCGGTGTTGGACACTTCGGCAGACGCCTTAAAGTAGAGCGGAACAGAGAACATGAGCTGACCAAAGCGTGTTAGCTACAACGCTACTACGAAGGACAACTTTTTTTCGGATTGAAATAACATGGCATAATGAACAAAACAGGAAAACGTACGCCCAATTGTGCAGCCAGTTGGCAGACCTGGATGACAAGAGATAGGTTGGCATCCCGAATGCGGAAGATACTCAGCGGTACGACTGGCTCAGGTGCCTTCTTCTCGATCTGGATGAACAGAAGCAGCAGTACAATAGCAGCAGCAGACAGACCAGGAATGATGGGGGAGCTCCAGCTGATCTTGGTGCCACCAATCTCCATAGGAACAAGAAAGGCCAGCAGAGTGACGGCCAGCAGGAATGATCCAGCAAAGTCGACGCGCTTAAGACGCGCCCAGGAGGAGACGCTGCGGTTTGGTTCGACGTAATTGCCGCCCTTGAAGTTGCCGGCATTTTGCGGGAGATAGAGTAGGCAGAGGAGGCTGGCGAGCAGCATGAAGGGGACCTGACCAATAAACGACCTGCCAAACGCGATTCGTGAGCACAATAGAACAATCTGTAAATCTCAAATCAAGCAAAGGAGTCACAAGAAGGCCGTTGCCTCATTGCCGGACATACCATCTCCAACCGATCACATCAGCCAGCCAACCGCCGAGAGGACCACCCAGACTGCGGCCAGTAGTAGCAGCGACGTTGACATAGGCCCGCCAGCTGGCAACGTCACGAATAGGAAGAAGATCTAAGAGTCCACATCAGTTCACCCCTCTCCATAACAATAAAAGGAGGAGCTAGGCCATTCTCTACCACCTACCGGAAATTAGGATTGAGACGAGCGACATCATACCAGCACCGCCTGCGCCGGATATCGCCCGACCCAGAATGACCTGGAACATTGTCTGGCCAGCGCCCCTGTTCAATGTCAGAATAGCGAATCTTTTGGGCCTTCGTCCATTCTCTTCAAATACTTTCAACTTACACTAGAGCACTGCAGGTCATGTTAGCTGAGATCCCCCCTATTTTGCTACCACGACAAACGACCACGACAAATCGGCTTACCATCCACCAGTGAAGAATGCGTAAGATACCAAGACTAGGTTCTTCCGCCCGTAAATATCGCTGAGCTTGCCGTACATGGTCTGGGTCGCGGCCGACGCCAAGATGAAACCGCCGAAGAGCCAGCTAGAGTTCTCCAGGTCATTGAATTCGGAGGCGATGATAGGGTGCGTCGCAAGCATCAGCGAGCCGTCCGCGTTGGACACAAAGACGCCAATCATCAGCACGATCACGACGCGGGCCACCGCCGCGTAGTTAGTGCCCTGCTTGGGTGGCGCCAGGTTCTGAGGGATCTGAGTGCGCGCGGCCTCAGCCTCAACGTCGAGAAGGAGCGACGTATCCGTGGACATGGACTCTGCGAAACTGGCCGCATGGCGGTCTTGGCCGTTGTTCTCCGTCTCCTCTTCCCCATTGGCGTCTGTAATTCGCACAACGCTCCCGCCTTTTTTCACCAGGGTAGCGGAGGACGAGCTGGCTTTGAGCTGGGGGAAAGCCAGCAGCGGAGAACGTTCATCGGGTTCGGCGCGGCCAGCCGACGCGTTTGCGGTATCCTGTCCGGCCATAGCAAAGCAACTACCAGAAAAGCAACTTATACAAACAAGAATTGTAGGCAACTTTTGAATTACACCTCTCCTGTTACTCGTGTAAGCCAATGATACAAGCTGGAGAGAAAACCCAAATAAGACTGAAGCAGCTGGAAAGATTTGGAAGGAAAATAAGAAACATAAAAAAAAAAAAAAAAGATAAAGATAAAGAGAAAAAGAACGAGGCGTGTATGTGAGATGACTCTAGGCATGCGGTGACTGACGACAGCGACCGCAGGAGGCAGACAAAGAGATAACGTAAACGATACAATAGGAAATATTTCAAAGTTTGGTTAGGGAGGGTAGGATTCTTAGGACAACGGGTATTGGCAAGGCGAAGAAGAGGAAGTCCCGACGACCGAGAACCAGGTCCAGACAACCAGTTCGACCACAGAACCCGAGTGGAGGGATGGATATATGACCCGAACGGAGGTAACTCAACGTGGAAGAGGATGTAATATTGGAGGAGTAAGACGTGCCACGACGCGGGAACGGTCTATTGTGGGAATCCAGGCACCAGGCTGGCTGCCGGCTTGACTCACTTGTGTGTCGGAGAAGATGCCAAGCACTGCTGCAGACAACGTAGGAGAGCAGCTGAAGAGAGGAAAGCGAGAGGGAAAGATGGTATGGCAATCTTCTTTCTGCCTAGCTATTTCCCTTTGTCATTTCTCTCTTACAAGAGAAAGAGAGAGAGAGAGAGACGCTGTCGTGCTTCCTACAAGTACCTGCCGTCCCCGATGTGCGGAGTTTGAGATGCAACAACCTGCGCGTGTCGTTGGATTGTGGCGGCCGACTGGTCGAGGCTACCACCCACACTTTTGTTACTGCTGAGTAGTTGCACAAAATAAGACGAGAAGAAATATAAATTATAAATGATAAACAAGATCAACAGTGAAAGAGCGGATGGTGCACATCAGAAGAAGCCAGTACAGCGGGAGAAGGTGCCAAAGGAGAGAACGGAAGGGGAAGAAGGTGGGAGTCGTTGTCCAAGATACAGGAACAGAAGAAGGAGGGACGATGTACGGAGGTATAACGTGCTTTTGGATTCATCCCAGATGGATACGGTATGATTGCTTAATCGTTTATTGATACATCAAATCTACGAGTCAGTCAAGCTTCGTGGTTCTTGGTGGGTACCGCGTTTTCCGTGAAAGGTGGAGAATGCAGAACGGTGACCACGGTCAAGCAAGAAGCTGTAAGAAACAGAAGAGGAAAAAAATATACAGGAAGAGAGATGAGCAAGAGAAAGGTAGATGCCAAGTCTCGTACAAAGCCGGGATACCGGAATAAGAGGCAGGACAAGGGTCGCTCTGGGAAATGCAGCATTGCAAAAAATTTTCAATTTTTCAGAACATCTTCGGCTACGGAGTACAGATTCTTCTTCTTTTCTTTCTGTTTTCTCTCAGGAACTCGCCGTGCCCGGTGCAGAAACGGACATCTTGCCCTGGGCACGCAAGATGGCGACATCTAAGCTTAGTCCCATTGGGATGGATTTTGGGACTGCTACTCAGTAGATGCTACATGTTTTGTCAATTATTAAGTTGTCATTTTGGTTTTTAAATCCGCTTTCGAGTCGTGCAAGTGCCTCGTCCTTGGCACGCACTGGTCAACTCCGTACTCCGTACTTTAGAGCAAGACACTTCCGCTTCACTTATACACTTCACAGTGGTCTGGTCCCGGTTGGTACATTCCTGGCGCGTGGGGAGGTGGGGGGCTGGCTGTGCCTGTGTTATGCTGCAATTGAGCTGAAGAGACCACAAAATTGGAAGCGAGTCTACTTCTTGCTTGATGCTGTTGCGCACATTGTTCTTCTTGATACTTCGTGGACCAATACAGCACTAGTTGCTGTGTTGTGGACCGCCAATGGCGCTGACGGATTTATAGCTAGGCTTGTGTGATAGATATAGCGAAGCACGTCATCGTGGAGCAGTGCCGAGATTCACACAATCTCCGGTCTTCGCCTTGCTCTTTGGCGCACGAAACCTTCCAAGAACAGCAGACAAAGACAGACAACAGGCCAGAAAGGGTTTCATTCTCTTCTTGGCCTCAGAGGAACTGGCCAAAATTGTCAAAATATTACTAAAATCTATCGTCCCAGCAATGTACAGCGTCGGCCAAAAACGGTGCCGGCAGGCGGAAAAGGACTAACACCACAGCTCCATTCCACAAGGAGCAATCTTGATCAATGGGAAGCTCCGCAAGCTTACCTTACTGACAAGCTCCCACGCATGACATATGTTCCTACACACGCAATACGCACTTTTCACCTTTCCCCCTCTCCAAATGAGATGTTTCTGTAGGCTGTCGTGCGTGAGAAAATACACAATGTCTTTGTATAATACATAACGTAGCTCTCGGCTAACCCGCCGTGGTGGACTTCTTTTGTCTCTCTTTTCCTTCCTTCTTCTCTTCTCTTCTCTCTCGTCTTCTTCATTACTGTCTCATGTACAAGTCAGTTTATATAGCTGGTGAATGAATTGGCTCAATTGCCTGCTGCTCATCTTCAATTGACACGTACCTACCCGTTGCTACCTTGCAATGCAGCTCACCCTTGCTGCCGTTCTGGCTGCGGCCACGTCCGTGGTCGCTTCGGCGGCAGATCGCCAGGCGGGCAGACGTCACCACGTCGCTGCTGGCGATGTTCATGACCAGACCCGGCTGGGATTCTTTGGCTCTGATGTCCTGGATGAGCTGCACAAGCACCACCGCTCCAGTGGTCGCCGGCCCAACATTGTCTTCATCATCACGGATGACCAGGACCTGCACATGAACTCTCTTGACTACCTGCCGTACGTCAAGAAGCACCTCCGTGACCAAGGCACCCTATACCGCCGCCACTTCTGCACGACGGCCGTGTGCTGCCCGTCGCGCGTATCCCTGTGGACTGGCAAGCAGGCCCACAACACAAACGTGACGGACGTCAACCCGCCCCACGGCGGCTACCCCAAGTTCGTCAGCCAGGGCCTCAACGAGAACTACCTGCCCGTCTGGCTGCAGGAGGCCGGCTACGACACCTACTACACCGGAAAGCTGTTCAATGCCCACACCGTGGACAACTACAACTCCCCCCGCGTCAAGGGATGGACCCAGTCCGACTTCCTGCTGGACCCATACACCTACCGCTACCTCAATGCCACCTACCAGCGCAACGGCGACCCGCCCGTCAGCTACGAGGGCCAGTACACCGTCGACGTGCTGGCTGAGAAGGCGTTCGGCTTCTTGGAGGATGCAGCCGCCATCAGCAAGCAGGTCGAGGGCGGCAAGCCCTTCTTCCTGGGCATCGCCCCTGTCGCGCCGCACAGCAACGTCGAGCTCCGCCGCAGCAGCAACAACAGCACGGAAGATCTCCTCGACGCCTTGTTCACGCCGCCGATCTCGGCCAAGCGCCACGAGCACCTGTTCAAGGACATCAAGGTGCCGCGCAACGCCAACTTCAACCCGGAGCAGCCCTCGGGCGCCAACTGGATCCGCCGCCTGCGCCGCCAGTCCGACGAGAACGTCGACTTCAACGACGAGTTCTACCGCCAGCGCATCCGCGCGCTGCAGTCCGTGGACGAGCTGGTCGACGGCCTGTTCCAGCGCCTGGACCGCCTGGGCCTGGCCGACAACACCTACGTCTTCTACACCACCGACAACGGCTTCCACATCGGCCAGCACCGGCTGCAGCCCGGCAAGGAGTGCGGCTTCGAGGAGGACATCAACATCCCCCTCATCGTGCGGGGGCCGGGAGTGCCCCAGGGCCGCGTCACCCAGGCCGTCACCACCCATATCGACCTGGCGCCGACCCTGCTGAAGCTGGCCCGCGCCCCCGGCCGCGCCGACTTTGACGGCGAGCCGATCCCGCTGACCGCCTTTGAGATCGACGCGGCTGCCGTCGACGACGGCTCCGGCCGCCACGAGCACGTCACCGTCGAGTTCTGGGGCTTCGCCGCCTCCGAGGGCGACTACTGGTACACGGACGAGAGCCGCCTCGTCCTCAACAACACGTACAAGGCCGTGCGCATCATCGGCCGCTCGTACAACCTGTACTACTCGGTGTGGTGCAGCAACGAGCACGAGCTGTACAACCTAGATGTACGTCTTGTTCTCTTCATTTTCATGAAGGAATAAAAAAATAAAAATAAAAATAAAAATAAAAAAAATAATGGCCTGCGTGCTGACTCTTTCTTTAGACCGACCCCTACCAGCTGCACAATCTTCTCGGCGAGGGCCCCAACGGACACTCGCCGGCGACCCTGCTGGACCAGCCACTGGCCAAGGTGGTCTCCCGCCTGGACTCGCTGCTGTTTGTGCTCAAGTCCTGCAAGGGCCAGGCCTGCGTGCGCCCCTGGGCCGTCCTGCACCCGGACGGCGACGTGCGCAACCTGCGGGAGGCGCTGTCGCCCGAGTTTGACACCTTCTACGAGGTCGAGCAGCAGCGCGTCTCGTACTCGCGCTGCGAGCTGGGCTACCTCGTCGACGCCGAGGGCCCGCAGTTCGAGCACGACGGCGTCGTGTACCGCCACGGCGCCAAGTGGCACGAGTGGGTTTAAAATGCAGACAATCTGCACAGCAGGCAGAATAGGGGTTGGCAGTGAGGAGAGGGCGGGTAGGGGGCTGCAGGAAAATCACAGGATTTGCCTCTGGTTGACTGCCGGCTTGGCGGCAAATCACAATTGAAAGAAACGATGAAAACCACAAATAATCAAACTGGATGAGGAATGAGAGGGGGCCTAGATCATTTCAACTTTAAAAAAAACGGGCCAGGTCTAGGAGATTTTCTTTCTAATGTACGAATAGTTATTGCTTTGGGGCTTCCAAATAGCCAGAAAAGAATGGAAATCGAAAAAATGGGGAGAGCGGCTAATTGGGTACGCTCGCCACAAGCAGCTTGGCGATATTGGCATCCTCCCTTCGCGGCGAGATAGCTTCCATCTGAGCGGACATGGACCCTCGTGAGAATAAGTTCTGCTCTCCTTCTTTGCACAATGTGAACGGTAGATCCTTGCAAGTTTCCCCTTTTACATCCTCAACTGCAGAAGGCCTCAGAAAAAGAAAAATGATTGCCCTCGTGTCCTCTCTCCTGGTGTTGCCCCTGGCGTGGGCGGTGCCCATGTCCTCTGTCGGTGCCCCAGCCCATTCCCACGGCGTCGTCAGCCTGCCAATTCGCAAGGAGGTGGTGGCAGGGGGCATGTCGTCCTCGGGCCTGCGGCGTCTCCAGCGCGCAGCCCGCAGCAATGCTGCCCTGAACAAGAACGCGGCGCAGCCGCCGCACCAGGGCCTCGTGGACCACTCGCAGTACTACCTGGCGAGCCTGGGCATCGGCACGCCGCCGCAGCCCGTGTCGCTCCTGGTGGATACCGGGGGCTGGATCACCTGGGTCAACCCGGACTGCACGTATGCGGCGCGCCAGGACGACTGCAACGGCCAGACGCAGTACAACCCGATCGCCTCCAACAACCCGACGCCGCGCAAGGTGCACGGCCTCGACCAGATCGTCAACTACGGCGACAGCTCGGGCGCGTCGCTCGAGGGCTACGCCGACGTCTTCACGTGGGGCGACCTCAGCGCGCCCGCCGCCGGCAGCAACGGCACCGCCGCTGCCGGCGGCGGCCAGACCAAGGTCTCCTACCAGCCGTTTGGCGTGGCCAACCTGACCGTCGGCCTGGACACGGGCATCCTGGGGCTCGGCCCGGACGGCCTGGCCGGCTTCAACTCGGTCGTCAGCAACTACAGCGTCATCTCCACCATGGCCCAGCAGGGCATCATCGCGTCGCGCGCCTTCAGCCTGGCGTACGAGCGCCTGGTCGAGGTGGGCAAGCATGCAGGTATGTGGCAGATAGAGGAGAGAGAAAGAGAGATGTGCTTTCACCCTTCTCTTCCACGGCAGCACTGACGCACACAACCAGGCATCCTCATCTTTGGCGGCATTGACAAGAACCGGTTCACCGGCCCGCTGGTCAAGTCGCCCATCGTGCCCAAGACGGACGACCTGGACGGCTGGCGGTACTGGGCGCAGGTGACGCACATCGGCCACAACCTGGCCAACGGCACGCAGGGCGCGCGCAGCGCCACGCCCGGGCTCAACGGCACGTTCCTCGTGGACAGCGGCGCGCAGGGCATCTTCGTGCCGCGCTTCGTCTTCGACACCCTCATGGCCGAGCTCAACATGACGCGCCCCGACGCCGGCGGCTTCCCCGAGGTCGACTGCGACGCCCTGCGCAACTCCAACGGCTCCTTCTCCTTCACGTTCGCCGCGGTGGCCGCCGCCGGCAACGGCACCAGCGCCAACGCCACCGCCCCCGTGCCCGGCGTCACCATCCACGTCCCCTACGCCTCGCTCGTGCACCCGCCGCACCTCAACCCCGACAACCGCTGCTTCTTCGCGCTGAGCTCGGGCGGCAACGCCTACGACGACGGCGACGTCTTCCCCGTCCTGGGACGTGAGTTCCCGCCCCTCTTCCCCATAGGGGAGCACCTGGATACTGTGTTTTGTCTGCGGCTAACCTGTGCCTCTCTTTTTTCCTCTAGTCGAGTTCTTCAAGGCTGCTTTCAGTACGTGATTAACCAACCCCCATCGTACGCTCTGCAGCACTAAGCTAACTGAAATAGTCACATTCGACTGGGACAACCAGGAGTTCTCGCTGGCTCAGGGCGCCAACTGCGGCGAGCCCGACCTGGTGCCCATCGGCAAGGGCCCAGGCGCCGTCCCGTCGGTCAATGGAAACTGCAAATCTGCCAGCTGGAGGAAGTAAAGGAATCAAAACAGAAAGGAAAAAAAGAGGCGGGTATCATTGCTTCATGTAAGAAAACCATTAATAAAAACAAAAAGTGGAGAGGCCTTGGCAAAAGCTTTTTATGCGACACCGTCCGTAGCATACGTGTCCCGCGCAGCCTGTAGGATGTGCTCCGTCTCGCGGTCGCGCCGCCGCCGGGGGTCGGTGTTGCTGAGCGCTTTCTCGATCCAGGCGGCGAGGGCGCCGTGGCCGCCGGCGCGCGCGAGGCCCAGCGCGTCCTCGCCGGCGTCGTTGCGGTCGAGCAGCAGCGCCAGCGGCAGCAGGCGGTCGGCCGTGTACGTGTAGAACTGCTCGTCGTCCGTGTACGCGTCGTCGTCTGGCAGCGTCGCGACGTCCTCGGGCGGCGGCTCGGCCATGTCGCCGCCGCCGCCGCCGCCGCCGTCCGCGCCCGGCAGCGAGCTCTGCACAAACAGGCGGTACACGCCCACGGCCGCCAGGTAGCGGCCGGCGCGCGCCGCGCAGTGCAGGGCCGTGTCGCCGCGCCGGTTCTTGAGCGCCACCAGGTGCTGCAGCCGCACCGTGGCGGCGCCGTAGCTGCGGTGGCAGCGCGGCGCAAAGGCCTTCTGGACGGCGCGCAGCACCGGCAGGTTGCCCGCCGCGGCGGCCTCGTGCACGACCGAGCTGCCCGTCGCCGGGTCCACGGCCGCCCCCAGCAGCAGCGCCGTCTGGCCCACATTCTGCCGCCACGACGTGTAGTGCAGGCGGCTGGCAAACGCCGACTCATCTCCGTCGGCGTCTGCGTCGGCTCTGCTTCCGTCGGCATTACTTCCGTCGGGCACCGCTCTCGCTGCCGCCAAGAGCGGGGGGCCCACCTCGTCGGGCGGCAAGGGTTCGATTTTCATCATGCTGCTGAGCCCCGGAGGGCGCGCGTTGTCCATCATGCTGTGGGTGCCTGCTGTCTCTCAACAAAGACAAGATCCTCGTCGCTGTCGCTGAAGGAATCCTGGGCAGGTCAATAACGGCGTTTCTTCGGGCAGCGCCAAGGTCGTATTCTGTAGGAGTGGTGGTGAGTCTTTGCCCTCTAAGCCCCGCCTCCTCGCCCCATTTTCGTATCCTCCCTGTCCCCCACAAGCAATTTTGTTGTTTTTTTTGCCCTGATGGCGATGACGAAAAAGCGTTGCTAGCAAAGCCTTGGCGTCCAATTAGACGGTAGTAAAAACAGAAGGCTGAGTATTACACGATTTTTTTTTTTCTTCTACTATAGTTCCACTTCTGTCACCTGTTTCCATATTCTGCTCTGCCCCATTGTGATACACTCAAGCTGGGGATGCAAAACTTGGCGATGTTGTGAAATAAAATGATCCCAAAGTCCTCATTTCTTGACGGATTGATGTTGTCCAATGTCTCGCCCACGTGCTATCTCGCCATGTTCTCGGCCAAGAGTGCTGCGCCTCAACATCGTCGTAGGCAAAGAAAACCGCTGCGAGGTCGCGTGCTCTCTTTCCCTCAATTCAATCTGTGTATATAATGGAACATAATAATTCGTCGTCGGCTACTTCTAGCGTTCCTTTTGGCGCCTCTTCCGGTCAGTCCCTTCGTCAAGCAACAACCATCGCCTGTCTCGACACCGCCGTTTGACAAATCCCGCCAGAAGCCCACCATGTCTGTGTTTCGCTTCATCCAGAATGTGGTGCCCAACTTTGCCAACGATGCGAAAGCATCGGCTGAGCTCACCCTCCAGGACCGCGACAAGCTCGTACAGTACCAGTTGACGATCCCTCACAGTCGCTACCTAGACGAAAACTCGCTCATGGTCACCAACGTCTGCGACCACATCAAGATGGCCGAGAAGACCATAAAACTCTTGCGTAAGTATGGATACTCGCTTGCTCCACCAAACGCGGAGACTAGCGGCCGCAGCGGTTTCTCTTTCTCGTCGAAGCCCAAATCATCCGCACCGGATCCCCGGATGCCACCCGGCATGACCGTCAACACGCACATCATTGACAGCAAGCTCCCCGGCCGGTTTGCCCATATCAGCATCCACGCGCACCGGCGCTTGATCAACGTCCTCTTCTTCTGGGAAGAAGAGTGCCAAAGATACCGCATCCTGGACGAGCAGGAGGCGGAGATCAAGGCCGCCATGGCCGCCAGCGGACCGAATCCGCCAGAGGACCTCAAGATCGCGCTGGAGCAGGTGGAGCTCAAGAGGCAGCTTCTGCCAAGCCAGCGGGGCCATGAGGGGCAGGGGGCGCCTCACCCGAGCGCTATGACAAACGGATCTGAGCATCACGACCAGTTACCGTCGTACGGCAGTTAATATATCTGTTTTCTTTTTCTTTTTTTCTCCTTTACTACTTCTATTTCATATACCAGTCGTATGTTAGCGCTTTCATTTTCCTCAGCGAGAGTCTGAGGGTCGCATAGAGACAAAGATGGAACCACTCGTTGGAACTTTTCCTCTGCTGTCAACACTCAATTATAAATCGCCTTCAATCTTTCTCTGTCGCATATTGCCTTTCGTATACTTAAGAAATTCTTCGTGTCATTTCCCGCTTTTCACAAACTTAAAAATCTTCAGTTCAATAATACATTATTTATATCACCATGGTATTAATCTACTAGATCGTCTTAATCAAAATAGAGCTATATGTTCGAGTCTGGCCTGAATCATTGCGTAGGGTACCTCTTGATACTACAGCCTAAATATAATGTAAGCATATATGCAGAGAATATAGATGTATGGCTTGGCCACATTCAAGCGACAACTTAGAACATCTCTTCCTATTGTTGCTACAATCCCCTATAGTACATTAACCAGACATATTTGTTATACCCCGTAAAACCAATATCTGTGACCGGAGGGTTAGCTTGCTGCGCCAAGGATTGTCATCAGTGATGCTGGAAAGGAAACTCACTGTGCGGCATACTGGCGCTCGAAGGCTGCCGGCATACCCTGACAGGTATCTGGGGCAGCTCCACCAGCTGTGTGTACACGGTAGACCTCTTTCAAGCCGCCTGTCGTACTGTTAAGCGCTGCCAGCTTGAGCCAGTCGACGGCTGCCCCGCCGTCATACCCGCGCGGCGAGTCCGGCGGTGCAGGGGTCGTGTTGTTTTTGAAGCACTCTATCTGCCCGATTTGCATGGACAGAGTATCAAGATCAAATACGGCCGTCTTCGGGTCGGAGAAAAAGTGGTGTCCGCTGACTTCTGAACGTTCAAGCCTCTCAACCACGTTAAAAAAGTCTAGTGCTACCCGAGGCAGGACGTCAAGTATGTCTGGAAACACAGCAGCCAGAACTGTTGCGTTAAAAAGAACTGCTTTCGCCCCGATGGAGACGGGAACAGCAGTGGTGTTCGTCGTATCGCATGTGTAGTTTTGCGTGCCCCGGCCGATGGCAATATGTTTGAGTGTTAGACCGGGTGCCGGCGGTGGAAGAGAGCTTGGAAGTCCTGTGGTTTGGAGTTAGTCGCAAAAGGCAGAAGACTTTCCAGGCGAAAGAGAAAGTGAAAAGAAATGGTCAAACAATTACCAGTTGGCACCATAGTCTCTGGCGTATCGCAGCCCTCGTCAAATAACGTATCTTCTATTTTGGCTTTTATTGCCAACATGCCGATGAAGTCGGCAATATCTCCCATGCCCCAAGGCATTGTAGCTTTCATATCAAGCTCAAATGGTACTGGTGCAGCAAAGACTCTAGCAACTGGGGTTGCGATGAGAAGTAATGAGATTCGAGTGGATATCATCGTGATCTTTTTTTTTTTGTCATCACAAACGCTGCAACGATTTATTTACCCTTAGGTGGAACTAATGCTAAATCTGCAATAATATGATGTCGAGAAAACGCACGACTACTTGAGAAAAGAGAGCGCTTTATAGAAATTGTATATTCAGCATAGTCTCTCAACTTACTATAAGGTCTGACATTTACAAGATGCAGAGTCTACAGTCTCACCCGTGCCGCTTTTGACGGTGCAAGCGCTTCTTCATTTGAATGCAGTTTGTCTGACAGCAAGGCTGGGTGCATTTGATATCGTAATCCGCGATGTTTTGGAAAAGTGTGTTGACACTACTCTATACAACATCATATCTGCGACATGATTAGCACAGCACACTTGTTAATCAGAATTTCCAAATTGGGAAGTGAAGCCGGTATAATTGAGCCCCTGTCTGGCGATCAGCCCGACTTACCCCGGTCTGGATTTCCTGAGTCTGGTCGGCTGAAAAGCCCCTGGTGCGTGCAGAGAGTTACACATTTAAGGTTTCATGTCTCGATGATCTCATCCGACGCGGCTCGTTTCAACCTGCCATTGTCAAGTCTGCAAAAAAGCGACCTCCGCACATTCAACCTCATCAATTTGCAAGCCACTCTACTCCACTCCCATAGAGCGAACTGTTCTATATGCCTGTCAAGTTAGCTACCACATCGTTTAGCGTCACTATGGTGATCTGCACGTCAAAAGTGATCCGCGAAATGTTGTAGATTTATGAGAAGTTGCTGGTAGATATAGCTAACAAAGCATGCGATAAATTGAAGACAGCCGTATTGTGCTGAGATTGAAAGTGAGGACATATGCAAAAGAATTGACTCGAATCAATCTGACGGCCTTTTACTAGCTCAAATTCAATCCGAACTCAGGGCTCGGATGAGGATTTGACAGGAGGCTCCACCTGCAAGTCAAATTCGTGTCCTCTGATAGACTATCAGCACATTCATAATCTTCACATTTTGACAGGCAAAATAGATCCGGAAATTTCTCTCAGGCCGAATGAGGCTTTGGCTCACAAGGGTTACCTTGGTATCGAGAAAGAAGGCTCATCCTGGAACAACGCTTGGTAGCCAAAACAAAGAGCGCACTGTGCGACTTCATTTCTCACGAGCCCAATGAGATACGCAAAAGGTGTATGGTTTCGACTAAACCCTTCAAATATAAACTGGTTAAACACAAAGTCGTTCTTTTTGGCTTGTAGTTGCTGCATACTTTCTTTTATTTGGACTTCGTTCTAGTCGTGGTCAGGGGTTTGCTGGTATGCCAAGCTCGTATCAGATTGGGCTTTTGATGTGTCAACCAACATCTTGGCATGCCCCAGAAAATCCCTTGGACCTCAGAGATGAAAATAATCAATATTTCCTTTTCGGGAAATTGACAACTGGGACGAGATATAAGCATAAAGTCTTCATCTCGAGAGATATATAAATCACCGACGAGGCGGGACTTCATGTGGAATCTCTTGTGTTCAGAATCATTCACTTCTCCTCAGGACAGCAGCCTACGCTCCTTGGCCATTTTTTGCATTTTTTTTTTTATTTCTTCTTCTTTTCTTCTTCTTCACTTCTTATAACCTTCTTTTACATTTTGAAAATGTTCTCTGTATACTTTATTAGTTCTCTTCTTCTTTCAGCTGGTCTGATAGATGCTGCCTCTGTGAGCCACATCAACCCCAGGTCTGCCAATGCGCGCAACCTCTTTTCTCGACAGGGTCAGGCCAGCTGCTTGAAGCAGAACCTGATCCAGAGCGCCAGCGACCTGACCGGCCAGGAGCCAGGAACCGACGGCATCAAGCCTGGACAGGCCGAGTCCGAAACGTAAGTTTTCTCTTCACTGCTTGCCTGGCTACTACGCCGGCGGCCATGACTCATCTGACATTGTTGGTTGCTAGGGACGCAAACAACTTTATCAATTTCTGCGACGGCCAGGTGATCACCAATGGACAGCAGATCACGACCGGCTCGTGCAACGGCATTCCCATGGGCAAGATCCCGGCCGTGAGCAACATGATCTCTGCCGTCATCACGAATCCCCAGCAGGGGGCGCAGGTGCCCGCAGACACCACGTTCAACGTCTCCGTGCAGACGGCCCACCTCAACGCCGGCCACTTTGTCAACCCGACCACCAACTACTACACGGCGCCGCAGGACCTCGACGCCAACGGCGACATCATCGGCCATTGCCACGTGACCGTCCAGGACGTCGGCTCGATCGACCCGACCACGCCGCCGGACCCGACCACGTTTGCCTTCTTCAAGGGCATCGACGACGCCGGCAACGGAAAGGGCCTCCTGCAGGCCGTCGTGGACGGCGGCCTGCCTGCCGGCACCTACCGCGTCTGCACCATGATCGCGGCCCAGAACCACCAGCCCGTGAACATGCCCGTGGCGCAGCGCGGCGCGCAGGACGACTGCATTCGCTTCACCGTCGTGGCGAAGGCGGGATCCGGCCCGTCGACGTCCAAGAACAAGGACAAGAACATGACACAGAACCAGGACCAGGAAGGCTTCGTGCACGCTGGGGGCAGCACCAACGGCAATGCTGGAGGCAGCACCAACGGCAATGCTGGAAGCAGCACTGACAGCAATGCTGGGAGCAGCACTGACAGCAATGCTGGGAGCAGCACTGACAGCAATGCTGGGAGCAGCACTAACAGCAATGCTGGGAGCAGCACTAACAACAATGCTGGGGGCAGCACTAACAGCAATGCTGGGAGCAGCACTAACAACAATACTGGGAGCAGCACTAACAACAATGCTGGGGGCAGCACTAACAGCGGTGCTGGAGGCAGCACTAACAGTAGTGTTGGGGTGGCCGGGGGTGCCAGGGGTCCTGCGGGTGCCGCGAATAACGGACAAGGACGGAAGAACGGGCAATAGAAACAGCAGAGATCGCAGAAGGAGAGAAAGTTGAAGAGCAGAGGTACGAGTAAGAGAGACAAAGACGCGGAAAGCGGCCCGGAGGTATAGTCGGTCCGCAGATATTTTATTGTGACGATTACAGGCAAAGGGGACAGCTACGATGTACAGATGTGAGCTATCATTGTATGTATATAGTACAGCGCAGAGAAATTATGATTTGCTTAGGGTTCTGAATTTCGGAGGCCTTCCGATACCAATCCAAAAAAAAAAAAAAAAAAAAAAAAAAAAAAAAGTCAAACTATGTACAGTAACAAGCTAACAAACACACGAGATATAAAAATTTACTTTCTGCAAATAAGCGCAGGCGCTGAAGACTAAACGTTAGCTTGTTGGCAGCGCCGATCCTTCATCCGGATGGATGGTGAGACCTGTCAGCCCTTTGCTCTTCTTAGATTAGACAGGGGATCGACGATATTCCCCTGTCAGGGATCCCTCGCCTATTTGGATTTCTTCAGCTTCTTTGCTTTTTCTTGGGTCCGCCAGAATCAGTTAGCGCAGCTAGACGTGCAGAAATGCAATTTCTTAGTTTTCGTCATCCTGCTAAGCTTTTTTAAGGCGCGACCGGAGAATGTAGGAGTCGTTCTCTGTAGTCGTAGTTGTACTTCGTACTGCGAGCAGCTTGTGATAATTGCATACAGAGAAGAAAGGGGAAAAGACAAGGGGAGCAGAATTTAACAAATCGCACATGGCTTGGCCTCGAGCCTGCACAGGCCTTTTAGTATGGGGTCTCACCGCCGTCCTCTCTTTCTACTGGTTTGAGCACTGTTGCAACTGACATGCGCTCTGTCACTGTGCTCTTCATTGCGTTGTTGACGCAGAAGGCGATGTAACTCTACGCACCAACTCGGGTTGCAGATTTCCTCCCGTTTGTGGCTCCCCCCCAGTCCGAGCATAAAATGGCCTGGTCTTATTCTTAATATTCGCTAAAAGCGCCAGAAGGCCAATGGTATCTCGTAGCTTCACGTAGGAAAATTATAGAACCAGAGGTAGAAGGCCATCCGCTAGCTGCATGCTCTTTACCGGCCATGTCCATCGCTCGGTCCCCTTTCTGAGCTTCCCCTCTTTCTCCTCACCAGCTGCTCGCACTGCTCTCTAGGCTTAGTGAAAGCAGAAGATAGCTGACGCTGTACGGCATCGCCGGGTTCGCTAGGGTCCACCAAAGCCACTTCTTAGTGCTAGGATCCTCATGGAACGCTAGAACAAGGTGCTAGAAGACCAGCTTACGACTACATACTGGCGTGTCCGACGTAAATACTGTAAGAGGAAAAGTACATAGTTGGTAATCACTGGAGAGAAAAACATCGCTGGGTTTGAGATAATGAAAAGGACTTTTTGCACGCAAAACACAGCAGGGAAGCATAGGCTACCGAGGTACCACTGAAGACTCTGCCGGTTGATGACCGCATTTCATGTGTCGATAGGGGCTGGCCAGGTTAAGAAAGAGAAGAAACAGCGGCTCGGCATAGAATTGATTCTGCTTATTTTGTTGTTTGTTTGTTGTACGTACGTACATACACGGTGCGCACGTTGTACATCAGCAATTCTTTGTTTCCCACCCTGCGCTTCAAGGATTGACGCTTCAAGGATCGACTTCCCGGCACATGCGCAGCGCATCCTCGCTTGCTAATTACTTGTTTTTGTTTCTGCAATCAAGCAAGAAACAGAGAGAAAACAGCCTGACGAAACATCGTATTTGTACCGGTATCTTGGCGGCGTCGTAGTGGAGGTGGGACAAGCGTGTGATCGGAAGAATGTGAGTGGGCGCAGCTCGTTTCGCTTCTGCTGCCCTTGCATACAAACGCTAACGACCCAGCCCTCCGCATATTAGCTTGTATCTTTCTCCATGGATCGCACACCATAAGACGGACCGGCCAAGTGGAGGGGGAGCGACGAAGAGAATCTACTGGTTCAAATATTAAGTAGCCCATCTTACTCGTCTTGTGGCCACTGGCTGTCGTGGGTTCTCGTTTTGCTTCTCTTCCTTCTCATGTTCGTGCCTGCAGAGAGCGCAAGGCAAGCGTAGCCTTTCACAACCCCTATTTGAGCTATGGACTGGATGTAAGTTTGTTTTGTATCCTCGTGTGCAGCGTTTGCAGCAGCTAACTACTGTGGTCGCCCTCTGTCACCAGCTCCATCACCACCGGCTGCTTCACCGTAAGCAATGCCATTGCTAAGACGTCACTCACCATCGGTCGCTTTGTGCGCGACGTCCGCACATCCCGCGCCGATCTGATTGCCCTCTCGGCTGAGCTGCACGCCCTAGACGGCGTGCTGGACCTTCTCAAAGATGACGCAGCCTCAGCGGCGTTTCCGGCCGACCTGGCGCTGCAGACGCCGCCGGTTATTGCGGGAAGCGGGGCCATTGTGACAGACCTCGAAGACCTCTTTGAAAGCAACAATCCTGCAGGGCCAGGAGTCGGAGGCGACGGCAAGCGGGCTGCCTGGCTGACGATACGACGGCGCGTGGAAAAGGCCCAGTCGTCGCTGGAGGTGTACCGCTTGGCGCTTGGTCTGGCTCTGGACTTGATTGCCTTGTACGTCTTTCATGGGTGCTTTGGCAGCTCGTTCATGCTTCTCTTTCTTCCTGCTAACTTTCCTCAGATCTTCTTCGCCAGACAGCAACAAGCCGGACGAGGCAGAAGCAGGTCTTTCCGCCTCGACATCTCAAGACGGCCGCGCCCAGACGCACAGCGACGCCGACGCGGCCGACCTAGAGAAAGACATGTCTCGCATCCTGGCAGAAGTTGCCCACCTGCGAGCGCGTGTCCGCAGCGAGCTGCAGGAGAACGACACTGCCTTCATCCTGCAAAACTATTTCAACATTCTCCAGCGACACGCCCGCGAAACCATAGCGGCATGTGAGAAAGTCGACGGCGCGGCAGCTGTTCCTGCCTTTGGCAAGTCTGCCTCGCCCATTGGTCAGGCACCGGACAGCGCAGTCGAGATGGACGAGGACTCGCCGTTCCATTCTGGCAGAGCAAAGAGCCGCGAGGTGGGCTTCACGCCGACCTCGTCGTATGGCTCTCTTCGGCCGCCCTCGCCACCGCGCGGCGATGCCAGCTTGACTCTGCCCATGGAGGAGTTCGAGGACCTGATTGACGAGATGCGCGACCGGATGCCCAGCCGGCCTCCGACGCCGCCGCCCAAGGCCGTGGCGCGCGGGGCCAGCGCCCTGGGCTTCCACGACCGGAGCAACAGCGGCTCGTCTGTGGTCACAATCTCGGCCAGGATGGACGTGGATGAGTCTGCGCCTTCGCCGACGCTGGGCCGCGGTCGCATGTCGGGCCATGCTTCACCGACAGGTGACCGGCCCTTTACGAGTCATGACGGTTCCGAAGGCAACAACTTTGCCGCGCCGACGTCGCCGTTTTCAGTGCACAAGCTCGGCCACAGCCGCAGCAACAGCAACAACAGCGCAACAAACAGCACACACAACAACGCGGGTGCTGGTGCCGGCCGCGGCTATTTTGGCCGCTTCTGGCACCGCCACGTCCGCAACTCGTCTTCCGCGACGACGGCCGAAGAGAACCAGCGGCCGTCGACTGCGACGCCTGGCGGGGAGACCAGCTCCCTTGCGAGCCGGCGGTTCTCGGCGTCGATTCGGCCGTGGATGGGCCACGGCGACGAAGATGCCATGGACAAGAAGAGGGAAGACAACGAGCCCGACGCCGTGTTCGGCGTGTCGCTGCGCAAGAGCATCCGCATGGCCAGCTCGTCGGCGCGGACGCACCACACGGGCAGCCACGGGGCGTCGGTGCGGGCGTTCCCGCTGTGCGTCTTCAAGTGCTACAACTTTCTGATGGAGGCGGCGCGCAACGGCAACGGCAACGACGGCATCTACGCGCCGGGCATCTTTGCGGGCGGCGTGGGCGAGTACGACTACGACTACGACGAGCTCAGCGGCGGCGCGCTGGGCCCGGGCGGCGGCTTCCAGGCGGTCAACGAGGAGCGCGTGCGCCAGCTGCGGGCCATCTTCTCGACGGGGCCGACGTACGGGGCCGACCTGGACCTGGGGCGCGGCAGCGGCAGCACGGGGCCGTTTGGCGCGCACGACGCCGCCGCCCTCATCGTGCAGTACCTGGCGGAGCTGCCGCGGCCGCTGGTGACCGAGGCGGTGGCGCGGCGCTGGGTCACGCTGTCGCGGCAGGCGACGATCCCCGGGTCGTACGCCAAGCGGCTCGACCAGTGCATCGACTTCTGGGAGGAGGCCCTGGGCGGCGTGCGCGGCCAGCCCGCCCGCAGCCTGCTCAAGCTGCTGCTCAACCTGTGGGGCGACGTCGCCGACGCCTCCCACCACAACGACATGACCGCCGAGCGCCTCGCCGGCCGCGTCCTGCAGCCGCTCATGCACCTCGACACCGCCTCCTACGACACCGACTACATGCTCAGCCTCGCCTTTATCATCCGCAAGCGCTCCGAGTACGCCCAGCTGCTGCGCGGCGGCGGCCGCAAGAGCAACGCCGCCTTCGAGCCGTGAGAGCGCCGTGCGTGCTCTTGCTTCTTGTCTGGAAGCTGTGTCTTTTTGCCTGCGTTTTTTTTTTTTTTCTTTTGATCTCTGCTGCTTTCGCTTCGCGCGCTCTGTTTTCCGTTTGATGATGCTCGATGATCCCAAACCTACCGCACACTTGATACCCCATTAATACGCACTACGCGAAGCACCTTGAAGGTGCCAACTTTATTTTGTCTCAGATAGCTTTCAATATTCATTTTGTTGACCAATGCCTAAGTGTAAATATCCGCCTTTCGCCATATGCAATGCGATCCAAAGAGTGATGAGTAGTATCCGTGTGGTACCATAGCAAATTGCCCTCCCCCCCCCCCCCCCCCCAAATGCTCTAAGTGTCCCAAAATGTTTGTTGGACGACATCCTCTCCTCCACCGTCGTCCAGCTTCTCGATGTGAATCGTCCCAAAGTAGGGCACCGACATGGCCCTTCCGGTGCTGCCGATCTCGAAGGCGATCTTGCCTTCTCCCCTATCCAGCGTGCCCCCCTCGGTCCAGATGTCGTAGCTGCCGCCCTGCGCCGCGTCGGCCTCGACGTCGAGCAGCCGGCGGATGATGGTGGCCTTGATGCTGTCGTTGGGCTCCTGGCTGATGCGCAACACGTCGTCCAGGAGGTTGAGGGCGCGGTCGATCAGGTCGAGGTCGCTGTGGCGCTGGTAGTGCAAGACGTTGTCGCGGCCGCGGCCGTGGGAGCGGATGTGGGCGAGCAGCAGGGCGACGCAGGCGATAAAGGCCTCAAAGTCAAAGGCGTGGCAGCGCGAGATGACGTGGCTGCAGTAGCGGAACTGCATGAACCGCGACAGCACCTCGCGCCCCGCGCCCACGGCGCCCAGGATGCTAAAGGTGGTGTCCGGCGGGCCCCGGGCGGGCGGCGCGGACGAGGACGAGGACGGCGCCAGCGTCGACGACGACGACGAAGACGACGCCGGCGACGGCGTGGTGCTGCCTGCTAGCGCCGCGGCCTGCCGCTGCGCCGCAAACGAGGCCTCGGCGGACCGCACGATCGCCGCGGCCTCGACGCCAAACACCAGCCGGGCGTCGTCTGCCATGGTCTTCGGCGGCTCCGAGTCGCACTGTGCCAGGCCAAACGTGGAAAAATTGACGGGGCTGCTGCTGGTCTCGTCGGTGCCCTCGTCTCCCCCGACGTAGTCGTTTGCCAGCACGACGGCGTACGACGAGGGGTCCGGCAGGGGCGGGAGCGGGGCGCTGAGGCGGCGCCCCGTCAGGTACGGAACGTGCAGCAGCACCAGCAGGATAAAGTGCTTGGCCTGAGCCATGAGGCGGTTGGTCTCCTCGACCATCTGCGGCCAGCTCAGCCCCACCAGCTCCGGCACGGTCCACCACGAGGCCGGCAGCGTCTTGGCCGCGCGCTGCAGCGCGTAGTCGATGTCGCGCGTGTCGCCGTAGTCGTCGTAGTGCTGCTCGCGCGGCTGGCCGCCGCCGGGTTGGACGCCGCCGGGCTGCAGCGGCGGCGCTGCGGGCCGCGGCTGGTTCAGAAACTCGTTGCGTGTCAGGATGTGCGGGATGATCAGCGCGTGCAGGCGCTCCAGGTCCTGCACCTGGCCGAGCACGGGCGGGCTCCAGGAGGTGCTGGCCGGCCGCATGAAGGAAGCCTTGTAGTGCTCGCTGTCGACGACGCAGGACGGCAGCCCCAGCATCAGCGACATGAAGCGCTCGCTGAACAGCAGCCGCGTCCAGGTGAAGTGCAGCGACGGCGGGTGGCCGGCCCAGCTGGCCGGCGGCAGGCCCAGCAGCTGGGCGATGCCGATGGCGCGGCGCAGGCACAGCCAGCCGCCGCGCAGGTCGCGCATGTTGACCAGGTAGACGGCCTGCAGCAGCAGGCTCTCGAGGCCCTCGGGCGACCGCACCATGGCGTCCTGCGACGTCACCAGGTCGCACGCCACGCGGAAGTACCGCTCCGCCGTCTCCCACGGCTGCAGGCCGGGCAGGCCCACCTCGTCCAGGCTGGCGTCGCGGCGCATCATCTGCAGGCACACGGCCAGCTGGATCAGCTCGCGCGCGAGCGTCACCGGCCGCCCGCTGTCGCGCGTCTGCGCCAGTATGGCCTTGGCCGGCCGGTCCGGCAGCACCACCTGGCGGTATCGCCGGAGCGTGAACAGCGCGCCGCGGTTCAAGATCCGGAGCGCGTTGCTCGTGCTGGGCAGCACCGACTGCAGCTGCTTGCTCAGGATCTGGTGGTCGAGCGGGCCCGGGCCGAGGGACAGCTTGGGCGGGAACAGGAGCCGGTTGACCGTGATCTCCTTCTGCAGCTGCAGGAGGCGCTGCCGCATCTGCCCGGTCGGAGACCGCACCAGCTCCATCGTGACTATACCGGGGCTGTCGCCCGCATTCGCCTCCGTACCGCTCGGCGGGGATGCCGTCGGCTGCGGCGAGGACGGCTGCGAGTGAGCCGGCTGCCGGAACCGCGGCGAAGAGAACTTTTCGTATAACCAGTGCGAAAAGCACTGGTCGCCCTGGCCGAGTACAGAGTCGAGCTCGCGGTCCAGCCAGTCCGACGCGACGTTGTCTGCCGACGTGGAGCTCCTGGCGTCGTCCGCGTCCTCCTCCTCCTCCTCCCTCCCCCTTTCCCCCACGGGCGTCTGGCCCCGCAGCACGTGGGCGGCGCCTCGGTCGCCGGCAAACCCCTCGGCCACCCGGCGCCGCACCAGCTCGTCTACCAGCGCCTCGACCTGCGCGATGCGCTTCCCCACGTCGTTGTACTTGCGCTGCTGCGACGGGTCGCGCGGCTGCGGCGGCGGCGACGGCGTCGGCTCCGCATACTCCTGGCCGATGCAGCGCGTGCCGTACCGGCGGCAGGCCACGCAGACGCCCCCGGAGCCTCCTCCGCTGTCGGCAGCAGCATCCTTGGTCGCCTTGGCCCCCGCAGGCGCAAAATAGCACCGCACCTTGCGGCGCTTGCACTCGATGCAGCTGAACGTGCCCTTGCGGAGCTTGCGGCGCTTTGCCGGCGCCTCCTGCTCGGCCGCCGACGACGTGCTCTCGTCCGACCACGCTACGTCGACTACGTCCAGAGAAGCGCCTCTCTGCGACGACTCCGCACCGGCTGCCTGCGCGTGGGATGGCCTCCGCTTCGTCTGAATCGTCGTCTGCAGCTGTGCTGCGGCCCGTGCCCGGCGGGGCGGCATGTAGACTGGCAGCAATGTACTCGTATTATACTAGGCTATTCTTCAAAGATACGACATGCTGAGAGGATCTGCTATTGCGTTTGAGAGGCTTCGATGTTTCTTGGGGGGGTGGGGGGTAATAAGGGCCCGTCGCAGTGGGCAGAGGGGGACGGCGTTTTGTCACAAGTCGGCGCCTAAACTCCGCCGGTATGTCCGGCATGGCTTACAAAAACGGCTTCCCCATCTTTTAGATCTAACCAGGAAATCGGGGTTAGGCCCGAGAAGCGAGCCCTAGTATTGGACTCCATGCCGCTCTTTTTCTCTTATTGTGCATTGCGTTAAGACCATATGACAGCCATTCACATCGTCTCCTCAGAATGGGTTCTAATATCATCTTTCTTGTATAGTGATATTTTGAAATAATATGGATGCTAGACTAATGGAAATATGCTTGGTAGCAATGCTGCAATTCATTCTGAGACCATAGCTACGTATACGGGTATCCCCAAGTCAAACGCTCATCATACGAGTAGTGGAATAAAAAATTACACTCGGACGGCGCCGACTTCTTCTTCAGTGCCCCGCCTTGTTGTCTCCCACCCCTGGGTGGACCTGTCCGTCGTCTACGTATGCCGGCGGCAGATCGCTTTCCGCTGCGCCACCACCACCGCCGATGGCTCCGCTGGCGTACGGCACCTCTGAGTATTCTGGCGGCGGCGGTCCTCCATCGGCGGCTGCCCGCGCGGCGGCTGACTCGGCGGCCGCCTCTTGCGCCTTGCTGAGGGCCGCGGTAGTCGGGGGCGCAGCGGTCGGCTGTCCTCTGTGCACATACGTCTGCGCCACGTCGTCCTCGGTGCTGTCGCCGGCCACGCTGCCGTAGAGCGAGCTGGGCTCGACGACCGTGGCCGGCGCCGCGTTGGCCCAGGCCTCGCTCTTCGGCGGCGGCGGCTGCTGGTAGGGTTGCGTCGGCTGGGCGGCAGCTGCTGCCGCCGCCGCTGGCACAGCGCCTGCGGGACCCGCGGGTCTGCCTTCTGCGATGCGGAGGGTGTCGAGGAGGTGCTGCACAGGCGCCTGCCAGCTGTTGGTGGCCGTCGCCCCAGCCTGCGGGACCTCGCCGCGCAGGATCTGGTCGACGGAGATGGCTGTGGTGCCGCCGGTGTAGAAGGCGGCGTTGGCGGCGCGGCGCTCAGATATCACGGTGCCGTCGATCTGCACGCCCGCGTAGACGCCGCGGGACTTGATGTACGAGTAGACGGCCTTGGCCAGGGTCTGGCGCAGGGCCGAGGGAGGCTTCGCCGGCCCGCTAGCAGCAGCAGCTGCTGCTGCCGTGCTGGTGGGCTGGCCGGGTAGAGGCGGGTTTGCGGCAGGGCCAGCGGGCGGAGCACCAGCTGGCGCGCTGCTCTCGTCCTGGTTCTGCCGCGGCTGGGGCCGCTCGGCTGCAAAGCCTACGCTGCCGCCTGCGCCGTAGGGGCCGGCCGCGACTGCCAGGTCGGTACCCAGCGACAGGCGCGTGCCGCGGCGGAAGGCGTCGAGCGCAGCAGGCGTGTTGAGGACCAGGACGCAGTCGTAGATGTCGGCGCCCATGACAAAGCCGGCGCCTAGCGCGTGGATCTGGATGCCCGAGGGCGGCGACCACGAGCCGTCCGGCAGGCGCGCCAGCAGCACGCCGGACCCCGTCGCGCCCGACACGTGGAAGGCCACGCGGGCTGTGGTGAAGATGGCGAGGCCGGCCGCGCGCTGCAGCACCTTGGCCGGAATGGTGATGATGGTGCGGTTCGTCTTGGGCCCTAGTCTCCCGGGAGAAGTCGCACCGGCAGGCTTCGCGCCAGCAGCGCTTCCAGGCGGCGCAGTGGCCTTTCCCACTTCAGCGTAGATACCGTGTTCTAAATGATAAGACACAATTAGCCTTGCTTCGTTGCTAGAGCACCAGCGTACCTGTCACGTACTGCAGAATCCTTTCAGAACACGTGCTGCCTTCTCGCACTCCTGGTCCATGGTCGCCGGCAAGAATCCCTCGGAGCCGATCTTGTTGGCCAGCTGGTTGATCGGGTTGGCGGCCTTCGCTCCGAGAGCAGACAGTCGGTCGGCTAAGCCGAGCTTATGATGGCCAGAGCCCGCGGCAGACGGACCAGTGGCGTCGGCGTCAGCAGTGCCTCCCGTATAGGACTGGGTCGGCGTAGTCGGATATGCATATCCCTGGTGATCGGCGTACTGCGCATCGCTCGGATTGTAAGGTGGGATCTCATAGTCCGGCAACGGGGTCTCGTCGGGATGTTGAGGTGGTGGAGGAAAAGTGAGATTGACGCCAGCAGTTGGCGGCACGGCGCCGGTTTTTTCTTGGCTCATGATACTGGAGGGAAGTTTGGCTAGTGATAGAGATAGAACCAGAGCGGATTCGATTGGGAAACTGTTGTGTGATCAATCGACTCAAGCAAGACAATTGAATCTTGTAACTTTATAGCTGGTACGGTATACTCTTTGTCTGATCATTCGATTGGGTCTAGAAATATATAGAGCCTTAATTTATCCTACTTTTTTTGCCCGCTGCCTCCAAGACCCAGTACGCGGAGCTGGCGTCACCTGTCGTGGCGAAGGATGTGGCACCAAACAAGTTCGCTCTTGGTTGGGAGGCCTGGCGATGATGCTCAGCTTGGTTAGCACGGCAGCGCGGCTAGGTCTGGCCATGCGAGTTCAATTAGCTGATGGGGGGCCTAAGGCGTGATGTCATTGCAGACGAAGTGCCTTAGCCTTCTTTTTGGAGGGGCTGTGTGGCCTTGGCGCAGGGGAAAATGGGTAAAAAAAATAATAAAAATAAAAAAATAAAAATAAAAATATTCAGCGGAGCAGGCAGCATGCTTATAGCGGGGTTGTTTGTCGCTATCGGATTTTCTATGCGGCTGGTGGAACATCAAAGAAATGTAGTAGGACCGAGAAACTCCCCCATGTCATAGGGGAACGGGGCATGGACGATCATCCAGGGTGCTCTCTTTACGATTCGTATTCTCTCTTATAGGCTTCGATAATGTCGAGCAGGCAGCTAAAGAAGCTGCGCGCACAAGAAGAGCAGCGGCTTCTCGCAGAAAAGGCTGCCAAGGAAGCACGCGACGCCGAGTCCGAGCATGAGGACGATGACGCTGAAGACGAAAGCGATGCTGCGGTCGAGACACGCCCACGCCCCAAGAATGTCTTCGCCGCGTTCGCCTCTTTAAACGATGAGGCAGAAGATGACGACGACGACGACAACGACAACGACGACAACGACAAAGATGGCGACGCAGAGGAACACGCCGAAGTAGATGCTGCCGCACATGAGACAAACCGCCCACCAAAAGCAGGCAAGAAGAAAAAGAAGAAGAAGAAGAAGGCGAAAGGAAAACCAGCTGAGCCCGCCGCCAGCACGAAAGACGCAGGCCAGGCGCCGGACGGGAAGAAAAAGGACGCCGCCGACCTCGACGACATCGACCGCGCCCTCGACGAGCTCAACCTCAAGGCCGCCGCCAAGCTCGGCGCGGCCGCATCCTCCTCGACCGCCGCTCCTTCTTACGGCCCTCTAGGCAGTGCCGGAAACCTCATAACGGTCAATTTTCACAATCTCCGAGTGATAAACGAGCTCCGCGACGTGTTTGGCCGGGAAACGATCCAGGCGGCGCAGGCAGACGACGCCGCGCCTAGGGCCGCGCCTCGTGGCGAGCCGGTCGCAGGCAACCCAGGTGTGATGATGGTGGACTTGGAGACCTATCTACAAGGTGGCCCGCGGATTCCGCCAGGGATGGTCCGAGTTGGCGGCGGCCGGAACGTGAAAGAGATGGCCGACGTAGTGGCCCGGCGCAACCCCTTTATCCAGTGGAAGGACACGTGGCCGCGGGGCACGTCGGCCGGCCTGAGCATGCGGCAGGTGATGCCGGACGCGGGGAAGAACGCGGCGGCATCGGCAGCAAGCATTGTCGAATACTCGTTTGTGCACAGCCCGGCCTACGTGCAGCTGGAGGACATCTTCTTTACGCTGGTGATGATGCACAACCATCAGCAGCTCATCCATTTTTTGAAACAGCATCGTACGTACCCGTGGTTCAAACCAAGACGAGGAAATGGATTCATTTGATTCTTTTTACTAACATCCACCCCCAAGCATACCACATCTCTTCCTTGATCCAGATCAGCAGGGTCGCCAAGCAGCAAGATCAGAACGCGGCTCTAGCAGCCGATCTGTGCGAGCGTGCCCTCTTCTCCTTCGGCCGCGCCACGCTATCTTTGTTCCGAAAGAAGCTGGCAGAAGGCCGTGCCCGGCTCAGCTTCCGGCGGCCTGAAAACCGACAATTCTTGCTGGCCGGCTACTACTACATCCGGAGCCTGATTCCGCGGGGCACGTACCGTACCGCCCTTGCGTGGACCAAGCTCTTCCTGAGCACGATGCCCAACGACGAGTACGCCCTGCTCCTCTACGCGCACGTGCTCGCCGTGCGCGCCTTCGAAGCCAAGTGGCTCATCGACCTCTGCGCCGCGGAAGACGACGATGCCGGCGCCGCCAAGCCCTCGCAGTCCTTCCCCGCGCTACACAACAGCCCCATGCGGCAGTACCTTTGCCAGTCTCTGGTGCCCGCGCTGCTACAGGTGAAGGATGCCGATGCGGCGCGGTCGGCCCTCGCACGCGGCATGGCGCGCCTGCCCTGGCTCTACGGCGCCCTCTTTCAGGCGCTGGGCCTCGACGTCCCCCGCGCTATCTGGGGCATCCAGCCGCGGGACGAGGCCGAAACGCTGTACACGCAGCTGTACGTGCACCTGGCCAAGGACATCTGGGACACGGCGCAGGCGACGGCGCTGCTGCGGGAGGTCGCGGCGGCAATGACAGCCAAGCCGGACCCGTCCACGCTGCCGCCCGCCGAGCCCGTCACGCTGAGCATCGCGCGGTTTGTATACCTAGACGGCACGCCAGCCCTGATGGCGCTGGCACCCAGAGAGATGCTGCACGCGTCGCCAAACTACGATTTTGACCCGCTGCCGCCGCCGAGGGAGGAAAATGAGTTCTCCAATCCGTCGCAGGTTCGGCCCTGGCTGATGGCGCAAGATCACCATCACATCCAGATGCCTGCTCTTCCAGACGACTTCTTCCTACCGCACGCACCTGCTGACGACGACGACGACGACGACACCGACGACGAAGACGACGGCGGCGACGGTGACGATAACTTTGAGATTGAAGCCATAGACTCCGACGACAGCGGCGGTGAAAGGCAGCACAATGGGGGCATGCCAGGGGCTTGGTTTGAAGACTAGAAAGATGCCAAATAGCATAGAAATACAGTTCATCTAGCTGTGTGAGAGAGAGCACGAGTCCTGCCGTACTGACAAGATATAATCTTTAGGCTCACAGAATTAAATACTAAGCAAGCAATACCAGCAGCTCAGTAACGTAGAGACTGGTAGAGATTGGCAATGACAGAAAGAATAATACGCTCTATAGCATGCTTGCGCGTGGTGCTCTGCACTGTTACAGTGGTCAGTTGGTGCTGCGCGACTCATGCACGACACTGGTCCGGCATTCCCTATCCAATCCAATAGCACACATCAAAATAGATCTGACTACGAGCAGATCTGAACAAGGAACAGGGGAGGAGCCTCAACAAGAGAGGTTGGGTATCAGCCGAAGGAAACGTTACAGAAGTCTAAACAGCAAAAAAAAAA
>NTMA01000076.1:0-99124 GCA_002917075.1 Hawksworthiomyces lignivorus
CCCCCCTATTGAGTACTCACCATCTGTTATTGAGATTGGAGCCAAAACATTCCGGTGTTTGGCAAGGTAGCCGAGCGTGACGTCAGGCGAGCCTTCCCGGATCATGAGGTGGACAGTGATCAAACTCTTGAACACGGTAGTCCATGTGGAATCTTGGAGTCGATGCTGCAAGGCGCGGAAGACTTCGCCGACGCCAGCTTCGCCAGCGTGTGTCGCTACTAAAATGTGCTCGATGTACTTCGTTTTTGGCGGCGCGAGCTACGTGGGCGCTGAAGTCAGCATCCGTGATGAGACAAGCAAGAGGGGGTAGAAGAACAGAAGAAACGTACCTTGACCTTCGTAGCACCCTTCACAGATTTTTCGAATGAGCTCGCCATGGTGTCTCTAACCCAGTTGGTATCGCAGACTGGGAAGTAGTTGGATGTTTGTCGTATGCAATGGGTATGTCTCACCGCGTCTACTAACGGTGTATCTGCGTGGGTACCCACTGAAATGAGGAAGGAGCAGCAGAAGAGTCCAGAGACCGGGTTAACTCAGACCGGTTGTCGCAGACCTGGCGAAGAGAGGGTCCGGAAGAAGAGAGAGGCAAAAATCGATGATCGACGTCGGGGATGGGGGGAGTATGGGGACCAGTCGCACAGGGGGGTTTGCCTTTGCTCACTCGTCCTTTTTTGCTTGCCAGGGGCCGTCAAAGAAGAGGTTTGTGCGTTGCCGTTCTAGTCGATGACGATAGCGGCAGAGCAACTGGACGAAAGAGGTCGAACCGCAAAAGGGAACAAAGATCGAGAGTGGACGGCTGCGTTTGTCCCGAGTTTTCCTTTGGCGGAAAAAGAGACTTTGGTGGTTCGATGGCTCAAGAGACGACGACGACAGCAATTAGGCGCAACGCCATGGCAAAATAATAATTGCGTACAACGAAATGAGGATAAAAAGAAAGCGACTTGCAAGAGAAGACGCTGGTTGAGATGGGCTAGCAATAGAAAGGAAATGGAAGAGGCTGGGCGGATGGGAATATTCGGGACGGCGGGAATGTCGATGTGGAGGAAACCAGAAATGCAAATTGCTCGGGCAACAGTGAAAAAGAGCAGCAAGACGAGGAAAAGGGGATTTTAAAAAGGCGTGGCACAGATTTGTGTGGCCGACGATGCACGAAATTGGAGGAGGATTTTGGGCCTGTTGGACTCTTTTTGCCGATGCTGCGCAAAACAATATAATGAAATATGAAAATACGGAGCATTACGAGAGGGAAGTGAGAGATGAGATAACTAACTGAAGGTGCATGCATACACGCATACATATTACGGAGTAGGCAGATGAGGTGACGGGGGCAGGGAAGGGGCCAACCAACAGTGGGCAGTTTACTGTTTAGCTTACGCGGAGTTGCCTCGAAACAGAAGGAATGGGGGGGGCACATTTCCTTCTTTGTGCTATTACTCGCTTCTGGGAAGCTCTTCCTTATCAACATTGCTGGGGTGGCGCTAGGTTTTAGGCTGGTAAAAAAGGAAAGTGCTGACGTCGGGCAGCCAAGCATTGTGCTCCACAAGCACATATTTCCCGTATACGTTTAAACGGTTTGGTCCGCAAAGACCCTTTAGGTTGTTTTCTCATTCCCGGCTGGCTGGAACGTTGGGGGTCTTGGGCGTCTTGCTTCACTACCTACATCATGTACATACAGCAATTGGATACGTGGGATAATTCAGCTGTGTTCGAAAGAACCTGTCTAATTGGATAGTTGCTGCAGGATCATGTTGTGAGATTGCTTAATTTCATATATTGAATTATACGCATTATCATATGAAATTCTCTTTTTTCCTCCAAAAAAAAAAATTTAAGACAGATATAAAAAGCCGTAAAACATATATTTATATTTATTCGAAAGAGGTAAGAACAAACGAATCGCTGTAAAGAATTAGGAAGATAGTATTCAGGGGTATGACATAAGTAAATATAGAAAATCGGGAAAAGGCGATGAGATCAAGATAGTAGAACAAGGTCAAAATGGTGGGCAACCTAGGCAAGTCAAAGTACTCTCTCCGTTGGCAGACTTTCCAACTTAAAACAGACGAACATGAATGTGCCGCAGGGGAAAATATCTGGGAGGATTCGGTAACCAAAGTAGCCGCGTTGAAAAAAGGGGGCACAGGATGCATATGCTGGGTGCAGGTGCTGACGATGCGGCACAGTTAATTTGAATGCCTCTCATCTTGGCGCCACAAGAATAGTGACAAGAGTGTAAGCTGCAGGGAAAAGAAATCCATTCCTTCTTCAAAATTTAGTCAGAGTGCCGTTATCGCGTCCGAAAAAAACAAGGTCGGTTGTGCCGAACGCTCATTTCACGATTTCCAATTCCCTACCGCGCACAGCCGACCACTTAAGCCCTCACAAGAGCGAGGGAGAGTCATGCTGCAACGGAGAGAGGAAAGCATCAACTGGATACACGCTAGGTTTTCATCATCTGAAGACACTAGTTAGAAAATGTGAATACAATAAGGGTGGTTGCTAGCTGTCCGGAAGGGAAAAGTTAGTACTCACTTTTTTTTGAATTGGAAGGATGAAGAGAAGAAAAAGAAGAGAAAAATCGAGCTGTCGACAGAGCTTGACAATTTTTTTATGGGCGTCCTACTTGCGGTGTGGAGCACACGGAGCGGGTTGTTATTGGTCCGAAAGAGCTCAGTACAGTGCGGTGACTGCCACTGGCAGAGTCACCACCAAATCTGCACACACTGCTCCATCCCACTGCACTGTGTTTTGAGAAGGTCACTCCATTTCTTCAACGTTCAAGAGAGCTCACGCACGCATGCGCAGAGCTTCATAGACTTTTGTGTTTCTTGTTTCTAAAACATGTGTTTCTTATAGTATCTCATTCAAGGCCGACATCTCACTCAGCCGGTAGCAATGGCTTCGAAGGCCTTCCCGTGCTGGAGGCTACCAGCTGCAATGACACGCAGGTGTCCAAGCTCATATCGTTGTCTCCAGACCTGTTCGTCCTGCTTGTCTAGGTATCACGGCAAGACAGAGTCGATGCCAGGGCAGCTGCTTAGCCGGAATTTTGGTGTTTCTTCACAGCAGATGGCCAAGAATGGCTCAAAGAGCTCCAAGGCTGCTGCTGGGGAGGAGGCTTTAAAGCAATGGGAAGAGTTTAAACACAGCTGTATGTTCATTTCTCCCACTTGCCTTTTTAGTTATTTGATTTTCGTGCTCCATTTGTTTTGTACATATTTTGTAGCTGATAAGGTGATCAGTTCATTTTCCCTCTGTAACACCAAGAGACAGCTACCGCCTGGGATCAGACGTCACTGTTCATGGATTTTTGGGGCGTCGAAGAGACATTTCTTCAAAAGTGGCTTTCGTTGATGTAACTCATCCCGGTCACGCGAGACCTGTGCAGATTCGTTCGGCCTGGGAGGTCGAGGGCAGTCCTGAGCACGAACTTCACTTGCAGCTGAAGGCCACACCTCCATACAGCGCGGTGGCCGTCACTGGCAAGGTGGAGGAGGTTGCCGACAGCAAGCCGGAAAAAGCCACCTCGGCATCGAGCAACTCCCTCGTCCGTATGGGCAGCATCCAGATCCTCAACGCTTTTCCCCGCGACATTATCGTCTCCAAGGGCGTCAACTTCCCCGCCACTGCCCGCCACCTGCAGATGCGCTTCTCGGAGGCCCTGCAGCGGCGCCTCGCCTTCCGTAGCGACGTTGCCGCTTGGTCGCGCCGGCAGCTCATAGGTGACGGGTTCCGCGAGTTTGAGACGCCCGTGCTGTTCAAGTCCACACCCGAAGGCGCGCGCGAGTTTATCGTGCCGACACGCCGCCGCGGCTATGCCTACGCGCTGCCCCAGAGCCCGCAGCAGTTCAAGCAGATTCTGATGGCGTCGGGTGTGGCCGGCGGCTACTTCCAGTTTGCGCGGTGCTTCCGCGATGAAGACCTGCGCGCAGACCGGCAGCCTGAGTTTACGCAGCTAGACCTGGAAATGGCGTTTGCCACGGGCGAAGATGTCATGCAGGCCGTCGAGCGCTATACGAAGAATTTATTTGCCTATGTAGCGGAGCAATACCGTCTCGCGCAGGCTGGAGATGATGTCGTCCCAACACTTCTCGAAGCTGCTTCCGCTTCAAAAAGCCCGACATTTGCCTTTCCTTCGCTCCCTGAGGAGCCATTTTTGCGCATGCCATATAACGTAGCTATGTCCAAGTACGGCTCGGACAAGCCAGACCTCCGAATCCCTGGTGAAGTACGACCATACGCAAAAGTCATCCTCTCCTATTTTTAAGCTTTGTTAACATTTTTAACAGATTCGCCGTCTTGATCACATACTACCTAAGAGCTTTACCAGCATGATCACGTCTCTAGAGGACCCCATTGTCGACGCATACCGACTCCGTCTAGACGGCAGCCCGAAGGAAAACCGAGAATTTGTGAAGCAGCTGTTTGATGCCTTGCCGCCTGCCATTGCCAAGAATCCTGATGGCATGCCGGCTGTCATGATCTACGATTCCAGCAAGCCTATGAGTGGCCTTGCCCCTCTGGGCCACGAGGCATTCAATGAGCTGACAGGTGGCCAGCAGCCCGAGCTCGCAGAGCTGGCCGACTTTGCAGATGGTGACATCCTATTCCTGCAGGCGCGCAAAAACGAGCCCTTCAACGGCGGCTCCACAGCACTCGGCCTTCTGCGGCTGGAGGCCTATCGCACGGCTGTAGAGCAGGGACTGCTCCCGCGCAGCGACGAGTTCAAGTTCCTCTGGGTCGTGGGGTTCCCCATGTTCACGCGGAGCGCTGAGGGAGACGGTGCGGACCCAGGCCAGGGCGGCCACGCGGGCTTCTCCGCCACACACCACCCGTTCACGGCGCCACGGACGGCAGAAGACTTTGAGCTGCTGCTGACCGACCCGCTGCGTGCCACAGCTGACCACTACGACCTTGTCGTCAACGGAGTCGAGCTCGGTGGCGGCAGTCGCCGTATCCATGTCGCTGCCGTGCAAGAGCGCGTCTTCCGTGACGTCCTGCGCATGGACGACCGTGGCGTCGCCCAGTTTACCCACTTGCTGGACGCCCTGCGCGCAGGCTGCCCTCCTCACGCCGGTTTCGCCCTGGGTTTCGACCGCTTGGTTGCCGTGCTGAGCGGCACCACCTCTGTGCGTGACGTCATCGCCTTCCCCAAGAGCATGAAAGGCGAAGACCTGTCCGTTAAAAGCCCCGGCCGCCTAGTGCCCGCGCAGCTGGAGACTTACCATCTTGCACTGCGCCCGGCAGCGGCAGCAAAGGAAGAGGGCGCAGACAAATAGATGTTATTCAAGTAATAGCTACAAATACCCCTATTTCATCCTTTCATATTAGCTTTTTGTATTATAGAATCTTTGCCTTGTATAAAATCTAGATAGAGGTTTGGCTGGGTACATGGTAAAAAGGAATCTCATCACACTATGTTTTCTTGTCTCTAAGATACAGCTTACGAAGGCTAGCCTGTAGGAAATTTTATGTTCTTTTTAGTTACGTGACTTATGCTGGTTGTTCTAGTTTAAGACGATTGTCTGTAAAGATACGTCAAATTAAAAAGAATACCACACAAGCCCCGGCAATACATATGTAAATAGAGCAAAAACAAAAAAAAATCAGATGCAAACAGAGACCATGTGAAGAGCAAAAATGTACAGAACATGAAGATAACAAAAATAAAAAAATAAAAACAAATAAAAAACGTACAGCAGCGGGTATTCGCTGGTCGTCACCGACCCAACTACTAATCCGCCGATTACTGGTTTAACTAGGGGAGAGCGGACGGGATCCCGTGCTTTCCAGTATCTATGGCCGTACGTGGGAGAACTACGATTAAGCTTGACTTATAAAGTCCATACACAGAATTTAAAAAAAGGAAATTGGATGCATGCGACGCTCTTGCAATAAACGTCATTTGCGTCTCTTCCCGATTCTTGTAACGACTGCTACTAGTCTGATTTTCCCCGCCTAATGTTCCACGACAGTGCAGGGAGGGACACACGCCAGCCCCTCCCAGTTAATCTTTGAAAGGGAACTCGACATGCTGACGCCCGCCGCCAAGCGGCGCCGGGCCGAGGCGGCCAGCGCCACATTGGCACGGCCATTCCGGTCGCCGGTTGTGCGCGGAGGCGCGGCCGCTGCTGTAGGGAACCGGAGAGGAGCAGCAGACGCCGCTCCAACTGGCAGCGGAGAACCGCCGGCTTCCGCCCCCTCGCCGACGCGGAAGCACAAGGAGCCGCGCCGACTGCCGGTATTCAAGGTGCCACAGGCACAGCCGCCGCCGCCGCCGCCGCCAGTACCATCGCTCTCGCTTGCTGAGCTGGTGGACCAGTTTACTCAGGACCTCGATGCGGGTGACCGCCTCCTCGAGCAGATGCAAGCTGCTTCTAAGACAGCCGCAAAAGCTGCCACAGAGGAGCAGAAAAAGGCAGGAGGAAATGCAAGTGACAGGACGACGGCATCTGTTACCGCAACAGCTGCTGCTGCTCCCGCTGACACGGATGAGCTTCCTGCCCTCATCTCCCGCTGGCGCAGCGCCGGCCGCATGGCTGCCGACCAGGTCTTTGAGATTGTCTCGGAGAGGGTGGCGCGGGCAGGCGGTGTCAAAGCGTGGCGGGCAATGGCAAGTGGTGGAGGCGACCTCAACAGTGACAGTCATCCGAAGAGGCGACCAAGAACAGATGGCGACGAGGATGAAGAGAGCGAGGGAGAAGACGATCGGACAGGAGAGAAAGAACAGCCGGAGGATGAGGACGAGGAGGGCGACGAAGTGAGCTCCCCCCTGAGAAAGCACTTAGACTGGCCCTCGATTATATGCTAATGAAAATAGGAGTTCACAATGACCATGATGCTTGCAAGCCTGAACGTGGATCCTGAACTACTAGGCTATGACGAGTCTGAGCAGAGATGGAAGGACTGACTGGAGCAGGGATAGCTTCACGATTATGGGACATGTTTGAACGGATAATATCTATATACCCCTTTAGAAATACTGGGAAAGGGTCAGGCGAAGGGTTGCACGGCGTAGAAACAAATCATTCAATGTGATACAAAAACTTCTGTATTTCAAAAAAATATTACTCTGCTCTGGGGCACTTAGACTACACTGGGCATGAACTTTTATCGTCGGCCAACTTGGGGCCTCCACGTTCAGTGACCTCCTTATTAGCTATCACTATAAACCGGATATACAAACCACATACAGAACTCAAGACGCCGGCGCAAAAAAAGAATTATCCGAAATTAAAAACGTAGACGAGCATCCAGAATTCATTAATCAATGTCCATGGCGTCGAGGTCGTCGTCGCCTTCCGCGACCGGCGTACTCACCATGGATTCTTCTGCTACGGATGGTGGTGGCAACTGCTGCTGTTCCTTCTTCTGCTCTTTCTGGCGCTCTCGAAACCGTGCTCTTACATCCGAGATTGCCTGCCGTACGCTGTCGCTCTCCTTCGAGCTGGGATCGTTATACAGTACCAACTGCATGCCGGCTAGCTCGCCGTCTTTGTTGGGCAGAATGGGAGACGGAATAGCGAGCTTTTTGCCATGTAGCGGCGACGTGCTACTGGTACCCCCGTTGAGGGCTCTATCTCGCGCGGCTGCACGTAGGCGCTTGTCGAGATCCGGGAGAAAGACGACTGACCCCGCACCGCCGTCAGCAGCCAATTCATCGCTGTCTGAAGAGGCCGTCGCCTCGTCGTCTGCTAGCTCATCATCGATATTGTAGATATAGACTTTATATTTGGTGTCATCAAGGTGCATGTCATCGTCATTCGGGGTGGCGGTGCCGTTCTTATGCGTGGTACGTGGTTTTGGCGACTGTGATGACGTAGACGAGCCGATTGTTGGAGACGGCCGATGCAGTGTCGGCTGTTGGGAAGAAGATGCCGCTGCAGGCAGAGCTGGTACCACAGACAAGTCATGCATCAGTGGGTCTTCCGGTACAGCCGGAGCTACAGACCCTGGCATGTGTAACGGTGCAGGGAAAGAAGTGGCAGGAAATGCTGAGGCCGGCGTCGGTGCAGCCAGCGCAGTGCGGGAGCTTTCGACAGGGACATAGACCTTGGCGCCATTGTGCTCTGGATGCGGTCAGCAAAATACATCTGACAAGACCACTTGCAATAGGAAACAAGGAGGAATAGCTACGGAGCTGTCGTGGTTGCGACTGAGGGGCCGTCGCTACCGAAGGGGGGTTGGAGGGAAAAGGAGGAAAATAGAAAGCGACCAAGAGAACGAAAAGCCGAATAAAAGATGTATACACACCTAAATTCAATAAACTCAATCGCTTTGACAATCGTTCATTGCCTTCCGGTACATCGGCAGCCTTCCGCTTGCTATGCCGGGCCAGGCTGGCAGCTTCATTCGACGGCCCTAAGCTGGCGCCGAAGTGCTGCTGCTGCTGTTGCGGGTGCAGCATCATAGTTGGTGGACGGCCTAATTTTTTGCGGGGAATACGCTGAATCGCATAAAGTTTTGGGGGCCTTGAACCTTTTCGCCTCTCGCACGCTCCTCTCAAGTCATCACTCGTTTTACTTCCAACAGCTCGGCACTGCGTTTGCTACCCGCCACCGCTTTTCCTCTCTTCCGCTTCGTTTTCTTCGACTTCGTTCCTCCTTTCTCTTGGTCACCTCGTTCACAGGACTGTCTTATCTCTCCCTCTGGTCTCTTTGTTCCGACACCAAGCAAGGGGGCAGGAGATGGCCAGCAGACGATAAGATTGGCTCAGCTGTCGCGAAATTGAATCGAGCTGAATTGAGCCGCGAGTGAAGCGAGATCGGGATCCGAGTGAGTCACAGCAAACGAGCGCTCAGTTTCACGTTGGTTGGTGGCTGTCTCGTCTTTTTCTCTTATCTCGTGTGGTGTCGCAAAAGGCTGTAGTTTTTGAGGTCTTACGTTTCTGACTGGAAGCCAGTTCGTTTAGTTAAATAACTGTTTTTTTTTCTCTTTGCTTCTATTAGAAGGGCAAATCGGAGGCGAATGTTGCGAAGCCGGCGCCTAGATATAGCAGGAGCGACCCAGCGAACCACACCTGCAGGACTGGTTGCTGCTGCTGCTGCTGCTGCTGCTGCTGGTAGTGGAGGATGTGGTTCTCGCACGGCTTTTATCAGGGCAGGAGACGCTTTGACTCATTCTTGTAGAACGTTCTACGGCAACTACTACCCCTCCTTAGTAGCAGGAGTCACAGCTGCCCCGCGACCCCTCGAGAACGTTCCTTCCTTCTCTGGCATTGGCACTGTATCCACGACGGCAACCGCAGCTACTGCTCCTGCCACTACTGTCACTACTGCCACTACTCCGACTAGCATTGGCATCAGAGCCGTTTCGGTTTTTCCAACATCCGCCACTCCAAAAATTTCGGCCCCAGCGACCAAATCTGGCTTCCGTTTCCTCTTAAGGGTGCACTCCCCTCTCTCCTCTGTACAATTACCTCCCCCGAGACGCTTCTCCCGCACTCTCTCGACTTTCGCCGTTCACAGACTGCCGGCGCGACATCTATACTACTTGTCACCTACTTCTGCCGCTCGTCCGTCGCGTTCGGCTTCTACTATGGCTGAGTCACCGAAGTGGACCGGCCTGAAGGTCCGCCAGACCTTTTTGGAGTATTTCGAGAAGAAAGGACACACCATTGGTAGGTGGTGTTGGCTCGCCGAGCATGCACATCGCGAACTTCGACGTGTCTTTCTGCTTGCTGACGGACTGAACAGTGCCCTCCTCGTCCGTCGTGCCACACAATGACCCCACGCTCCTCTTCACCAATGCTGGTATGAACCAGTTCAAGCCCATTTTCCTCGGCACCGTGGCCAAGACGGATCCTCTGTCCAACTTGAAGCGTGCTGTGGACACCCAGAAGGTGCGTCGCCACATCATCACTTTTTCCTTACCTCTTCTTCCCCCATGCCGGGTTGTTTGGACGCAGATGACCACGTGCTGACCTTGTCTATTAGTGCATTCGCGCTGGCGGTAAGCACAACGATCTCGACGATGTCGGCAAGGACAGCTACCACCACACCTTCTTCGAGATGTTGGGAAACTGGTCGTTTGGCGACTATTTCAAGAAGGAGGCCATTGAGATGTCGTGGGACCTGCTCACCAACGTCTATGGTCTCGATCCCACTCGTCTGTACGTCACCTACTTTGAGGGCAACCCCGCCATGGGCCTCGAGCCGGATCTCGAGGCCAAGTCCCTTTGGCAATCTGTCGGCGTGCCTGACGACCACATCCTGCCCGGCAACATGAAGGACAATTTCTGGGAGATGGGCGACCAGGGCCCATGCGGTCCTTGCAGCGAAGTACACTATGACAAAGTCGGCGGCCGCAACGCCGCCCACCTCGTCAACCAGGACGACCCGCTAGTGGTGGAGATCTGGAACAATGTGTTCATCCAGTTCGATCGCCAGGCCGACAAGTCTCTCAAGCAGCTTCCCGCCAAGCACGTCGATACCGGCATGGGCTACGAGCGTCTCGTATCTGCTCTGCAGGACAAAATCTCCAATTACGCCACAGACATCTTCACCCCACTCTTCGACCGCATCCAGGAAGTGACTGGTGCCCGCCAGTATACTGACAAGTATGGCAAGGACGACGTTGACGGCATCGACACTGCCTACCGCGTGGTGGCAGACCACATCCGTCTTCTTACCTTCTCCATGGCCGACGGTGCTGTGCCGAACAACGAGGGCCGCGGCTACGTCGTTCGTCGTGTGCTGCGGAGAGGTGTCCGTTATGCCCGCAAATACTTTAATGCCGAGATCGGCTCCTTCTTTTCCCAGATTCTGCCCGCACTTGTCGAACAGATGGGCCACCAGTTCCCCGAGATTGTCAAGAAGCAGAACGACATCAAAGAGATCCTGGATGAGGAAGAAGAGGCGTTTTCGCGGACACTGGACCGCGGCGAACGCCAGTTTGAGAAATACGCTGCTGCGGCCGCCAAGAGCGACAGCAAGAAGCTTTCTGGTGCCGACGTGTGGCGCTTGTACGATACATTTGGATTCCCTGAGGATCTGACACAGCTGATGGCCGAGGAGCGTGGCCTGGATATCAACAAGGAGGAGGTCGACGTGGCAAGGGAGAAGGCGAGAGAGGCGAGCAAGTCTGTCAAGGAGGCTGTCCAGACATTTGCCAAGCTCAATGTGCACCAGATTGCCGAGCTGGAGAACGAGCACAAGCTCGCTCGCCCTGATTCCGAGGCCAAGTACAGCCGTGGTGACTACACTGGTCATGTCCAGCTGATCTACACGGGCAGCGGTTTCGTTAAGACGACGAAAGACATTCCCACCAACACGCCGCTCGGCATCCTGCTCGACAAGACGAACTTCTATGCGGAATCTGGTGGCCAGGTCGCTGACACAGGACGCATCATCATCGATGATGTTGCCGAGTTCAAGGTGCTGGACGTTCAGGAGTACGGTGGCTACATTGTACACAACGGCTACCTGGAGTACGGTCAGCTCAGCGCAGGCGACAGCGTGATCTGCGAGTACGACGAGCTGCGGCGGCAGCCTATCCGCAACAACCACACTGGCACACACGTCCTCAATCACGCTCTGCGCGAGGTGCTCGGCGAGGAGGTGCACCAGAAGGGTTCCCTTGTGGACCAGGACAAGCTGCGTTTCGACTTTTCGCACAAGGCTGCTGTCTCCCTGGCCGAGATCAAGAAGATCGAGTCCATGTCCAACGACGACATCCGCAGCAACCTCAAGGTTTACTACAAGGATGTCGACCTGGCAAGCGCACGGGAGATCGAGGGCCTCCGTGCTGTCTTTGGCGAGACCTACCCCGATCCGGTGCGCGTCGTCTCCGTCGGCGTGGATGTCAATGACCTTCTGAAGACGCCCAAGAACCCTGAGTGGCGGAAATACAGTGTGGAATTCTGCGGTGGCACGCACGTCGAGCAGACGGGCCAGATCAAGGACCTCGTCATCGTCGAGGAGAGCGGCATTGCTAAGGGCATCCGGCGTATTGTCGCATATACGGGTGACGCCGCCCACAAGGTGCAGCGCGAGGCTGCCCTGTTTGCTGAGCGTCTGGAGGTGCTGGAGAAGCAGCCGTACAGTGCTGAGAAGGAAGCCGAGACCAAGACGGCGTCGGTGGAGCTGAACCAGCTGACGATCTCGGCACTGACCAAGGAAGAGCTGCGGACGCGGTTTGCCAAGATCCAGAAGGAGGTGCTGGACGAGGTCAAGAAGCGGCAGAAGGCAGAGCTGAAGACGGCCGTCAGCACCGTCACAGACCACTTCGCCAAGCCGGAGAACAAGGACAGCAAGTGGTTTGTCGGCCACCTGCCCATCTCGGCCAACTCCAAGGCCATCTCGGAGGTCATGAACCACTTCAAGAACAAGGACAAGGAGCGGTCCGTGTACATCTTCGGTGGCAGCCAGACAGACGGCGTGGTTCACGGCGTCTACGTGGGAACAGTAAGTCAAAATCTTCTCTCTAAATATTCTCTCCCAAGCTACAATTAGATCATGGTTTCGGCTGACACGCTGCTAGCATCTCGCATCCCAGGGCGTCACCGCCGAGCATTGGTCCACCGCAGTCAGCGAAGTCATCGGCGGCAAGGCCGGCGGCAAGGAGCCCGCGCGGCAGGGTTCGGGCACCAAGCCAGAGAAGATTCATGATGCAGTGGCACGTGCAGAAGAGTGGCTGACGGAGAAGCTGAAGGATCTGAAGTTATAAAATAGTGGGACGTGGCCGGGCGGACGGAGTCGGCGCCGGTGAATCAAAATAGTGGAGACCTGTTCCTAAAGGGAAGATATCATTTGTAGTTGGGATGTATTGAATTTTTCTGCCTTGGCTATATGTTTGTTTATGGGTTACAAAGCCAAGGGAGCGGCAGTCTACTATATGGAATAGACAGGCCTGGTGTGTCATTTTTTTTTTTTTAAACCGCTCACCCTCTATTTTAGCGAAATGCTATTGCTATCCTGTGTGCCCCTCTCCAAAAAAATCTCTTCCTCACACCGTGGCCAGCACGCTAGCATTCTTGTACCAGCTCAGCAGCGGGTTCTCGCCGCTGCGGGTCTCGGTGTCCTCCAGACAGGCCCAGTGGCGCATGAACTGCTCGTGGGACACGACGCGGGACAGCTTGCCGGTGACGGCGCGGTAGAGGGGCTCGACGACGGCAAAGTCGGTGGGGAACATGATGTCAAAGTAGCCCTGGTGGACGAGCGGGGTGGTGACGGGGACGGGGCGGCGCTGGTAGCGGGTCTGGACGACGGGGGCGTTGAGGCCCGGGACGGCGTCGGGCAGGGCGTGGAAGTCGCTGGTGAGCAGGCGGTGCTGGGGAAAGTAGCGGGCGAGGATGCCAAAGAACTGTAGTAGGCGGGTGGGCAGGTACTCGGGGGCGCTGAGGTTGGGGGCCAGGGGCGCGAGGTTGTGGCGGAGGGCGCGCAGCAGGCGGCTGGCCGGGTAGGGGCGGGGGTAGCGGCCCTCGGTGGCGGCGTGGCGGACGCGCAGGAAGCGGGCGATCTCCGGGTCGAGCGGGGGCGGGGCGTAGAACTCGTAGAGGCCGCCGTCGGCGGCGACGAGCACGACGCCCTGCAGGGCCTGCTCGGAGCGCAGGTCGTAGCGCAGGCAGTCGTGGGCGAAGTTGTCAAAGACCTCAAACGCCAAGAAGAAGCACGGGCTCGGCTCGCGCACGGCCCAGTCGAAGATGGACTGGTTGATGATCTCGACGCGGTCGGCGTGGCCGCCGGCGACGGCGGCCGCCGCCGCCGCGGAAGCAGCCGACGAATCAGCAGCAGTTGTCGGTGCCGCCGCGTACAGCTGGCGGCGCTGCAGGGCGGCCAGGCTGGCGGAGATCTCGATGACGCGGTAGCGGGTGCGGGCGTAGACGGCGGGCTCGTGGGCGCGCAGGTAGTCGAGGATGTTGCGCATGAGGGTACCGCGGCCGGCGCCCATCTCGTAGATGAGCAGGTCGTGGTAGGGGAAGCTGGTTAGCATGTAGTTGGCCACCAGGTAGCGCGCTACGGCCTCGCCGTAGTGCGGGCGGAACAGCTCCGTCGGCGTGTACCACAGCTGGCGCGTGTCCGACGGCTGCCCGCCGGCCGCCACCGCCGCCTCGTCCAGCTGGTCCTCGAACGCGGCGAAGCGCCGGCTCAGCACCGCGTGGAACTCGGGCTCGTCGCGCATGTCCCGGAACGGGAACGGCTCCTCGCCGGGCGAGAAGATGACCACCTGCTTGGAGAAGTAGCCGTAGTGCGGGTTGTAGAGGCTGTCTGCGGAGAGAGGTCATGGTTGGGAGTCAGCAGGCAGGGCGCCGCGAGGCGGGGGGAGAAGGGGCAGAGGCGGCAGCACGAGCACGCCGTGGAGAGAAAGGGCCTACCCTCGATAAAGTCGCGCATCAGCATCTTGACGCGCCGCGGCCGCTCTCGCCGCTGCCGGAGCTCCTGTGCCGTCACCATCGGGTACTCGGCATACTCGGCAGACATGTCGGCGGGGTACAAGTCGGTGCGCTGCTGCCAGTCGCTCTCGTTTGACAGGGCACCCCGACCGGCTCGGGGCGGCCGCGGCCGAGAGGCATAGAACCGGACCTGCTGGTCGTGGCGGTGGTGTGGCCCATACTGCTGGTGCTGGTGCTGGAGCTGCCGGAGTCTCGCGAGCTGCAAGGACGAGGCCAGCCACGCAAAGTTGCGCCGGGTCTCGCAGGCAGGGTGTCTGAACAGCTGCCGAAACAGCCGAGAGACGGCTGGAGAATCCATTGGCAGTGTAGAGGCAGGTTGGGCCTGGTGAATGGACGAACAAGAGCACGAGCTGTGCCTTGATATGGAGAGACTTTTTTTTTCAGACCGTTTTTTATGTACAATGTACTTTTTTCTTTTTTTCTGCTGTGAATCCTTTTCGGGGGGCTAAATCATGATGGCTTGGCCTTAATTGGTTGGCTGGCCCAAGCTTCCTTCACTAGCACTGGAGCAGGCTTTACAGCCCCTCTGGCGGGGAGACTGCAAATGGCATAATACGCTACAAGAGCACTTTCGCTCATATGCTGGAAGCGTCTTGATGCCCGCTGTAGCCTCGTGTAGTTAGAGTGCATTTCGCTATGCTCGTATAAGCTGCTCAGATTGCAGCACTTCAAAGATTTGCAGCCACAGCCACAATGAAACATATTCAGCCTTGCCCATTCTGAGAAAAATAAGGACCGTGGAATTTGCAGTATGGCACAATTGATTTACTCCGTAGAATCATTTCTTTGCACCTTTGACGTGAAGGATGCCGCGTCTCGCAACGCTCTCTCGCTTTTATCGATTCTCGCGGTCTCGCAGAGGCTCTTTGTGAGCCTTTCCATTAAACTTGTCTTCAGCGTAGGATGAATTGCGACAGCTATTTTATCGACTTTCGTATTAGTTTCTTGCTTCGCGTGTACCGCTCCGAATATGCGGCTGCTGCAACGGACCAGCGAAGGGGGCTATCGTCTAACAAAGCCTCTGATCGGCGCCGATATCCCCGTTTACGCCATACTTTCACATACTTGGGGGTCGGACGCTGAGGAGGTTACCTTTCAAGATGTTATGGATGGTACTATGAGTAGCAAGACAGGCTATGCTAAGATTCGCTTCTGTGCAGACCAAGCATTGCGCGATGGCTTAATATACTTCTGGGTCGATACGTGTTGCATCAATAAAGCAGATAGCTCTGAGCTCAACGAGGCTATCAACTCCATGTTCGCCTGGTATCAGAATTCCGCTCGATGTTACGTGTATCTGTCCGACGTGTCAGCGACGGGTTATGAGCAGAGCAGCTCGTCGTCTGGTGCCCCGTGGGAGCCGGCTCTTCGTGCAAGCCGGTGGTTTACTCGCGGCTGGACGCTCCAGGAGCTCCTGGCGCCACCAACCGTCCAATTCTTTGCACAGGATGGCAGACGACTCGGTGACAAAATATCTCTCCAGCATCAGATCCATGAGATCACAGGAATCGCCATCTCAGCACTGCGCGGAGAATCTCTTGGTCGGTTTAGCATCGAGGAACGCTTCGCTTGGGCCGAGAATCGTCAAACAAGCCGTGAGGAAGATTGCGCGTACTCACTGCTAGGTATTTTTGGCGTTTTTATTCTGCCCATATATGGCGAGGGCAAGAGTAATGCAATTCGCCGGCTTAAGAAAGAGATACATGACGCTTTGCACAGTGACGATATGCACAGCAACGATGTGCCGGCTCACCAACAAGGTAAATGCTGCCTGTATTCGTCCTATTCATGTTCGGCAGACACTTACTTGAAATAAAAGATATTTCGCAAAATATTCTGGATAACGTTGATACGCACGATTCAGCAGATTCAGCAACGCTACTGAGCTTGCATACACCTCGGAGTTCTGCGTCTAATCCAGGAGCAGTTTATTTGATTGCTATCTCGCCTTCTTCGCATCTCTTAGTTTCGCCTGCAGACACTATAAGACCTTGGGATCCAGTATTTGCGCGGCAACTACCGGATCTTCCAGACAAGGCGAACGAGACCAGAAAAGTCGCATTCGCACCTGCCTCAAGGCTTTTTGCACGTGCAGTTGGACGTGTGGTGCGAATCTGGGATCTAGGCCAGCCGCCACGTTTTCTGGAGGAGCTCATGGGCCACTTGAAGTTAGTTACATCGCTCGCCTTCTCGCCAGATTCGAGACTCCTTGCGTCAGCATCTGTTGATAAGACCGTCATACTTTGGGATCCAGTCGCGAGACGGCGTATACATACACTTAGGGGCCACCTTGATGTTGTTACCTCGGTCGCTTTCTCAGACGATTCGCTTTGTCTCGCTTCGGCATCTTTTGATGGGACGATTAAACTTTGGGATCCAGTCACGACGCAGTGCACGCGCACGCTCACGGGCCATGGGAGTCGTGTTGTATCCGTTGCCTTCTCGCCACAGCTTCTTGCGTCTGCATCGGATGATAAGACCATCAAACTCTGGAATCCGGTAACAGGAACTTGCGTACGAACTCTCACCGGTCATCGTGGCGTCAGGTCGGTCGCCTTCTTCCAAGATTTACCGGTCCTTGCGTCGGCATCATTGGACGCCACCATCAAACTCTGGGATTCACACACGGGGCAGTGCCTGCAGACGCTCAGGGGGCATGAGGATACGGTTCTATCTGTTACAATTTCGCCAGATTCACAACTCCTTGCATCTGGGTCTGCTGATAAAACGACTAAATTTTGGCGTTGGCGCTGATGTGTGGACGAGCTCGAGTTGAACTTTTTAGCCAGCCCTATGTTGAGCATGGAGTCAATGTGCAGGCTGTGCCCCCCTGAACCAACTCTAGGTTCAGCTCTTAGAGTGGATGTGAAACCTACACCTATTAGTCCAGATCCAGACCCGCAAGGGGACGATCTTTGCCAGTGGGGGGACGATACACGGAAGGACTGTCAGCTGGTACCTAAACCACCCCCAAAGTAAAACCACCCACCATAGTTTGCTAGTTTAACCTAATCTCAACTATGAAATTCTTTGTCCGTAAAAACCAACAGTCTGTGCAGGCTCCAAATCGTAAGAAGCGGCTTAGGACCGAGGGTAAAAAGCTTTGCTTTACTACATAGCTTCGATTTATCATTACATATGTGCGGCAGCAGTGTAAACTATACAACCTTTAGAGAAATAAGAAGAAAGACCAACCCGAATGTAGTCAGCTCGTTACGAACAGCAGCGTACATAATAACCATACAAGATGTTTTATTGCCAGCTAGTGCATTTCTGCATTACTTCTGAGGCACCAAGTCCTGTTTTATTACAGTGAAGCAATTATTGGTGTCTATCCATAATGTCTTTACACCAACATGAATCAACCCGTAATTCAACAACTGTGTCCTCTGAAGGCAGGTATACCGTCCAACTGAGGGAAACTGCCTGCCACTCAGACATGGTGGCCTGGAGGGTTCAGATTGGGACGGCAGAGTCATTGCGGGAAACTGCCTATAAAATGGCTAATCCCGGTTTGCATATCAACATATTTTATTTACCCAGTGCTAACAACAGTACCCGGGTGCTGTGCCTCAATCTAATGGATGGCGTTATTGCTGCTGATCATACTACCGAACGCATGTTGTCTTTGTCCTGAGCCTTTTTCCCACTTTCTATGTCTATAGAGCTTTTGAGGTCATGTACTAGGCAAGCACGTAAATGAAGCTGGCAAGATGTGTTGACTGCCATGTGGAGAGAGGCAGCCCGCATTGCTTGATATATAGGCGTGTAACGTCTTGGTCATCCTCATTCGTCCTGTCTCTGTCCCCTGCAATTGGGCAATCAGGCATTTTGTATATCGCCGTCTCCCGACTTCGTCCTACTTGGGTTTTTTTATTCTTCGAGATCAGATAAAAATGTCCACCGATTCAGCAGTTTCCTATACCGTCTATCTGGGAGCCTGGACTGACTGGTCAAAAGGTCGTGTACTCGGCGCTGCTCTCACTCTTACTCGTCAAGATGGCAACTTGTTGATTGCATTCCTGGCCTTCTACGTAGCTCTCGTCGGTACGCGCTTCTGGAGACTTGGATGCCTCATTCTTCACTTCGCTTACTCGAAAGACGGCCTCAGCGATGGCGTTCATCATCAATGCCAAGTCTTCCTGCGTAATGCGCCCAACCCCGAGGGCGCTCTATGGACACTTGCGGATATAGGATTCTCTTGGAAAACTAACGCAAAAAAGGTCTGGGCCAGGTTGCTTTTACCTTTCGGCTTGGCTGTAGCTTCCTTTGTTGGCTTCGCTCTTGCTGGCGGTTATTCATCGCGCGTTACCACCTTAGTCAACAGTCAAGTACTGTTATCCGGCTCGAACTGTTCATATTTAAATAGTATCAGCAATATGACCACTTTTAGTGATCTCGGAGGTCCACTTGGAGTCCAAAGGTTGACAGCAGCGGAGACCTACGCCCGTCAATGTTATACGTCTCAGTCTGGCACTCTCGGGGCTAACTGTGGCACTTATATCAAAAGCCAGCTAGCTCCGGCCGTGGTAGATACTAACGCTAGCTGCCCTTTTGACGCCAAAGTCTGCAAGAACGTGGTTGGAAATTTATTTATAGACACGGGGTTTATCGACACCCACAATGACCTCGGCCGTAATACTCCTACCAACAAGAGAGTCCAGTTTAGAAGGACAGTGCATTGTGCGCCTCTAGCTACAGAGGACTACCGATTCCGTACCTATGACGAAGCTACAAACCAGCCTTCTACGACATACTACTACGGCCCGATGCACAATGTTAATGGTACAATTATGAACTATACAACACAGTACTTAAGCGATATATATCCTAGCGTTGAAGAACTAACGCATAGCGGCGAAGATACGGTACATGACTTTAGCGTTCGGTAAGTCTTATATTTCCCCTTTTTAGTATATCTTATAAAGCTGTTAACGAAATAATATAGAATCCATTATGCTTCGTATTGGAACGGAAGTGTTTGGAACAAGTCTTCTAGCTTTTCCCCTATTCCAGAACTTATATTACAAAATACCGGTCTTAATATGTTTTTTTTAACGTCGAACCGTCTTCTATATTCACGTTCATCTAATGACAGTTGGTATGGCGGAACGATGAATACTACACAGGTATACAAACTTAAAATTAGTGACTGGGGCAATTGGACTTTCTTTCGGCAAAGCGAGCCGGGTACACCTCTAGCTTGTGTTGAGCAAGAACAGTGGTGTTATACAGGCCAGAGCGAACAAAAGAAATGTACCGACATCAATAGTCCAATGAAGGCGAGAGATGAGATGTTTGATCTTTGGGACAAAGATGACGAGGAATGGGTGTATTGGCTCTTACGGTCAACCTTTGCTTCTATCTACGGAATCAGAGGCCCCCTTTCAATGCTCGGCACCCATACCCTCCTAGCACGAGACCGGCTCAATGGACCAATACTCGGTGCTTTGCCAGAAAACCAGTGGCAACTCGAAGTACAACACTGGCATGCAACAACTATGGCTAATCTGCAGTTCTTATTCCTGAGGTCAGCAATCGGATACCCGGATCCGAAGTGGGCCGACGTTGTTGTATATCCAAGCACAGCAGCTCAAAAGGAATTGTGTGCAAATCAGGTATAGACGCATGTTCCTATAACTTGTACAAGAAGCATAGCACCGGGCTAATAACTCGTTTACAGAAAATCATCGCAGAAGGTTTTGTTTCCGTCAATATCTTCGGCTTAGTCCTTATTCTCCTTGTCGGCGGCTTCATTATCGTACTTTCCTTTGTCCTAAGCCCGATACTATCTCGTTGTCTACATCGCCAGGGACGCTACCGCTATGCAAACTCGAATGGACTACCACCGACACCTTTCAGCTACAGCAACAGTGATCGGGAGGACAGCGCTAAAGACAAGAATTCCGACTCGGACGATGACGAGACTTGCGTATCAGGCGATGACGAATCTAGTGACCCCAGGCTCTATATCTCTGCGTGAGACCGGCCCAAGACCACAGTTCTACAACATGCTGTGGCCTCGAGGACTCCTTCCGCAGGGCGGGAAACCTGCTGCGTGACAAAATCCGGCATACGACCCTCCATGGGCCTGCACTCCTTTCATTGCCTTGTGTTGGCACGACGGTGTTTTCAGCTGCTGCCTCGTGTCCTGCGCTCACCTTATGAGCCACGGAACGCATCGTAACTCATTCTTTGAACATAGCGCCGGCGTTGTAAAAGAGCGAGGGGGAAATTGCATCGAATAAGATTTAGTCGGTGGCCGCAAAACATTCTATGCTTCGCTGTTCGCATGGCGAGCTTGCAGAGTCCGCATAGACTCCCTAAGCCACTTAACCAACGAGAGGAACGTCGCAAATATCCATGGCCTTGCAAGTCTTCCCGAGACCGATCCCGATCTTCTTAAAATTACCGTCCGGGAGCTGCTTGCATATCAGACATCCCGGTCCCGGCTCTGCCAGATACGAGCCGGGCATGACCGCAACGACACTTCCCTCCAGCGGCTCCGTGAGGACGGCGAGCTGCACCGCGCTCGACTTGGGCCAGATGAGGGCGAGCGCGCTGTCCGTCTCCGGCAGGACGAACGCGGCCCGCACCCACTCCAGCAGGGCCCGCGGGCTGTTGTCGTGCAGCTGCCGCTTGAACAGGTTGCCGAACAGCTCTACGGCCTCGGGCTGTCCTTGTCCGCTGAACGTGAAGTAGGCGGCAAATGCGGCCGGGCACAGCTTCGGCTCGGCCGGAAACGGCGCAGCCTCGAGGCCGAAGGCGCGGGCAAAGTCAAAGTGGGCGTCGACGGGAAACTCGAGGAACGGCGGGTATGTGTCGCCCCATGCGGCGAGCCGGCCCGTGCTCAGGACGCAGCAGGCCTTGGTGAGCATGTCGTAGCTGACGCCGATCATGAGCAGGCCCGTCTCGGAGAGCGTCAGGGAGTGCGTCTCTCGCCGGACGACCGGCGTCGGCGGTATGTAGCCCATGCTGGTGTCTTTGTCTGGAAGCAGTGACCCGTCGCCGCCGCCGACGTACAGGCAGGGCGAGAAGTCGCTGCCCGCAATGTACATGCGGTACAGGTCCGCGTACAGGTCGTCGACGCGCCGCTCGTAGGTGAGCAGGGCGGGGTGTAGCACCGCCGCGTGGACCATGCCGCACACGCCCAGGACGCGGTCCTGCTCGAGCAGGCAGTCGCGCGTGCGCACGGCCAGCGCCAGGTGCCAGTACGAGATGGCCTTCTGGCGGTACAGCTGCCGGAGCTTGAGCATCTTGTGGACCTCCGACCGCTGCAGCTGGTGCGCCATGCCGGCGCCCTTCATCTGGCCGTCCCTGACGACGTTCTTGGCCATGATCTCGCACATGGCGGCAATCGTCCATATGCTGGCGCCCGTGGTCATGTACCGCTCCGGGGTGCAGAAGCAGACCTGGTCGGGCACGACGCCCTCCTGGAGGGTCCAGACGCGGCGGAACCACGGCGCGGCCTCCAGCGTGGCGAGCGCCCCGAGCGCGGCAGACGCCTCGTCGCTTTTGAGGCTGAGATGGAACAGCTGGAGCCCGTGCTCGTCCATCGCAGGCCTCGGCGCCCCGGGGAGCAGCGTATCGTGCGCGTCGCGCTGGAAGTAGCCGTTGATCCGCTGGACGGCCTGCAGCACGCCGTCCCAGGCGGCGTCGCCGTAGGCGTTGTCCAGCCAGACGAAGCAGCCGACCGCGTTGGCAAAGTACGCCTGCATGCTGGCGATCTCGGCAGTCTTGTCCCGCCGCGGGTCCATGCAGAGGATGTCCATCCAGATGTACCGCTCGCCGACGACGACGCGCGCGGCCTCGAGGATCTGCCGGAGCGTGTCCTCGCTCCGGATCTGGATCGGCCAAGGGACGCCATAGGGCGTCCCGTCCACCTCGGTCGTCACCGGGCCCCACACATGCGATACCGCCACATAGTTGATACGGCCTACCGGCTCGACCGACGGGTCGACGACCCGATTCTGCAGCAGATCGTAGAGCAGCCGCGGGAGCTGTCCCGCTTCAAAGCCGGCCGTCTTGGCCGGAAAGGCGGGTCGGCCAAAGGCGGAGCGAGGGACGACCGCGCCGGCAGCCCATTTGACGGCCAGCCTCTCGCCGAAGTCGACCGCGGGCATGCCTACGGCCTTCATGACGTCGTCGTCGCCAGTACTGGGATCGATCGCGGTCCAGAGCTTGTTATCGATGCGCAAGCGGAAAGAATAATTCGAGTTTTGGTTGCTGCTGCTATCGCTGCTGCCGCTAGCATTGGGGGGTCCGCCCCCGGCTCCTGCATTTTGGGTTGAGGAGGCAGCAGAGCTCGAACCACTGGCGGCACCGCCAAACGAGAACATTCCTGTGAGCCTGTTCATGCTGTGGGAGACGTGACAAAAGAGGTCACGACCGGAGAGAATATTGTAAAAGGAAAAAAAAAAAGCAAGAAGGAAAAAAAGAAGATACTTTTTTAGGCGGCCAAGAGGCAGGGGACTGCAGAAGGCTGGATGATGCGATGGCAGCTGCGCCCCACAGCCATCACTGAACGGATGCAAGGCAGGATTGTAGCTTATGCTCTAGCAGCCGCAAACACATCACCATGCATAGATTGTGTAGGTCGGATAGAGTTTTAAGGACGCCTAACAGTAAAAACTCTTGATCATCATTCGATGGCCGCTTATACGGCGAAAGCGAGGTGCGGGGCTGGAAATGATGTCAAGGCAGGCTCTATTTACACCTCTTCGTGCATCAGTAGTGGCTTGACAGTGAAGAAAAGGAGACAAAGCGTAGATATGGCTTAGCTGCCAGACTTTTTCTTACTGATCTGTCTTCACCTGTACACTTGAACCTGTTGTGGCGGCCATAGGACGGCCATTTTAATCGGGACATGTATGAACCTGGGCGGCATCATAGTGCTTAGAAAGTCGTTCAAAAATGAGTTGATGTTATTGCGCGACCTGGACAAGCCTCCGCTAATTCTTTTATATAATTTTCTGTACCTGTACAAAGTGGCTATCTACCCAATTTGTTTCGTCTTCGACTTCGAAAATCGCTTTAAAGCTATAACTTCTTTCTTAAACTTTAGACGTGGGCCATGAAACTTGTTCCTGATAAGGGTGTTAGCATATGAAAATACTGAGCAAAGCGCGAGGATCGCAGTTTCGTCGTCTTAAGCTTAGAGGCTTCTTTCCCCCTCCTTTAACAAACTGTACAAGAGGCAAAGACTGACGCTGGACCTAAAATCTAATCACACACATACACAAAAAAAAAACTTTGGAATTAGATTGACTACACCGAGTCCATTCGGGGGAAAGGTCGCATAGCGGACTTCGATGGGGATATTTTCTGTGAGGCTGCTGGTCGTAAAAGAATTATTAGGTAGTTGGATATCTCCGAGCGTACACGAAGTTAGGACGCATTTGCAGGGCTGGCTACACTTGGGCAATGTTTATGCCAGGTTGCCCAAGATAGACCGGACCGGTGGGGATGTATGTCGTGATATAACCTCCAGAGAGTCGTACTGGAACTCGGAAGGGGTGTGTCCCTGGTCCCTATTGGATTTCCGTGACTAACATTACTTACGGAACCGCAATCAGCTTAACCGTAGTGCGATTTGGGTTACTTTTTTTCCTACTTCTACTCTTCACAGGATAAAACTACCTCTCGAAAAGCCGTGCTCCATTTTCTAAGCCTACATGAAATCGTGAACATGCAAACCAAATACATCTCCATCATTTGACAAGCTGCGCACTATTGTGCAAGGCCCGTCATCCTCTTCGCCGAAATACTATTCGCCGTAATGCCCTTTGTAGTAATGCTCTTCGCTGTAATGCTCTTTGCGCTGCCGTGTATACGTTTCAGTAGATACGGCTGCCTCGGCATGCGGGTAGCTCAGTGCTTCCGCATGCTGGTAGTCCAGAGCCTCCACATCCAGAGCCTCCGCATCCAGTGCCTCCGCATACCGGTGGGCATCCAGAGCCTCCTCATCCAGTGCCTCCGCAGGCCAGGAGGCATCCAGTACCTCCACATCCAGAGCCTCCGCATCCAGTGCCTCCGCATACCGGTGGGCATCCAGAGCCTCCTCATCCAGTGCCTCCGCAGGCCAGGAGGCATCCAGTGCCTCCACATCCAGAGCCTCCGCATCCAGTGCCTCCGCATACCGGTGGGCATCCAGAGCCTCCTCATCCAGTGCCTCCGCAGGCCAGGAGGCATCCAGTACCTCCACATCCAGAGCCTCCGCGTCCAGTGCCTCCGCATACCGGTGGGCATCCAGAGCCTCCATATCCAGTGCTTCCGCATGCCGGCGGGCATCCAGAGCCTTCGCATCCAGTGCCTTCGACCAGCGTGTCGCAATCTCTTTCTGGCAAGCCCGTGCCGTTGGTCGTTCTTTGGGGTCAATACGCATCATCCTCTTCACCACGAGCCGCAAAATGAAGGCAAAACGCTCATTGCTGGGGCCATTTAACCGCGCTCGCGCTCGATCCAATAATTTATTTACTTTCCCGACATTGTATCGCCACAAGCCTGCCTCCTCCCAAATTTCCTCTGGGCTAGTATCGGTGCGCAAGACGCCCTCAATAAGTGCAAAGCAGCAGCCCAGAGAAAAGATATCAGAAGCCGTTGTCAAGATCCTCTTTGGTTCATGCTCCCTCTCCTCATCACGCAGCTGTTCTGGGGCTTTGAATTGTTCTGTCCCGCTCGATGTGGTATCCTGGCCCCTTAGCTGCTTGCTGATGCCGAAATCGATGATGATTGGTGTGACCTTTTTAGTGCTGGGGTTCCAGTGCAGGAGGATGTTTGCTGGCTTCAAGTCCCGATGGCGGATTGGTGGCTTCTGGCCGTGGAGGTAGGCCAATCCAGCAAGACAGCCATCGACGATGTCCGGCCATGGCTTGCAACGATAGCTCTGATACCAGGGGCAAAGCTTTTTCATGGTTTGGGAGTCGCCAACCTGCTGAAAGAATCGCTCTAGCGAAGTCTGGGCAAGTGGGTAGGTGGCCAGGTAGATGTGGTCTTGAAAATCTTCGTGGTCGATCCTGTACGCCTCAACAAGCCGGATAATGTTGCGATGATTGCAGCGCTTAATGAGTCGGATCTCCTCCTCGACACGCATTCTGTGTTTGTCGCTCTGGATGCATATCTCTTTCAGCGCCACGAATCCGTTGCCTGCGCCAGTGGCTTTGTATACTCTACCCCAGGCGCCCTCGCCTATCGCTGGGGCATTGGGAGGATTCCTCTTGTAGGGAACATCTTCGATGCAGCCGTACCTCTTGATCGAACACGATCCCATTCTTGTTACCTGCTTCAAGCTTGTTATTGCACGCTTCGAGACGTAACTAGAAAATGAGCGATGGTGAGTGGAGGTCGTGTCATAGGATTGTAGATGTTATCAACGTGTACTTCGTAAATATTAATGCCCGATCATATATTTTTCGACAACAGCGCGTATTTTCTCCGGGCACATCTACCTCCTGAAATCCACTCTGTGATTGGTGACTGAACGCCACAGATCTTTTCGTGAAAGGAAATCAGGCAACTGCAAAGGCCTCCAAAATGGTCGCCCAAAAGGCCTCCAAAACGGCCGCCAAAAGCAGCGGATTGTGCCTCCCCAAAAAGGCGTCAAGAACTGTGTTGTCTTGTTTTGACCTATAAGTGTGCTTCAAGATCAAAATTTATATTTCCATGTGCCCTAGGGGACTAACACTTGCTACTAGATGAGGCTCTAGGCCGGCCTTGTCGTTGAGGCAAGCGGAGTGGAAATGGTTTGGAGGAGAGGGGGCTGGGAGGGGGGGGGCGGGGCGCAAAGTGCACAATTGCCTGGTTGAGGCCACTATTAGAGTCAATATATCATCGGCTCTTCCTGAAAAGTCAAACTTATTGTAACTTGCTACTGTGACTAATAAGGGTATTGTTGTTGCGGCTGTCAGTGGCTCGGCGAGTGTTAGTAAACAGCAATCTGCCTGGTGGTAGAGACTACTTGGTGACCAGTCTTGTAGGGCTGTGTTCGGCAAGGACGTGATAGAGTGTATTAGATAATAAATAGATGATTGTATACAATGAGGACGCAGAAATACGACGGCAAATGATTGTATTTTAAATAATTGGTGAAGACTGTCGTTGCTTTCTAACCAAATATTACAAAGCACTCTTCGTGGGACTCAAGGTAGGAAGTTTAGATCAGCTCGCATTGTGATAATGGAAGCAGCTATGCGATGCAGCGCTCTCCAATTGTATGCAGCCTCAATTACCTGGAGACCCTCTCAACGGGCCCGCTATGGGGTCGCGGCGAGGTCTCTCCGCCGCGGGCTCTACGCAATGTCAACCGTCTGTCCTCTCGGGTCTTCTTGTTCGACTTAATTCCATTGCTGCTCTGGTTGATAATTGCACCAAAGATTATGAAATACCCGGTGGGAGAAGCTCCTACCAGGAAGCCACCAGCTCCAGGCCTTCCTTATCGTCCTCGCCGTGTCTTACCAGCTGCACGACTGTCACCGCCGCTGCCTTTTGCCGGTCCTTCTGCTGCCGCAGCCAGATCCTCGTGGCGCTGTCTGGCCCGTGGACCAGGGCCTCGAGGGGCTTGTCCTTTAGCGCCTCGAGCTTCAGCCGGTGCGAGTCTCTCACGGTGGCGCCGGCGAAGACGATGGCGCCGACCAGCGTCAGCCCCGGCAGCAGGATGAACTGCCAGCGGACGCGGATGTGCGGGACCCACTGCCGGACGACGCCGCGCACGGGATCGCGCATCTGGCGCAGGCTGTAGCTCATGGCGCGGGCGGCGGCCGCGAACGTGGCCGTCAGGTTGTCGGAGCTCGCGAGCGCCGCCGTGACGTAGTCGTCCGTGTGGCTCGCGTTCAGGGCGGCCACCATGGTCTCGATCGTCTTCTGCGTAATGTTGAGCTCCTGCTCGACTCGGTGCGCCTGCCCAGACCCCCGCGCCAGCATGTCCGCCATGTGCTCGCTCTCGGCCAGGGCCAGCTGGAGATCGGTGCGCGCAAAGACGCCCCAGTCGTCGCCGAGGGTCAGCGCGCTGCCAAAGTCGCGGTCGATGCTGTCTCTGAGCGCCTGCGCGTCTTCGTGGAGGAGCTGGAAGGACTCCGGCGACCGCGCAAACGTGCCGCCGTCAAAGGGGGTGTCCACCAGGACGCCGTTCTGCATCGTCGTGTTGTAGATGCGGCCGCAGAACCGAAAGGCGCACTCCGTCGCTGTGACGGCCGCGCCGAGAGTTGCATACTCAAACGGGACGTAGTTGTTGTAGTAGCTGTCCGTGGGCCGCACAATGGCGTAGGCGGCCAGCATGGTGTCCCACTGCCGAAACCCGTAAGTCTGGTTCGGCATCCGCACGAGGCCCAGCTTGACCTGGCGCTCCGCAGAGCGGCTGTATGGGCAGTCCCCCAGCCCGACATAATACAGTCCGTCGTACGCATCTACGGTCACGTTGCCCAGCCCTGAATTACCATACGGCACGGTATAGCTAGTAGAATTGGCGGCGCTGGCACCTGGCTCTTTCGCGCATGCCACCGGGACCCCGAAGAAGGAGCTCTGTACGATCTGGGAAGATATGCCTGTACACTCGGAACATATCTCAATGGTCGAGAATAGCGGCCAAGTGCAATTCCCGGTTCGACAGGCCAGAGCCGGCCGCTGAGCTTCATCTGACGACGTTGACGAGTTGATAAACCCAGTCATGGCCGACGCGCTCATGCCCAAGTCGGGGTGCATCCAATACCGCATCGAGATGTTCTGGCCATGATAAGATACAGCGGCGTTCGTCTGCCATGCACCAATGTTTACATCCCCGGCCTGGGACATCAATGACCCCGTCTCAGAGTCGACCGTATCGAGCCGGCCGGGGTAGTCGATTATGGCCTGCATGAACGGGTCGATGGATACTAGAAGGATGGCCACCCAGGCTCCTAACGACACCCAGTGCCTAAAAAGCAGAGAGTCAGAATTTTCAGCTCTTGAATGTCAAGGATCAAGGGACGAACCTTGAGTTCAACCTATATAACAGCGGGATGCATCCCCACGGCCCGCGGCTGGCCTCGTCAAGATTAACAAAATAAGCCAGCGTGCCAGGTCTCTCCTTGAACCGGATCCATTTTGACTGACCCAGGCAGGCGCCTACCGTGTAAGCTAGGGGTGCTTTCATGGCTGTTGCTAAGATGGAGACGATAGTGTTCAGCGAGAAGAAAGGAGTCCACTCGTCCAGGCGTCGGCCGTCGTAGGTGCCCAGCACAGCCAGGAGAGCGACGAAAGTGGCCACGCTGAACGCCATGCTAGCGATCTCCAACCTCCACCCAGCCGTCACCTGGTCGAACAGGTACCACGCTGACTTACACCGCTCCCAGCACCTCTCAATTTCAGCCCGGCTTAGAATTGGCTCGTCGTCTGCGGTTAAGGAGCTCACAGCGACCAGAGCCATCCATAGTTGGTGTTTGCGACCATAACCAGCGGCCTGTTCGAGCTTCTTCATGGCCAGAGAGATCGCCACAACCAGTGGTTGCCACTTTTGAATTTGAAAATTGGCAATCTCAAAAGAATGCTCACGGCAAGAGGCTTTAGAAGAACTTTAATATTAGAGAGTCTCATTAGCGATATAATTACAATGTCTGGAGGCACACCCCTGGCAGAACGAGACAGGAAATTTCATCATCGATGGTAAGATCAATCTCAGCAGAAGGATTCGTTATATATAAACAAGAAGATGATACGGTCCCAAGGAACAACACTCTGGCTACGAATTGTGACGTTTCGCGGTTATCATTGACAAATATTGCTCAAGGTGGCTAAGCAGAAAGACACACTCTATTCTTACAGGTTTCCGCGTATGTCAATTTTGCTCCATCGGTGAGATCACTCAATACGAAGGCAGAATCCTCCCGGAAGAGAATGAGGAACCAGAAGGATATGCTGCTGCACTCGCAGATGAGACTTTTGCCGTGCCTCCAATATCGACGGCCCAATAGCGGCCCAGGCTGCAGAATAGAGCCGATTGCCGCATACAGCATACTTCGATTTACCAAAGCTGCCCTCGCTAAGCTTATATTAGGCGGCCACCAGATTTATGCAGCTACCGAAATAAAAGAAGCCAGGAGTATAAGGAGAAACGTCGTAAAGGAAGAGCTATATTTATATTGTAATTTTGAACTCGCTGTTGTGACTGCTGATTATCGGATACTTTGGTTCTTGCAACTTCTTCCCCCGCACAGTGCTGTAGAGATGTGGAGGGTTTAGCTATCCTCATGGCTACTGCAGTCTCATCATATAATTTAGCCAACTACGCAGTAAGGAAGACAACTTCATGCACTCTCTGAAGTAGGGGGGCTAGGCAATCCCCAGAGCAGCCTTGTAAAGGCTGCTCTAGGTAGTTCAGTTGAATTGTGGTGGTCTTGGTGGTTAGGTAAAGTCGAGGGCTCAGCCCGTCTCGCTCCCACTACCATAAAGCAATGCAAAATACAATATCTTCAGGCTCAAAAAGTAGTGGTGTAGGAGGAGTCGTAATCCAGCTAATGAAAGAGAAGCTACTCGTTTGGTATAGTCATGTGAATTGCACATTTGAGCAAGGCCAGCCGATGCACAGCCTTGCGCAAGATCGACTCTCGTTTAGGCGCAAATCTTACCAACTAGGCACACTTAAGATTTACATATAACGAATAGAGCATTGTGTTAAAATTCTAAATCCCTTCCGCTAGATTTCCGGGAAGCAGTTCTCTATTTTTTTATTTAAATCTTAGCGATTAAAATATTCTCGCCCCAACTTCCTTGTTATACATGAGGGCTTCAACAGCTTGTCTTCCATCAGGAGAATCACATCTCTTCTTGCCGGGTCCTAAGAGACCACGCTGGCTCTTGCTGCCCTCAATTTTAACTTCTCGCTATACAAAGTAGAAGCTCCGGCAGAATACCAGGTTCTTGGGTCGTGTCTGTCTCGGGAACGACGTCAGGCTGCTGAGAGTGGCTCCTATCACATTACAGATCGAAGCTTGGTTCCCTGTTCCGAGATGCCTCATCTTCTTAGGGTGTATGGCGAGCGTGTTCCAGATATCGTAAAGGACACTGCCGACACGGACGTGGCGAGGAACTTTTTCGAGCAGCTCTGTGCTCAGCGGAAAGATGGGCATTGACGGCACATCTATCTGGGCAGCCGCAACATCAGGCAAAGAAGCAATCTGTGTTCAGCTTCTGGCCTGCATCCTTGCCCGCTTTTGGACGCCCCAAGAAGCCACCTCTATCTGGGGCTGAGATCGTTGTTGAAAGAAAGCAAGAGCTGTCCCAGAAAGAAGTTGACTTTGATTTCTCGGAGCTTGCCGCCATTCAGGCCAGCGTGACCAGGGAGCAGCTTGCCGAATGGGACGCAAGCGCAAGGGCCTGGATGCGGGTAGCAGATAAGCATATGACGAAGCAGCAGACTCAGCTGAGACTCATCATTAATAACATCAACGTCGAGGTGAACACGGCGCGCGAGACATGTCAGAGCGTCATAGACGCCTAGTCCAGTTCGATGGAAGTTGTAGACAATTTGATCTCTGGCGCACCGCAGAGAATCCACGATGGTGCAGCTCTTGTTGGGTTGGCTTCTTGGCACTTATACCCCGACATGGTGCTATTTGAAGGATCGAGCCAAGATGTTGTCCAGCATGATCCATTATTTCAGGCCGGGGGGAGCTCCTCACAGTCGGACTCCAAGCTTCAAGATGATTTCGACAAAGGCATTTGCTGGTCCCTTCCGCTTGCAAAACTTCGATATTATGGTGACCTAGTTGTTGTCAACAAAGCACTCAATTCGGGTAATTCCAGGATATCGTTTGATCAGTTCTGGATGGTAATCCTTGGGTGCCTTGCAGGAAAATGGCCTAAAGAGGAGATATTGGACGAGTATGAGATGATTTGCATCTATTACTCCACGGGAGAGAAACGGAGACTCTTTGGTCGCCAAATTTAATGATCCTGAAATAAAAAATTTGCCAGTTCTTGGAATGCAACCTCGACGTCCTTATTCACGATGATCTTGTCATGCACACCACTAGCCTCGGCGTACTCTATCTCAAGGCGGGCCTGAGCAAGTCTTCGTCGAATACTATCTTCGTCTTCTGTGCCTCGACCCCGAAGTCGTTCCTCGAGCACCGTTAAGCTTGGTGGCCGAACGAAAACGAATCGCGGCTGGAGGGGAGAGTCAGCCCCTATCGCATTTATCTGCTGTTGCGCTTTCTTCAGCGCCTTAACACCTTGCATATCAATGTCAAGAATCACAATCGAGCCCCGTGCCGTCTGGTCGGCAACTGTCTGCTTGCTAGTGCCATACAAATGACCGTTGTACTCGGTGAGCTCGATGAAGGCATTCTCAGCAATCAGCAACTCGAACTCTTCTCGAGAAACAAAATAGTAGTTACGTCCGTCGACCTCACCTGGTCGCGGCTTACGTGTGGTGTGAGAGACAGTCGTCGTGAATGTTTCGGCGTGTGTTTCCAAGAGTTTTTGACATATGGTGCTCTTGCCAACGCCTGAGGGCCCGGAAATAACAACAGGTCGGTGGTTGCGAGAACCTAAGGGCCCATGCAGATCTTTGTGGGTTAGCACTCCGTGCTGGGGCAGGCGCAAAACCAAATAGAAGCCAAGAAAAGAAAGAGACAGAAATAGGCAAAGCCAATCGTAGAACGTACCATGAGCCATGGTACTGGAAACTTGAGAAGAGTTGAAGTGGCCTATAGCTATCCTGATGCGTTTCGATGATTTGATTATTCTATCTGGCAGAGCCACTAATGCGACAAAGAAAAAGTAGAAAGCAATCAAGCCGGCTTGACGATAGCTTGACGATGGTAAGATGTGGAGAAAATTGTGAACGAGTGCGAGATTGACTCGACTGTGAGAAAGGCTACGCGGTCATTACATACCTATTCAAGACGTCACATGGCAGACCGAGCCCCTGGAAGTAGTTCATTAAGGGATAGGTCTTTGTTTACCGCAGCACATGCCGTGACTCGTACAAAGTATAGTCTCCCTCGTGGAAATATTGTAAATGTCAATTTTTGTTGTGCCATGTGTGAAAGTAGGGAACTAAGATACATGAGCACTAGCACTAATGTTACGAGCTGTGACGTCATGTCTTTCTTATACATTTCTGTGAGACTTGTGCCGCTTCACGTGGGCATAAACGACATCACACTAGGGAACCAGCTAATAACAATATCCCTATGCAGTAACTTAGTTTTAGAATTTTCTGTCCTCGTGCCTCAAGGCTACGTTGTGTCACCGTACTTCTGAAGTACGACAGTAATTTTTTTTTATTTGTAAATATCATGGTTGGACTCGTAGCTTCCGGAGCGAGCCTTTTAAGCTCATACTGACTTAGTATTCATATCACAGACCATAACCTCAATGGCGTGACAGGATCCGTTAAATATTAAGACGCGTCACGTCATGTATGAAATCACAAATAGAAAAGTTGCATAATAGTTACGAAAGCAAAGTCAAGGTTCAAAAACAGCAGTACAATTTTTTGCGCAATAAGGCTGCTAATAATAAATCAAAGATGTAGCCGTAGGCCCAGTTTCATTAGAAAGCAAGCAATTACAAGTGTAATCTGTGTTCCGGTGCGTCGACTTTAAAATATTGATTTTTTTTTTTTCGAGTCTGTCAAATGCTCATTTTAGAAACCAACGGAAAAAAGAAACCAGTGCCAAAAAAACCAAAAATATAATGTCACCCTATGCGTGACTGTCTTTCCAGCTACTTATCCAAACGGTCCTTTGACATTCCTGCGCCTGGACCTCTACCGAGTAAATGTTCTTAATATGATGGGGTTCGAGGATAAACGCAGCGGGAACAAGGAAAACCGCTAAGAATGGCAAATCCACGTTGGAGATTGCAAGTTATTATGCCACAGCGCCGGGTCGCCACATAGTACGCGCTGTAGCATCTGGGGCAAATCTCATATATGATAGACATCACACATAGTGATGGCCATATATATATATATATATTCTCGCTCGGAAGCCTAAAGGTGTCTGTATGCTAGCAAAAGTCTGGATACAATCTGCTACGCACGAGAAGGTAATATTAATACCGATCGGGATAGCTGATGTTATGCTTTAGCCTTTTGGCTTATTCGTCAATGTCGAAAGATGGTCAATTTCGTGAATATGAATATTGGGCAGACAATTTGTGAATATGGGCGAAAAAGAAGACAGGGCTTCCAAATCTTCGGGCGTTTGGATCTTGTTGTACAGTGTATCGCAAGACTACTTTTCTCATGAGCCATTACGATTGTCACAATCCTGTCAGAAGCTCAGCGAAGTGACAACAGTTATAAAAACTGCTCACTTCCTCATGTGCGAACCAAGCTTTCACTTTATCACTTTGTTAGTTCAAAAACAAACCAAGATAATCACCCATTACATCTATTCCGAGATGATACAATTCTACACTGACGAGGATGGTCGTGGAGCAAAGCTACCAGCACTCCTTCTGGTGTATCCACAACTGGTGTCAGACGAGAATCTAGATAAGGAACGTGGTGCTTTCCGCTAAACGACTCGCCGCCAGCGAACTCCTCCTTCACTAAGCACATTGCAGACGTAGACGGCGAAAATGGCTGGGTAATCCCCTAGAGTTTCCCTTGTGCTCGGCACTGTCAAGATAGTGGCACACCTAGATAGCGACTGGAATGAAAATGCTATCTTCCTAAATCTTGGTAACATGCTCGGCTTTCACATCATGCCATTGGACGGTGGAATTTTAGAGGCTGCGGGCCAAAATAGGCGATGTGCTCCTTTGGCAGGAAAGAGGACAACATGTCCAAGAGTTATGTGCCACGCAAGGACTGCACGCTCTACGTCTTCCAGCCGCTGGCAGTGCCGAGCATCATGGACATGGAATTTCTGCAGTAGACAGAAACGCTGATCAAGCACACCGACAGTCTGGTCGACCCGATGTGGTGGGCGACCGCGGCGCAATCTTTTCTGTCAGATTGCTACCACCTTTGTTGGCTGTGCCAGCGCCGACACGGGATCGCAGCTGGACCTAATGAGACCTGGATATGCGCGTTCCTCGCTCTTGGCGGCCGTGCCAGCCGGAGAGCGGGTCCAATTTGCCGACGACGGCATCGGCTACACATCGGGTGTTGCCCGTATTTCCATCGCGTTGGGAAATGCCGTCGCCCACTTGGACGAGAAACATGTCTTTCGTGCCCGCGGCGAAGCAGTGGGTCTGGAGTTTCATGTCCTCAGTAACTTGCATGCAGACATACTTATCCGACGAGACACCACAGACAAGTTCCAAGTGTTCACAGTGCATGCAGAATCGCTGATTCCCAGCATTCCCCGGCTCGGCGAGTCGGAGAACAGCATCATTTGCCACATAGGTTCCGTGGAGTGCCGCATAATGCAGACACGGAACAAATTTAAGGATAAAGCATCTTCAAAAAGAGGCAGCCGACAGAGCTGCAGAAAGCTAAATGTGCTGCCATGGCTCGAAGAGCAGCGTGAGAATGCACGTCGGGAAGCCGCGCGACTCGAGATCGGCAGACTCGAAGAACCTGCAAGAATAATTGCGCAAACGATAGAGGATAAGCGTATCCTCTCGAGTTTAGCGGTTACGGAGCAAGCATGCAGAGTCGGATGCCGCTTCCAGAAACGCGGCGCCCGTCGTCGTCGACGATTCTATAGAGTTGGGGCCGAGTCTGACTTCTCACCCGGGCGGCTAAGGAATACTAAGAGGTAAGCGTGCTGATCGAAGCTGGCAAAGGTTTACCGGTGTTGAAAATAAATACCGTTGCGAAGTTGCCTGCTTCTTTCTTTTAGTGCAACAACGGTTTTTTTTTTTTTTTTTTTGTTTGTAGTGCCTCATTTTCGGACTGAGAAAACCGCCAACTGCGGCGGCCACAACAGTATGTTCAAAATTACAGACATAGTTAAGTGCAATCTACCTCAAAGGGACAAAACCGCTTGCTGCCGTAGTACGGGTACGACCACTTAAAGCAGCGCCACCCGCTAGCCAAAAGAGGCGGCCAGAACAGCGCTGTCTCGCTTTAAGCTGTAGGTGTGCTACAGCCTCAAAAAGGATTTTTCTCATGTGCTCTAGGGACCAACAACAGCTGCTAGCGAGGGCCTAGGATGGGCCTGGTCGTTGATGCAAAAGAGGTACGGAAATGGGTTGGTGGTGGGAGGGAACCGCTAAGTGCATAATTGCTTAGCTAGTGTAGGTGGTGCCAAAATGTCGTCATGGCGGAATGGTGAGAAAACGGCAGAACAAGACAAAAAAAAAAAAAATTGGAACAACAATTGACGGCAAGCAGCCGTTTCATGCGCATTGTAGTTTTTTGTACAAGACAATGTCCCTACAGGACCATCCACGGGCATACGGAGCGGCGGCTCTCACAGCAGCGTTTGCTGCGGGCGTGCTGGTAACGCTGGGCTTCAAAGACCTGTACCCGGACTTGGAGCACCGCTTCCAAGACAGCTTGCTGGAGAGCAAGCGCCAGCGGCGGGCGGCGCTGCCGCTCAGCAAGAGCAGGCGGCGCGACGGCGGCTGGACTACCGGCTGGCTGCGGCGGACGGGCACGGGGGTGTCGTCAGCGGCAGCGCGGAGCGCGCCAGACGCTAGTGGCGAGCGGCGCCGCAGCCTGGCCGAAGGAGGAGCAGGAGGGGAGGAAGATGACGAGGACCAGAGCGTGTACCTGGAAGACCACGAGTCGGCCGGGCGGTCCGAGCTGGACGGCGGCGGCGGCGGCGGCGACGACGACTGGTCGCTGCTGGCGGCGAGCCAGCACGTGGCCGCGGGGGCGCGGGGCGCGGGGGTGGCGGACGGCATCGCGGGGTGCATCGGGGACACGCCGCTGGTGCGGCTGGCGAGCCTATCGGAGGCGACGGGGTGCGAGATCCTGGCCAAGGCGGAGCTGCTGAACCCGGGGGGCAGCCCCAAGGACCGGGTGGCGCTGAGCGTGATCCGGGCGGCGGAGCGCCAGGGGCTGCTGGCGCCGCACCGGGGGGACACCATCTACGAGGGGACCGTGGGCAGCACGGGCATCTCGCTGGCGACGCTGGCGCGCGCCCTGGGCTACCGCGCCCACATCTGCATGCCCGACGACCAGAGCGCCGAGAAGTCGAATCTGCTGCGCGAGATGGGCGCCGTCGTCGAGCGCGTCCCCGTCGCCCCCATCGTCGACCCGGGCCACTACGTCAACCTGGCCCGCCGCCGCGCCCAAGAGCACGCCGCCGTCCACCGCGACGGCAGCCGCGGCTTCTTCGCCGACCAGTTCGAGACCCCCGCCAACGCCGAGGCCCACCGCCGCTCCACGGGGCCCGAGATCCTGCGCCAGGTGGCCGCGGCGGCGGTGCTCGCCGACGGCGGCAAGGGCGGCAGCGGCGGCAGCAGCAGCAGCCGCCCGACCTCCTCCTCGCACACAAAACACCACCACCACTCCAGCTCCCACTTGTCGTCGTCGTCGTCGTCGTCGCCCATCGCCGCCTTCGTCTGCGGCGCCGGCACCGCCGGCACGCTCACCGGCGTCGCGCGCTACCTCAAGGAGGACGCCGGCCTGCATTCCGGCCTGCGCGTCGTCGCCGCCGACCCGCAAGGGTCCGGCCTCTTCAACCTCGTGCGCAACGGCGTGCTCTACGCCAGCACCGAGAAGGAGGGCACGCGCCGCCGCTCCCAGGTCGACTCCATCGTCGAGGGCATCGGCATGAACCGCATGACCGCCACCCTCGAGGCCGGCCTGCACCTCATCGACGACGCCGTCGCCGTCTCCGACCGCCAGGCCTGCCTCATGGCCCGCTGGCTCGTCGAGCATGACGGCCTCTTCGCCGGCAGCTCCACCGCGGTCAACTGCGTCGCCTCCGTCGCCGTCGCCCTCCAGCTGCCCCCCGGCAGCCGCGTCGTCACCATCCTCTGCGACTCCGGCCTGCGCCACCTCAGCAAGTTCTACAAGACTATCGAGCAGATGAGCTCCCAGCAGGAGGCTGCCGATCCCGCCCACACCGCCCCCGACCAGCACGGCGACGACCTCCTCGGCATGCTGGGGCTGCCGCCGCGAAAGGACGTGGCCTGATGCCCGAGAGGGGTTTTCTGTGCTGCACGGTTGTACGATTAACGAACAAAAAAAAGGAGTATGGTAAGGAGAGGATGATGGACGGTATGCAAATAGAAAGGGGGGCTGTAAGGATCCAAAGTATAAAAAGGGGATACGAGAACAAAAATTAAATGGCCTTTTAAAATCATGACTTTCTTTTGTACCATTCTGCGTCAACAAGACAAAACAGACATGTTCCCTTCCAAGCAACGCCATATGCCAGCCGGGCAGCCGCCCAGTGTCCCTTGAACAATATCATTTGAGATCCCAATCTACCTAGGACATACTTGGCTTTCATGTATATTTTTGTACAGGTCTCTAAAGTCGATACTAAGAGACAGAAGAAAAAAAAAAAACAGTTCATATCTGAAAAGATTAAAAAAAACAAAGAACAGCCGAATTGTCGACTTTTCTACACTCCGCTCTCATCGCCAAAACTCCCCCAACATGTCGATGCCTCGTTTCATAAACCTCATCTCGGTGCAGCTTTACGACAGGCAAACAGCCCATGCTCTACAAAAGATAAGAATGGCGCAATATAAAGGGGATTTGCATTCATTACCCCCCCGGCAAGAAGAAAGGAAAAGAAAATTAAAAAGGGAAAGCAATACGATCTCCCTCTAAGAGAACTACGCACTAAGTTAGTATGGTCTTATCTCTAGACAATAGGGGCAAGAAAGTGGTACGCCAAAAGGGGGAAAGGCTCGTGAGCCAAGGGAAGGGCGAGAAAAGAAAGAGAGAGAGAGAGCTTACCTTCCACCGATGGCCGCACACGGTGCACTCGCAGAACGTGGTCATGGGCTCGTCGGCGCTGCGGGTCTGGGCCTGCGTGTAGCTGACCTTTTTCTGGCGGCACTTGCTGCAGGTGAGGGCGTCGCTGATGGACTTCTCCTGCATGGGCACCTGGGCCTTCTTCATGTTCTCCTTGGCCAGGTCGGACTCGAGCTGGCGCAGGTGCGCCGACTTGAGCTCGTCCGACTTCATGACCACAAACACGTCCGCCGCGATGTCGCCCGCCAGCACCCGCCGCGCCAGCGCCGGGTTCGACCGGTTCTTGAGGTTCTGGAACAGCGACCGCAGTTTCGCCCGGTACTCGGTCGTCTCGCCCTTGTACGCCGAGAACGCCGCCTGCTCCACCTCGATCGCCTTGGCCAGCACCCTCTCCGACGGCTCCGACGACCGCCATGCCAGCCCGTTGTACAGCAGCCCGATGCAGTTGTCCCGGCTCTGCACCCCCGTGCGGTTCACGTCCACGCCATCCACGTCAAACTTGCGCTTGTCCGGGTCGCCCGCGTACTTGGCCGGACCCGCTGCTGCTGTCGAAGACGAAGATGCTGCTGCTGCCGACGGCGCCGGCGCTGGTGACGCCGTCTTGCTCTGCGGCGTGCTGCTGGCCGGCGATGCTGTCGGCTTGCTTCCATTCGCCGCCGCGCCGCCGCGCCGCTTCTCTTGCTCCACGGCCTTCTTCCACTTGCTGACAATCTCGGCCGCCAGCGACTTGACTTCCGAGTTTGTGTGTGCGCGCAGCTTGCCTACGGTATGACCGGCACGTGTTGACTGAGAAAGGAAATCAGTTAGTTTGCTGAAGACCCCGGCAGCGCGGACAAACGGAACAAATGGGATGAGAGTCTGGCACCTACCCGAAGAACATCCTCCGTCGGCGCCGCGCTCTTCTTCAGCGTCTCCATGATGGCGATGATGCTGGGCGCCGGCTCGTTGGACGCGATCGCCTTGTTCAGCGCCTTGATGCGCGTCGTGAGCTCGCGCTCTACACTCTTGTCGGACATTATGGGATAGGACAAAGGTGAACTGAGAGAAAGTTGAGATGAGGTGGTTGTGAGTTGGGTGCAAGCTCGCACAGAGCTTTGTCGAATGTAACTTAAAGACAAGATGAGCTGTAGTAGCGGGGCTGGGGAGTCAGGGTGGCAAAGCTGTCGACAGGAACAGGAAAGCTAGCGGAAGAAGGAGAGAGAAGGCTGTCACAAGACCGGACGGCGGAGGAAATCAGATTAAGATGCTGACACCCGTGCTTTACGCCCGGCTGGGTGGCAAGGCACGATATGACTGGCGGGAAGAACACGGCGGTCCGTTTTGGGCTACTCCCGGATTGGTTCGTTGGTTTTGACCGGGGTGAATCAGAAAACGAGAATAATTGACAAATCGACTGCGACAGGGCGAACGTAGAATAACGTTGCTAAAAGGAAAAAAGGACAAGAAGAGATAAGACCCCAAGGAGATGAAGGAAAGGGGAAGACCAAAGATGAAATGGGACACAAGAGGCGCGCCAAAAAAGAGCTTCGAGGGGAGGGGGACACAAAAAGTCGCACAGGGGACGTCTTCGAGGTCGATGCAGACTGAAGCGAAGTGAAGCGGAAGTTAGTTCAGCGAGCCTTTTTCCTTTTGTTCCATCGAGTTCCACACCTAAAAGAAGACAGAGCCGCGTGTCGCATTGGGCTCGAGTGGCACGTGCGCATCTTAAATGCTGACATAAGCGGAATCCGTCGACTACCAAGGCAAAGAGGAACAGATCGCAAGGCAAAGGACAAGGCTGTGAACTTTGATCTTCTTTGTACAAAAGCTCTCTTCTTTTTTCCTGAGACTTTGGCCATTGTTTCGCAGATCGACCAAAGTTGAGCGTCGTGAGGATATCATTATTCCAGCTTGTCCAAATCTAATGCTACAAAAACCAGGTTGCCGCCAATGCACAGCACACACCTCCGTCCCATTTCTTTTGTTTTTGCTTTCGCTTCATTTGTACTTCTTTCACAAGAAAGCCATACTATACACCCCTTTCTCAGTGGCCTATCCCTCCCGCTAACCAGTCTGCCTGCGCAGGGTCCCCTGGCGGCGGGAAGAAGCCGCCCCCGTTTGCCGCCGCCGGGTTCCCGGCGAATCCATTGAGCGGCGCCGCGCCTCCTATGCCGCCAAAGTTGTGCCCTCTGTGCTGCTGCTGCTGCTGCTGCTGCTGCCTCCGCCTCTCGTCTTCCTCCTGCTGCCGGCGGTGGGCTGCCTGCCGCTGCTGCCGGTAGTAGATGAGGAACATGATGGCCATTATCAGGCCGACGATGACAAACGGCTCCAGGAACAGCAGCTCGTCGAGCTCGTCCAGGTCGCCGCCCTCGTCCATGTACGTGTCGTCGTACAGGTCGTCGTACAGCTCCTCGTCGTAGAACCTACCGCTGCTGGTGAACTGGTCGACCCACTCACTCAGCGACCACGACCGCGCAGGGGCTGCGAATTGGCATGTTAGCAATGAAGAAGAAGAAGAAGAAGAAAGAAAGAAAGACAATGCTTACCTGGCTCGTCCTGGATGGAGTTGATCTGGCCGTGGGTCAGGGTGTTCCAGGCGCTGCGCAGGCGCAGCTTGAGCAGGCTGAGGGTGACGGGCAGGTAGGCCTCCTCGTTGGTGGCCAGGGCGATGTCGTAGTAGCGCTTGGCCAGATGGAAGTCCTGGTCGAGGCCGACGCCGTTCTCGTGCATCCAGCCGAGGTTGAAGAGGGCCTGCGCGCTCTGGTGGTACTCGGAGGCGCCCGTGTAGCAGGCGACGGCCTTGTCGACGCTCTTCTCGGTGCCGATGCCGTACAGGTAGTAGTCGCCCATCTTGACGAGCGCGTCCACGTTGTTCTGGCGCGACGAGCGCGTCCAGTGGACGAGCCCCAGCGCCGGGTCGTCGAGGAGGCCGCCCGGCGCGGGCTTCTTGGGGCCGGCGCGGCCGAAGCCGAGGCCGAGGCCGCCGAGCGAGAGGCCGCCAAGCGAGAGCGAGAGCGACGACGGCAGGGCGGCGGTCAGCCAGGCGGGCATCACCAGCGGCAGGCTGGACTGCTGGGGGTCGAGCAGGTAGCCGATGTTGTTCTGGGCCTTCTCGTAGCCCTGCTCGGCGGCGCCCAGGTACTCGAGCAGGGCCAGCTCGTGGTCGCCGTTCTCGTAGGCCAGGTTAGCCTCGTTCCAGGAGGAGACGAGCGGGTCGGCCTTCTCGGCGACGCTCTTGTAGTAGGCGAGGGCGGGGGCGCAGGCGCGGTCGCGGCCGACGCCGTGGTGGATCATCTCGCCCAGGTAGTAAAACGCCTCCATGTTGCCGTAGCGGGCGGCTAGCTCAAAGTAGTCGTTGGCGATGCGCAGGTCCTCGGGCTGGCCCTGGTCCAGGTACAGCACGCCCAGCTCGACCTGGGCGGGGGCGTAGTCCTGCTCGGCGGCGAGCTTGAACAGCTCGGTGGCCTTGGCCAGGTTCTTCATGCCGCCGTAGCCGTGCATGAGCATCAGGCCCAGGTAGTACTGCGACTGGGCGTCGCCGAGCTCGATGCCGCGCTCGAACCACGACTTGGCGCGGTCAAAGTTGGGCGCCTCCAGGCCGTCGCCGCGCATGTGGATGCGGCCCAGGTAGCCGGCGGCCTTGCCGGCGGTCTTGTCCAGCGACGGCTTGGGGCTGTCGACCACGCGGCCGTCCTTGCGCCAGTACTTGCTGGCGACCATCAGAAAATACTTGCGCGCCATGATCATATCGCGGTCGAGGCTGCGCTGGCCCTCGTAGTAGATGCGCCCCACGTTGAGGGCGGCCTTAAAGTCCCCCTTCTGGGCCATCAGGTCGAGGTACTCGATAATGTCCTCGATGGACGCGTAGGCGTCCGAGTGCGGCTGCGCGCGCAAGGCGTTGATGCCGGAGCTGACAGCGCTCGCGCCCTCGCCGTAGACGCCGCCGAACTCGTCGGCGATGCGGTACGGCTGCTGCACCCAGCCCATGCCGCCGGGCGGGCCCGAGCGGTACCAGGCGATGGCCTTGTCCGCCACGCGCTTGTAGTACTTGAGGGCCTCGTCGCAGCTCCGCGGCGTGCCAATACCCGCGTGGTGGCGGGACCCGACAGTCATCTCGGCTCGGGTGTGGCCGCGCAACGCGGCAAATGTGTAGTACAGGAGCGCCCGCGCCTGGTCCGGCTTGACCGCCTTGCCGATGCCTGTCGAGTACATCAGGCCCACCATGTACATGGCGGAGCTGTTGCCGTAGCCGTCGGCCAGCCGGCGGTAATAGTCGAAGGCGGTGGGAAAGTTGCGCGGGTGAGAGTAGTTGCCGTAGAAGTTCATCTCGGCCAGGAGATAGAGCGCGTCCGGGTTGCCGATACTGGCGGATTCGTCGAGCAGCTGGACGGCCTCGAGGAGAGGGCCCGACACCGTCTTGGGTGATGAAGATGATGTGTCTTGGTGATGTGGTTGTGGCGGCGGGGTGCGGATGGAAAAGCTCGGGGCCGCTTTCAGGGCGAAGCGCAAAATGGTCGAGAACACGCCGTTTTGTCGCCTCTGCTTCTGGAAGGGCTGGTGGGGAATTGCGGCCAGCTTCGCTCGGGCAGCATCAACCAGCTCCTGCCCCGGACCTAACGAGTTGCCAAAGGCGTCAGCATTTCGGTACACGCTTTCCCTGTCGCCGCGTCTCGAATTTCTATTTCTCCTCCTTCAGAAAACGTGCATAATGGACATGCCGACGTACTACTGTCTCGGCCGGGTTGGCCTTGGGTTGTGTAGAGAACATCATCTGTCGTCTCGTGACTGGCTGAGTCGGCGTCTCGTGGGTCGGCGCAGGTCACTGATATGCCCTGCAAAAGCACTAGAGAAGTGTCAGGACATCAATCCGATTGTTGATGGAGACAAATTGAAGCGAGATAAGAAAAGGTGTGACTACTTACGGAGAAGCCAAAGGAAGGACTGCCGCATCTTGAGCCAAGATATGGAGCGACTTGGGAGAGAGAGAGGGAGAGAGAGCAAGGAAAGACGAGAATCAAAACATTACCAACTGCATTCAAATCATAGCTTCAAAGACAAAGGAGAATATTGAGGGAGCAACTAAAGCAACACAAGGGGAGAGAAAGAGGAAATGTGGCGTTCTGGATGGGCCCTGTCTGGGAAATATATCACAAGAGTATATCACCGTGGAGGAGTTGTCCAACTTTGGGGGTGAGTGATGGAGCAGTTCCTGGGAGCAGTGGAGCACGCAAGTCTGGTTGCAAGCTGGCAAGATGGGAAAGGCTAATATTAAAGCTCTCCAGCGCTATGTTGCTGCTGTAAGCAAAGGCAGGTGCGCCGTTCGATTACGCTCCGACTCGTACCTGCCTGTCGGTAAATAACAAACAGCCAGTTACGTCACGGAGAAATACATTTGACCCGCTTTTCTTCTCTGGCAATGACATGCATGATTAGTCATTTTGAAGATTGGGCGGAAACCCGTTGGTGGTGGCCGCTAATAGCAATTGCCTCTATTTGGGGATGTGAAGATTCTGCTTTTTGATAGTGAGCTTTCAATAGTTCTTATGCATGGGCTTTATATCTTCATTTTATTTCAGATTTGAGTAATTGAAATTTCACGGCTTTTATTTAGAACTTGCACACTGCGTCTTACTTTGCGCTAGAACAAGAAGGCTCGCTTGGATTGGAGCTTCATCTCGTCTGGTTTCATCTGCGCTGTGAGCAGAAAACCCCAAATTCAACATGTATTTGCTTGCTGGGATCGACGAATTTCAATTTCCCGGCTCAGACCCGCCCTTTGTGCTCGATTTGATTCCTTTGAAATCCGGACTTGCATCTATATCGTCAGACGGCACGCTCTCTCTGTTCGACCCTCAGCGCATTGGCTCTGGTCCAAAACGCACTTACACCACGTCTCACGGCAATCTCACAACAGCAAGAGCGCTTGACGCAGCAGGCTCCGTCCTGGCAACGGCGGGCGAGAATGGGACGGTGGCAGTGTGGGATTTGCGTGAGCCGGCCCAAGGAGCGCAAATAACTGTGCAAGTCGGTAAGATATTCAATCCCAGCATAATACTGTGTCAAGTCCACCACTAATTTCACTCTCACATTGTACTAGGATCATGCGGCGTGCCCGTAACATCGCTGGCTTGCGAACCACAGACCCAGTCTATTGCGGCTGGCACAGAACTGGCAGACTACCAAGCGTCAATCGTGATTTGGTGTGTAGATGCTACTTTTTTATTTGGACTCTGCAGACAAGTGTGCTAACAAATGCAGGGATGTCCGTGCTGGCACGACGCCGAAAGTGAGATACAACGATCTGCACAGCGACGACGTAACAGATGTATGTCTATTCATTCCTGTCCGTATCCTAGTAGTTGAGCTTCTCTTGCATTGAAAAATTAATGCTTTTCAGTTGAACTACCACCCAACCAATGCGCATATACTTCTCTCCGGCTCAACAGATGGGCTTGTCAACGTGTGTGACACCCGGATAGCCGATGAAGACGATGTAGTCATCCAGGCATTTAACCATGGATCCATACATCACGCTGGCTTCTTGAACGATACGGAAGTCTATGCTCTATCTCACGATGAGAAGATGGCACTGTACGACGTGGCTGAAGAACGGGAAGCCGGGTCGGCAACCAAGGATTTTGGCGACGTGAGAGAGGCCGTGAAGTGCCAGTATGTCGCCAATGTCTTGCCCAAGGTTGGCCAGTCCGGCGCCATTCTGGGCGTGGGTTCACAAGAGTAAGTCACAGATAGATAAGCATTTCGAGGTTTTGTCTCATTTTAACTAACTTTCATCTAGTGCGGAGCTCTTCCAACTCATTCACTTGACCAAAAATGGCGAATGGGCATTTGCTCTTGATTCGGTCGTCGGCCTTCCAGGCGGTCACGGATCAGAGCTTGTTCGCGGCTTTGCTGTCTTTGACGAACAGCAGGTCGTGTACACTTGTGGTGAAGATGGCAAGGTTCGGGCTTGGCGGCCACCAGCTTAGAAGGGAAAGGAGATCGAATGGGATATCTTTTGTACTTTTTTATTTATTTCCTTTTAGTTTTACATACAAGCATACTGCCCAGAGACGGCGGGCGAGCGAATATTTTTGGGCTGGTAAAATTTTGGTTTTATTCTATTCCCTTTTTTTAAGTACTTCCGCAAGGGGCTCTGCCTCTCAACCGTACTTGTCGTGCTTGTGCTTGACTTTTACGTCGAGCAGCTTCTCGTGGTAGTCGCCTTCGCGCCGCGCCCGCTTCAGCATCTTGACCTCGTCGTCGTCCAGCCGTCGCCCCGCCGCCTCCTCGAGCTCTCGCCGGCTGATCTTCTCGCGCGCCTTCTCCTCCTTGGACGCCTTCAACCGCGGCTTGAACCGCGCCTGCATGCGGATGCGCACTGTCGTGTTGAGATTCGTCTCGGTGGCGTCGCCGCGGACGTCGGGCACAGCATCGGCCTTGCCGGCGGCCGTCGCCGCCTTCTGCTGGACCGAGAGGTACGTGTCGCGCAGCGTCTTGATCTGGAACGTCTCGGGCGAACCCTCCGTCTCGACGAGGACAAACGACTCGATCGGTGAGACGGCAATGGCTGTAGCTGAAAATAAGCCGTACTTGTCACATCCCAGGTACCTAGAAGGTGGGTGGTGGGCTAAGTTAGCTGGTGAATCGAAAGGCGGATACAAAACCCATACAATCCAATATAGAAAAAATTAACGAGCGCAACGTACTTTTCGTGATGTCCCTTGAACCGAAAGTGTTCCGTCCCTGCGATTTTATTCGCCACCCACACCTGGCGCACGTCGTGCGGCTCGGCGCTCGATGGGTTGCCGTCGACAATGTTCTCGATTGGCATAGCGAAGACCTTGCCGTTCGCGTCGGATGCGAGCGCCGTCGGCGGCGTGCTCGGCAGGACAATCATTACCGGCCCGGATACGTCGCCCAGGGCCTCGGCAGAGACCCAGCTGTCATCCTCGGCGACCTCGTCGTCGGCGGCCGCCAGCTGCAGCGCCTTCTTCTTCCGCGCCTCTTCGGAGGTCTCTCGGTCCTTGCGCTTCCGCTTCTTCACCTTCTTGTCGCCCTTGAAGGTGAGCGGCTTCACCATGATGCTGGTTTCGCTTTGGACAGTTGGAAGCAATGTTGCCGTCCAGTTGGGGAGTTGGACTGGCGAACTCAAAATCGCCAGCCGCGGTCTCAGTTCTGGGCGACAGAGCTTTGCCCCACCAGCGAGCGTAGATCAGCCAATCATGCTGCGTGATTTCCAGCTCTTGTGATTACAGAGCAGCCTTGCAGCAGCACTCACCAACTACAGGATCTCAGAGGCTCACAACTTGATGTTATGCTAGTTTCTCCCAGCAGAATGCATCAAAAGTTTAACAGCTGAAAAAGTCATCTTCATATCAGAAAATACTTTCTGACTTAGATTAAGCTCCTGATGCACGAAGAGAGCCCTTATCCTCTGCTGTAATTTTCGTCACGTGACCCTTGAACAGCAATTGCGGGCAGCCAGTTACAGCGCCTTTCAGCCTTGTGGAAGTCTCTTAGCTAGCGCAGAATTTCTCTGGAAGCTTTTTCAAGGTTGCGCGCGTCACTGGGGCAGGACAAAAAAAAGGTGCTGCTGTCGCAAATTGTACCTGCGCACACCTCGCTAATCTGTCTGGCCAGGTTCAAGATGGATGATCTATATGATGAGTATGCTTCACATCTTTTTGTTTTGTGTGTTTCGGTACCAATTCTGACGCGACAAACAGGTTCGGCAACTTCATCGGCGAAGAGCCAGAAGCCTCGGAGGAGGGATCCGAGCAGGGCGATGCCGAGGCCGACAACTACGTGTATGGGGACGAGGAGGAAGAGGATGAGGAGGGTGCCGGCCAAGAATTAATGGAAGTTGATGGTAGGTGCAAAAATCCTGGCTTTCTCTCTGCGCATGCATTGCGTGTCTTGCAGCCAGGTTTCTAACAAATAACGGAACGATACAGATGAAGGACCGTCCAACGCAGTCATACTCCACGAAGACAAGCAGTACTACCCCACCGCAGCACAAGTATACGGCACGGAGGTCGAGGCCCTGGTGCAGGAGGAGGATGCGCAGCCGCTGTCAGAGCCCATCGTGGCGCCGGCGGAGCAGAAGAAGTTCACAGTGGAGGAGGCGGACCTGCCGCACGTGTTCTTTGACCGGGGCTTCATGACGGACCTGATGAACTTTCCCGAGCAGACGCGGAATGTGGCCTTTGCGGGGCATTTGCACCACGGCAAGACGGCGCTGATGGACATGCTGGTGCTGGAGACGCACGATCTGAGCGAGCGGCTGCAGCAGCGGTCGAGCCGGCGGCGCGACGAGCAGCTGCGGTACACGGACGTGCACACGCTGGAGCGGGAGCGCGGCGTGTCGATCAAGAGCGCGCCCATGAGCCTGGTGCTGCCGTCGACGCGCGGCAAGTCGCACCTGCTCAACATTGTGGACACGCCGGGCCACGTCAACTTTGCCGACGAGGTGGCGGCGGCGCTGCGCCTGGTCGACGGCCTGTGCCTGGTGGTCGACGCCGTCGAGGGCGTGCAGGCGCACACGGAGATGATCGTGCGCCACGCCGTGCGCGAGGCCGTGCCGCTGACGCTGGTCATCAACAAGGTCGACCGCCTGATCCTCGAGCTCAAGCTGCCGCCCGCGGACGCCTACTACAAGCTGCGCCACACGGTCGAGGAGGTCAACCGCGTCGTGGGCGAGACCGCCGCGGCCGCGGGGCTGCCGGCCGCCGAGACGGCCGACGCGCTGCGCGTCAGCCCCGAGCGCGGCAACGTGCTGTTCGCCTGCGCCAGCATGGAGTGGTGCTTCACGCTGCCGTCGTTTGCCAAGATGTACGCGGACCACCTGCCACCCTCAAACGGGGGAGGAGCATCCTCGGCAAAGAAGGCCGCCGCCGAGGCGCTGGACGCGGACGAGTTTGCGCGCCGCCTGTGGGCCGACGTCTTCTTCAACCCAGGCCGGCGCACCTTCACGCGCAAGCCCGTCGAGGAGGGCGCCAAGCGCTCGTTTGTGCACTTTGTGCTCGAGCCCGTCTACAAGCTCTTCACGCACACCATCAGCGAGAACCCGCACGACCTGCAGATCTTCCTGGCGGGGCTCGGCATCACGCTCAAGCCCTCGCAGTACCGCGCCGACGCCAAGGTGCTGCTCAAGCTCGTGTGCAAGCAGTTCTTTGGCGGCTCCGCCCCCTTTGTCGACATGGTCGTGCGCCACGTGCCCTCGCCCGTCGCCGCCGCCGCCCGCCACCTCGAGCGCTACTACACGGGCCCGCTGGACGCGCCCGTCGCCGCCGCCATGCGCGCCTGCGACCCCGACGGCCCCCTCGTCGTCGCCGTCACCAAGCTCTTCAGCAGCAGCGACGCCAAGAGCTTCCACGCCCTCGGCCGCGTCTTCAGCGGCGTCGTTCGCCCCGGCGCCGACGTCCGCGTCCTCGGCGAGGGCTACTCGCTCGACGACGAGGAGGACATGGCCCGCGCCCGCGTCGCCGACGTCTGGATCCCCGAGACCCGCTACAACGTCCCCGTTGACGGTGTCCCCGCCGGCGGCCTCGTCCTGCTCGGCGGCGTCGACAACTCAATCGTCAAGTCCGCCACCGTCGTCGCTGACCGCTTCGAAGACGACGAGGACGCCTTCGTCTTCAAGCCCGTCGTCCACTACGCCGAGTCCGTCTTCAAGATCGCCGTCGAGCCCGTCAACCCCTCGGAGCTGCCCAAGATGCTCGACGGCATCCGCAAGATCAACAAGAGCTACCCGCTCATCGCCACAAAGGTCGAGGAGTCTGGCGAGCACATCCTCATCGGCACCGGCGAGCTCTACATGGACTGCGTCATGCACGACCTGCGCCTGCTCTACGCCGACATGGAGATCAAGGTCTCCGACCCCCTCACCCGCTTCTGCGAGACTGTCGTCGACGAGTCCGCCACAAAATGCTTCACCATCACCCCCAACAAGAAGAACCGCCTCACCATGGTCGCCGAGCCCCTCGAGGACGGCCTCGCCCGCGACATCGAGTCCGGCGCCGTCCGCATCAAGGACCCCGTCCGCAAGACCGCCAAGTTCTTCCAGGACAAGTACGAGTGGGATCTCCTGGCTGCCCGCAGCATCTGGGCTTTCGGCCCCGAGGAGATGGGGCCCAACATCCTCCAGGACGACACGCTTCCCGGCGAGGTAGGCTTTCTCTCTTTGATGCTTTGCTTTGCTTTTTTTTTTTAGCTTTCTTATTTTGCTAACGGAACAACTACTTCGACTAGGTGGACAAGAAACTCTTAAACACCGTCAAGGAGTCGATCAAGCAGGGCTTCAGCTGGGCCACGCGAGAAGGCCCGCTCTGCGAAGAACGTACGTCGCCTTCTCCTTCTCCTCTCTGATTTCCATTACCTACTGCGACAGCTCTGCTAACTATCTGTCCTCCTCTCGCCAGCCATCCGCAACATCAAGTTCAAGCTGATGGACGTCGCCCTGGCGCAGGAGACCATCTACCGCGGCGGCGGCCAGATCATCCCCACGGCGCGGCGCGCCTGCTACGGCGCCTTTATGCTGTCCTCGCCGCGGCTGATGGAGCCCGTCTACGCCGTGTCTATGACGGGGCCCAAGACGGCCGGCGACGAGCTGTACAACTTGCTGACGCGGCGGCGCGGCCACGTGCTGACGGACAGCGGCATCCCCGGCACCAACCTGTCGCGCGTGTGCGGCCTGCTGCCCGTCATCGACTCCTTCGGCTTCGAGACCGACCTGCGCATCACCACAAAGGGCAGCGCCCTCGTCAGCCTCGTCTTCGACCGCTGGCAGGTCGTGCCCGGCGACCCTCTCGACCGCGACGTCGTGCTGCGGCCCATGCAGATGGCCCCGGTCCAGGCCACCGCCCGCGACTTTGTGCTCAAGACCCGCCGCCGCAAGGGCCTCAGCGAGGACGTGTCGGTCGGCAAGTTCCTCGAGCCCGAGCTGTACAGCGAGCTGGTGGCCAGCGGCACGCTGGAGGAGGGGGCGTAAAAGGGACTGCTCTCGAACGAGAGAAGGATGTGAGGGGGAAGGGATGCTCAGATGACGAGTATTTTTTCACATGGAGACGCTTTTTTAGGAGACTTTGCTTTTTACGTTTCTGCCTCCTTTCTTTTTCTAGTTTTCTATTTGCCTATGGATTCTTTCGGTAAGAGCAAAAGTCCAGAAGTGTATCTAGGTGTTTGTGGTATTTTTTGGTTAAGTGCATTCAATATCATCACGAAAATGGGAAAGGGGAGATAGCGAATAGAAATACAAACGAGAGATTTTAGCGACAGCCGGAAATCCCGCCATTGCTGCCGCCCCCTATTTCTTCGTGCATACGGACAAGACAAACCAGCTGCTTCCGTAGATGCAAGGTGGCAAAAGAAAGAAAAGGGTGTGAGCTAAAACGGGAGAAGAGGAGCAAGACCAGAAAGAAACTGCGGATATAAAAAATCACTGCAAGTATCAGAGACAAAGATGTCATGCACAATCTATCAAGCCGCCTGTGAAAACCCGCTAGATAATGTCTGTGCGAGCGAAAGAGAGACCTCGTGAATTTTGGTGGTCAAATTGCAGCATTCTATTCACAAAAACTTACCTTATCGGTGCCGTGCGAACCAAGCCAGAGGATACGATTGCACCAACAGAACTTCCAAGGAAAAGATCCTACAGCATGTAAATGGTGTGCTCAATTGTCTAAATAACGTTCAACAATCTAACTAGGATACCGGTCAACAGAGATCCATATTATGGTCGCTCACTTTTTTTTGGTGAGAATTCACTGCATCCAAAGTGCCGGCTTCAAAGTTCCGGCTATACACTTATCTCGTCACCCTGACGCAGCATATAAAATAAGGGTAGGATAATAAATTTGAAACTTTATCAATGAGAGTTTAGAAGAAAATAAATAGATTCCCAGATTGTACTGGGTATGTAGAGAATAAGATTTATCTATCCATCCCAATCCATAAAAGATTTTGTTTTGTAATCTTCTTCAAGCATCGCCAGACATCAAGTCCGGCATCATATTGCATGTTTCCACAGAGGTACCCGAAGGCATGATTATGAGAGTCATCAGAAAAAGAGAAAATAGAAGAAAAGTGAAAAAAAAAGGACAAGGAAAAAAAAGGTAGAAACTAATAGTACATCCATAAGTAGACGAGAACGACAAAATTCTGTCGTGGTGAAGGCATGCAGACAGTAGGTACCAGAAGAAAGAAGAAAAGCAACCAAGAACGCCAGTCATTTTCCATGTACTTCAAAATATTCCATAATCCCAAAGCCCGGTCTTCAACATATTTTAGAAGAAACGACTGTAAGAAAGAGATAGAAAGCAAAAGCAGAAATATTAGACCAAAACACAGAAGGGTATTTTTTTGTGGTTGTATACTGCAGCTTTGTCTGTGGCCTGGACAGCCCAAAAGTGGAAAACGACAGGAAAATATGACATGAAACATGAACGCTGGAAAAGAGATTCAGATGTGCCAGCTTAATGAAACCGGTTGCTGCGTGGAGTGGATCTGTAGAATGTTAGAATAGCGAACGAAATAAACCTGAAGGTGAAAAGTTCTTACTGAGCTGACGAAATGTCGTCAACGTGGTTACAGAGCGCCACGAATAGATCGAAGAAGAGCTGCGAACCACCGTTGTACATCTCCAGCTGCATGGTGCCGCTGCGTTTGAACGTGCTGCGGCTGCGGATGATGAGAGCAAGGTAGTGGGCACGCAGCTTGGAATCAGTATCAGGTGTGTTGGCATAGGCGTAGCGAGCAGAGGCGAGGATAGTGCTGCAGGGAATGCCAGATTCTGTGTTCGAGGAAAGCGACATTAGAATTAAATTTATTCGAGGGCACAGCCATGGAAAGAGCAGATCACAGCACTTACGAAGCCCTTGTTTGCGCAGCGATATACGCTTCAGCTCATCCAGCCCATACTTCTCTGCTGAGCAGTAGATCACGGTGTCCTTGAGCAGGTCGCCTTCGACGGCGTGGTGGAAGATGGTGGCTTCAGGCAGAAGAGAGTCACGACCGCCATCGCCTTCTACCTGCTGCTCCAGCTCCCACGAGTTGCGGCGCTTGTTATGCACGAGCCTCGGATAGTAGTCGCCTTTGTAGAGGAATTCAAGGACAGACGAGAAGATCTCCGGCTCGTCGTCCGGCAGGGCGATGCGCTTAGAAGCGCCGCCGGGGCTGCCGCCGTGGTTGTCATAGTATGCCGTCTGGTTGTGGAGGACCTGTTCGAAGAAGGGCGACGCGCAGAGGATGTCTTCGTGGGCAGCAAAGATGCGCTGGTCACGACCGACGACCAGGGTCACAATAGCTGACGTGAGGTTTCTAATAGCGGCAAAGTGTTAGCGGCAACGTTATTGAAATATATTAGAAAAAAATAAACAAAGGGAAAAAAGACGCACGCGACGGGTGACGGCGTCTCTTCGGCAAAAGCAGCGACGGCAGCGGCCGAGGAAATCGTTGGCGGCCGGCGCCGAGATTCATGGCGGCGCGACTTGGAGACGCCGGCGTCTTTGCTGAAAGAGGCGCTGGATTTGCTGACCTTTTGGCTTTTAGAAAAGCTCTTGTTTTGTGACCGGGAGAACATGATGAAGATAGTGCAGGGAGTATAAAGAAATGATTGAAAAAATGTGACTGCAATTTTTTTCGGGTATTTTCGTTTCTTTTGCGCAGAAATGAAATGCGACAGATTATCGTGACAAAAATAAAGAAATATGCAGTAGAAGAAATACAGTAATAGCAATAGAAAAGGCAACCGCTCGCAAGATGAGATTTAAAAAAAGAGTATTGGTTGATTCCGGCGAATTTGTTGATGTTGAGATGCGTTTGTTGATCGTGAGGGTCTTTTGCTGTTTTCACACCTTCATTTTTTGAAACGACTTACCTGAGGCGACAACGAAAGAGAGAAGAGAGACAAATTTGAGGGAAAGGAAAAGAGAGAGGGAAGGGCGGTCGTATTTATAGAGAGAAACGCCATTGGGCTTGAAAATGAAGCACAGTGCAGGCTGCGCAAAGAGGATGAAAAAAAAGAGCAGAAGGAGAGTCAAATGTGGTGCAAAAGGCTAGTTTTCTGCCTAAGCAAGGGTTGGGGGGGGGGAAGTGGTGGGTGAGAAAGCGGAAACAGTGCCAGATAAACCAAAACTTGGCGAAGCGAAACTTGGGAGGGGAGTGTCCCTACAAAAAGAGTCGATGCACAGAAGTACAGCAAAAAGAAATGTTGGTGATAATGGCTTGCAGTGGACGCGATGGGACGTGGATGGCTGCTGCATCCGGATTAGCGCCTCGCGAAGCTGCCACCAAATCATGTGACCCCATTAAAGATTCCCAGGACGGCATAGCCCTGGCTGAATTGGTGGTCGTACTTCTGTCTCGTTCCAGATATTTGGACCGGGCTAGCGTATGGTTGGGCGGGATACTGGGCAGTGCTTTCCCCGGTCCTACTCCACCCATCCTTCTGAAGGACCGTTCAAACGACTTAGTTGCGCACTAAAACCCCCTGTAAAACAGAGGGAAAATACGGCGTTCGAAGAGTCACACTGCCTCCCTGTCAGCCATGTACCACCCACCGCTGTCTGCTGTTGGGCAGTTACTCAACGGCTTTTCTGGGCTGTGAAATTCAGGGGAAAAGGAACCAGGAAGAAGGTAGAGCACGAGTATATCCTCGTACGAGTACTTATTGTCATGCCCTCCGTAGTTATAGATACAAACACTGCTAGGGACCTCAGCTTCTAGTGGTGTGTGGGGTGTATCCGAACTTTCTCACTCCCTCTTTTTGTCTGCCGGGAGGCAAGTGCCGCTAAACTTGCATTGAGTTGAGCTTCCCCTTTTTTTCACTTTGGAGATACATTTTCGCTTCTACTTTTGTTTCTATTTTCTGGAGCCGAGGGAACAGTTGATGTAACCCGGTGTGAGACACTAATATGTTGTGTTATTTGCGGTTTATTGGCAATTTTGCTAAAGTTATCACAATTTGGCTGTCCTGTCCCCAGCCGCGCTGGAGTGCCCTAGGCAGCAATGTGGCCCGTGACCAGGGAACTTCTGGCGTGCTTCGTCTTTTAGGGCCGAGCTTCTCCGTCTACTGATCAATTGAGTCAAGAAAAGAAGGCATCCGACGGAGTGGATCGAAGATTGAAGAAGGCTCTCATGGCCACGAGGCTGCCCATTTCTTGTGCAGCTGATTGTATGCGTCGTATCTTCCAGTGACAATATCTTGTTTCCTGCATTCACAAAGTCCAAGTTGAGGCGTGTTCACTTTCACGCCACCACCACCAAGGGACAACGGCTACAAAGAGCCTAGGAAGTGTGTCCCACAGTCTCACCCACCATCAACTTGCATCTGCTTCACACCCACATCATACCCCTGGGTCGCGAGGTTCGGAGGAAGTACACACACGTACGGGTGCCTGGCTTGTTGCGATTTTAATGAATATCCAGACCAAACAAGGTTCCAGCTCCTGCACCTTAGCGGAGAACGATACACATAGCTTCCTTTTCCGATCGTAATGTCAATCTTATCACAGCCAATAATGGCTTAGAAAAATAAAGATTTTTTTTCCAGCTGAGAATGAGTTGCTTTCTCCAGACTTTTCTCTAAGCTCTCCAGAAGCTTCTTGGCCTGGTCTTTCTTGGAATATCTTGAAGTTTTCGAGCATGCAAACTGCCAAAGTGCAACTTCCGAAGGTAGAGCTTTTGTACTCTTTGCCGGCATCTGTGTTCCGAAACAATTGTAGAACAAAGAATCTGAGTCTGTTGCTGCCTCTCCTGCAAGCACTTTAACCCCTGGTCACAATGATTCCGAAAGTCTTCGAAGCGTGGGTCTCCTTTAATGATAGTCTCCACTCTCTCCGCCCAGTGCGCAGAGGAACTAAACAGCTTTCAAAGAGATCGAATAATAGCACATGCTCTGCAGCTGTATGGCCTAGGGTATGATAGATATTGTGCTCTCGATGGTCCTGTCTAATGGCTTAACTTTTGAGAGGCTGGGAAGGCTTCCATCTGATTTGGTGGCCTAAGGTCTAAAGGCCAGATAATTCTTGAAATTCTATGTCAGTTCCCACTTGGGAGCCTGAGCTACCAACATACGTTCTGTATTCCAATTGCGTCAATTTACCGCCACGCTTTGATTCTATGCTGCGTATGCAATTACTCGTTCCACGAAATCTAATAAAGGCTCTTGGTCATTATGGGTGAGTAGCTAGCCAGTTTGGGAATATGTAAGCTTACAATGAGATTTAGCAGTCGAATTTCAGCATTCACAGCTCGCTCAGCGTCTGGATACTTACATTGCCGCCATCCTTGTATTGTATCAGAGGCTTCTTTGGGGGCTCGAGCACCATAAACATTCGTGAAGTATTCTTTAAGCACTCGTCCAGTGTCCAGAGAGCGTTCTCATTGCGAACATAGGTGTAATATCTAACTGTTAGTTCTGGAATGAATGCGTATCAGAGCCTCGCAAAGCCAATGCCCAAGAGATAGCTACTCCTGTGCCGGATATTGTAGTCTCCAAGTCAGGTCATGGGATCTGTTTTCATGAGATGCACCAAGTTGCCGGGCCAGATGAACAGAGCGTCTCTCATCTTCACCGAAGATCTGCTGTCTCTCAGTTAGATGGAGGGCTTAGTACGCTAGATATTCAAGCGGCTCAGATATGCAGAAGCTAATTCTCGTCCAACTCCCAGCACGCGGGTGCTGTCCTCCTGGCTCTTCTTGTCTTGCAGCACCACAACCCGCATTCCAGATACGCCACGTGCCAGCCTCGTGCAAGCAAATTACTAGTTATTCATCGTTGGCTTCTGTTCTAAGCGTGTAAGCACCAAGTTGGCGCTAGCAGCACTGATCGTATCGTGGGCTTATCGCTTCGTAGAACTAGAGTAGGCGTCGCCATGAGGGCTGCCTCCTCCTGGCTCTTACACAGAGAATGAGTTGAACCTGGTTACGTAACACGGACGTGCCCGTGGAGTAGATACTGCGATACGCAGCGTAGCATTGGGTGCGCTTCAAGAAACTGATCATAATCATGATAGCGGGTGGGGTATTGACAGCATCAAGAATGTTGGCGATTACAGAGATAGATAATGCTATCTGGACCGCAAAGACGGCAAAATTAAAAAGACATTACAGAGACATATGCTGGGCTCATTGACCTGTGATTAGTTATTCACGTACACTGCATGATACTGTTTCTCACCTCTAACATTCGATATGTCGCAACCGCCGCGTCCAGCCTACGATGCAATCCCCATCAACAGGGACCTCTACGAGGCCATTGCGAAGACCGCGCAAGTCGAAGGAGGGCGCAAGCAAGTAGAATCCTTCGTCATCCCGATCAGGAGTGCCAAGACCTGGGTCGTCAAAGCCGGCCAAGTCTGCCGGATTCTCACACCCGAGGGTCCGCAAGTAGGCGATCTCAACGTCTGGAGCCTGCAGAATCCCCGTGAGCGTTTCTGGGCAGCGAGAACGCGGCAGCTACAGCAGAGCCATGTCAAAATATTTGATCGTCTATGGAGCTGCCTGCCTTACCTCAGGCCCATGGTCACCGTGACTGCGGTACGTCCAATCTCACCGTCCACGATGTGAACCCCCCCCCCCCCCCCCCCCCGTGTATGGCGAGAAAGCATGGCTGACAAAGTAATGTCTTGGCCAGGACACACTGTCAGACTACGGTGTCGATGAGGTCGGCGGGCGTGTCCATGATTTACTGGGGACGAGATGCGACCCGTATGTTAACCAAATGATCAGTGGTGCGCCTTTCGACTTTCAATGCCATTCAAACCTTACTAGAGCAGCAATATCTGCTGGTCTGAATGAATCTGATGTTCATGATGTCTTGAACGTCTTCCAGGTTACTGGCTTGGACAGCCAGGGCCGGTACTTCATGTCAGTTTGTCCTTTAGACACCCCTAATTGAAAACTAGCGTTGGCTGGACGTGTCTGACGAATAATAGGGAGCCTTGTCCTGCTAAACCTGGAGACTACTGGGAATTCTTCGCGGAGATAGACGTATTGTGCGCGTTGTCCGCGTGTCCTGGAGGCGATCTGTCAAGATGGGGCTGGGGTGAAGGCGGCGAAGGCAGCGATACAGACATGGTGTCTTGTTGCCGACCCCTCGGAGTAGAAGTGTACGATCTGACTGATAAAGGGACAATTCTGAAAGGTTGGACAAGTCCTAGCTGCGCTGCTTATAAAGGATTGCATGGCTTGAAGCAGCCTGTTTGGGGGTCCTAATGCCTGCCAATCCAAGGAGCAACGAGACCCGTATTAATAAAATAGGTACCACATGTCTTGTCGGGTGTCGGTGCCGTTTTGCCAGGCATACTTGTAAAGAAACCAAATTCCGCTTACCTGTATAAGCCTTGATGTGAGAGATTTCCGGCATTGGATGCAGGAAATGGCCGATCTTTTGTCATTATTGATCCTGTGGGATGTATGCACCACAATACATATTTGTTTACATTAATCCCTTAGGACAATACAATGGCAAAAATTGTGAACTCGAGGCTTCGCTCAACTAGTGATGAATAGCCCTTGCCGTAACACAATACATGATAAATAATTCTCGATATTTGTTCTCTATCTTTGCTACTTATCTATGGAAACGTCTAACAATAATACATCAATTTCGGCGTAATTGCAAAATGATTTTTCAAGGTTCATCGTCATCGTGAGCATAATATTGAGGATAAATCGGTAGCGGTGGCCACGCTGGTCGTTCATACTCCGTCGTAAAATCATGGGTCCCCGAACCAACAACTACGCCAACTTGCGTCTGTATTTTGGAGCTGGGCAGCCGGACTTCGGCGACAGTATTCGGAGGCACTTGCACCGTCAAGGAGAACCGCGTGCCTTCTGTAGCCCATTTGACTGATACCAGCCCATAAGGGCTCAGAAACTGTGCGCTGGCATGTGTGAGGTCGCCCCCAGGAACCGGTGCGACGAGAAACCTCCGCCAGCCGGGCTCCAAGGCGACAAGACCAGTGATGTTGCGATGCATCCAATCCGCAACTGCTCCGAGAGCGTAATGGTTGAAGCTCGTCATTTCCCCAGGATTTATGCTGCCGTCTGGGAGCTTGCTATCCCAGCGTTCCCACATGGTTGTCGCCCCCATAGATACTTGGTAGAGCCAGCTTGGTGGCTTTCGGTGATATAGCATTCGGTAGAAGAGTTGAAATTCGCCAACCCTAGAGAGCGCATGCCCAATGACAGGTGTGCCTGCAAAGCCGGTTGCAATCTTGAACCTTGAGTTGCGCAGAATGAGATGCTTTAGTCGAGCTGCAGCGGTGGACTCTTGACTCTGACTCTCAAAGAGCTGAAAATGGATGCTAAGAGCAAGACCAGTTTGGCTGTCGCTCACCACACGGCCTTCTGCTGAAATGTAGCGTCTCTGAAATGCGGCCTTGACTCTGGCCCACGATTGTTTGTAAAACTTGGCCAGCTCCTCAAGCCCTAGAATGAGACAGATCTCATGCATGAGGGAAGTCATGTGCACTAAGTAGGCATTGGCCACGAGCTGGGTATCTGTAATGGAGTTTCCAGGATCGTCGGGAGGTGCTAAGGGATCAAGCCAGTCGCCGAACTGATAGGAGTCTTCTTCCCAGAGGCCGGTAGATTGATCTCGTGGAATACCCTCATCCATCCATTTCTGCATACTCTCCAGCTGCTGGTTCAATATCTCCCTGTCTGCATATGATGTGTACAGGGCCCAAGGCAATCCCACTACAACGTCACCCCAGATGGCTGTAGGATATCTCTGGTCGTTGACAAAAACATTGGGGCAGAAGAATGGAGGCACGCTACCATGGTCCACTATTTGCTCTGCAGCAAGGTCCTTCAGCCACCCTTTGAGCATCCCAGAAGTGTCGTACAGATAGTTGGCTGTGGGACTGAAGACATGAATGTCGCCGGTCCACCCAAGACGCTCATCGCGCTGGGGGCAATCTGTAGGAATGCTAAGGAAATTTCCCCTCATGCCCCAGCGGATATTCTCTGTTTGATGTCAGTAGGATCTCTGGGAATTGAATTGAGGCCTTTAATAGATAGAGCAGCGGTGATAACTCACGGTGTAATTGATTAAGCAGAGAATTTGAGCATTCGAACCAACCAGTCTGCTCCATATCTGTATGGACGACAACGGCCGTGACCGAGGTGAGATCAAATTCACTTGCTTGTGAGCAGTGACCATCCAACTGGACATAGCGGAAGCCGTGAAATGTGAATTTGGGTTCCCAGACCTGATCCTCTCCGGAGAGGATCACCGTGTCACTGGATTTGCAAAGCCGCAGAGGCCGCGTGGCCACTTCTCCATTTTCCAGCTCCTCCGCGAACTGGAGCTTGACTGTTTGGCCTTTTGGGCCACTTAGGCGAATTCGTACCCAGCCGACGATATTTTGCGCAAAATCCACCACAATCTTGCCTGTTGGTGTGGTGAGAACCGATACTGCCGGCAAAGTTTCGATCATTCGGACAGGTGGCCCATCTGGAGCAACCAGGGAGGCGCTTGGTAGGTCGTCGACCCTTACCTTGGCCCAACAGGCATCGTCAAAGCCTGGAACCTGCCACCCCTTTGGATCAAGCGAAAGGTCACAGATCTCACCGTCATAGATTTCTGAGCTGACTATGCTTCCAGAGCTGCATCTCCATTCAGCATCCGAGTTGATAACAACTTTTGAGCCGTCCGCCAACTCGACAACCAACATAGCTATGATGCCAATCTGGTCGCCCCAAATATTTCGTACGCCTCCCAGGAAGCCCAGTCGGCCACAGAACCAGCCCTCGGCGACTTGGGCAGTTATCACATTCTGCCCTTCTCGCAAGAGGTGAGTGACATCAAAGGTTTGATATGAGAGACGGTGCTTGTAGGAGGTCCAGCCAGGCTCAAGAACGTGGTCTCCGGCACGTTGGCCATTGATATGCGCTTCATATACGCCGTGTGCCGTGATGTACAGTCGCGCTTTGCTGGTGCTTTGGCTCAATGAGAAGGTCCTTCGAAAGAGAACCGGTTGCCTGGGAAGCGAGATGTCGACCGACTGTACACTCGAGATCAGACAGCATGCCCAGTCACTGCGATGTAATAGACCAGTTTCGACAATAGCCGCATCCGACCATGGTGTAGGGCAGTCGTGAGGAGCGCGACCAACAACGCGCACCCTGACCGACGCGGACGCACCAGATTGCAGTGGCAGACTAGGCCAGGGTACCAGGACGGATTCGCTGGATTTGATGGAGTAGACTTCTGGCGATGGTGCTCCTGGTCGGGTGATCTCAATGTCATAAGACTCCTGTGTCCAATTTTTGACATCGCTTGCCGAGAACCTCCAAGACAGACGAGGGCTCGATTCACCAATGCCAATCGCATCTCGATGGTGTTCAAACTGCACTTTGCCAACGCGCAACGCCATGTTTAAAATTTCGTAGCCGGCTTGACACAATGTAGGAACAGCAGGGAGGGGAAAGTAGAAACCGAGGATTTATGGCAGCTGTCGCAACAACATGTTCCTATTGTATATGCGCCAATACAACTGCATAGGTGGTATGGCGTGTCTCTACAGGATTCTCGAAGGCTTTAAAAGTCGTCATTACGAAATGAGAAGTATTCTGGCAAAGACGACAGACACATGGGAATAAACGGGCAATGATACGACAATCGATTTGGCAGTCATTCTCTGATGGAGCTACCACGGAACTGTCATTAGGTCAAACATTCCCATCTTTCCTAGGTCAGTGTCCCGACGGGGCCCCGAAGGTGCCCCGATGGCTCACGCAGTATAGGGAATAGAGCCTCGGGGAGAATAAGTCCGACTTGGAATATCACTGTTGTTGTAGCGAGGCTACGAGAGAAGACTTCATTTACAACTCCCCACATTCTCCGCACCTGGGTCAAAATGAGGAGACTTGTGGACTCGCTTGGCACTAGAAAACAACATCATTGCTTTGACAATTGGAGCTCAAGAATGTGCCTTTCAAGAAATGGTTTCTATGTTGCCTTTAGGTCGTGCCAGGCCTTTTTCCTTCCATCCGCTAAGATAATATTTTACATGCACCTGAGTAATACTGCCCACTTTTTTTCCACTACAAGTTTTTTGGTTGCCACCCCTCGCATCATGCTTTGGCGCACACTGGTCGAGGCTAGGCTAGGCTTGGTCTGAAGCCCGGTTCAAGTCTGGTGCTACGTTTCTATTTCGTCGGGGCGAAGCCGACCGAGGTGGTCCCGGTATTTCACTTCTCCCTCCCTCATGTATGAGAGAGTCTCCAGTCTCGGGGCTCTGCCGATGTCTCTTTCCTTTCGACCTCCTTTCGACATTTACCCAATCTCTGTCTCGCGGCTCTACCGATGATTCATTTCATCCAGCCTTCTTCCCCCTCAGCCCCCATCAATTTGTTTCGATACGCTAATCGACCATGAGCAGCGGCAATTCCCCGATGCAGCCTGTGCAGGGTCACAAGAGGCCACATGTAGGTAGTGATGGGTACGGATTGCGCACGGCAATAGCATGTCGCGCTTGTCGTGAACGCAAGACTCGCTGCAGTGGACACCAGCCAGCTTGTGCGTATTGTTTGAAAGCAGGACTGTCTTGTGAATATGCACCAAATTTGCTCAGCAATGCTCCCCGTAATACGTAAGCAATTTTTCCTTCTGGCATGCCGCAGGGATTTATTGGCTATCTACTGTTTCGGGTCTTTACTATTGCATCTTTTTTTCTCACTGGCGGTACTCTGCAGTGAGCCGCTGGTCTATATTCGTTGTGCGCCAATGTGCGCTGCTAACCTATGCTTGCAGGATACCAACTTTCGATGAATGGGGTGAAAAGATCTTGGCCGCAATCAACAGCCTCGCTGAGGACGTCAAATACCCTCATCACCGCTGTGGTAGTCCCGATCCTGTTAATGCGAACAATGGCGTCTCTGCTCCCGCCGCCTTCATTGGACACTGCGACGAGACACAGGAAAATGCTGTGCAAGAACAGCCCGACCACATTCCGATAGAGGGCCCAAGTTCCATTACCAGTCTTCCGTCTATTCTGGCATGGAATATCTTCTCAAGACAAGATGATATCTTAACACGATTTTCGTTGCTATTATCGGAACACGCGAGGCAGCCCAAGGTATCGCAAACTTCGGGCAGAGAGACCGCTAGTTGCTCGAGGCCGGATTTGCTCGCCTTGGCGAGCATCTTCGAATCTCAGTTCCTGCCGGCTATGTCTATTATTGACATGGCCGAGCTGCGTGACTACATCGCCCGTATCGGCGAATTTGGGCTTCTGTGGAACGCCGAGTCGTGTCTGGTCCTACTCGTAGCGGCTCTAGCAAGCATAAGCTCACATAGCCAGGACCAGTCGTTTGTGCTGCATACAGAATCTTCGGCCATTGGAAACGCAACCAGCACAAACATTGAAATCACACCTGGCGCCCTTAGGTATTGGAACATGGCAAAAAAGAGACTGGCTTGGGCGCTGGAGGATTCTGGCCTGTTGGCAGCTCAGTGTCAATTCCTTGCGGGGTATGTTCTGCACCGTTGCAATTTATTCTTGCTATCCCTTTGGCGCCAGAGCTGACAACACGATCCTGATGGTAGCATCTGGTATATATACGCCTCGGAGCCAGCAGCGGCTTGGAAAATGTTTAATGGCTCGCTGCTAGCGGTTGATACTGTCGATCCTCGGCATGAACTGCATATAGTAGATGTGCAGCGGATGGATAAAGAATTGAAAGAGACCATCCGATGGGCTTGTGTCGGCTACTTATGGTAAATCTTAGCTGGATCCGCTGCCTGAAAGAATTGCTTTGCGTCACTTCTGGGGCTAACAAGCTTTGGCTTTAGTCGGTTGCGCTGTGAAGAGGAATATTCTATCTCTGCGGCAGTCTACAACTTGCCCAAAAGAGATATACAGCCTCTGTCTTGGGTTCATAGCTGTGATGTTTCTCTGCTCCAGATACGCCAGAGCACTCTTGTGGAGTTTCGAACACTAAATATGGACATGTCTGTGAAGGACGTTGGCGCCTTGCATACAAAGCTCGTAGTAGCCGAGCGTGCGCTAGATGAATGGTACGAGAGACTGCCTCAACATTTGAGATTCTCAACAAATGAGGAGCTAGGAGTACAAGTAGCAGAGGGTGGGCATTATCGAGCCTTACTTCAGACTCGCTACCTTGAAACCAAAGAGCTAATATTACGGCCCTCAATATATGTGCTGCTGCATGTAGGATGTCTCCGACGATGCGCAGGTGCAGCTAGCTCTAACACACTCCAAGACGTGTTGTGCGGCTATTATGCCGACCAATTCCGTGCAATGAGCCTAGCTCACCGCTCTGTGCTACTCATGCGATTGAAATCCTGCTTGAATTCTCACTTAGAGCAGTCACTGATAGATTTAGGCTGGTTTAAGACGCGAAACTGTGTAAGTCTCGCGTTGTTGCTTCTGGCTACTGAACGTGGTTTCGACCGCGGTACATTCAACAATGTTTGTCCCCCATTTGCAAATTGCACTTCTTTGTTAAATGCTGTTGAGGGTTTCCTGAGACATAATGGCACGTCAGAGACGGGGAGGATATATGCGAGTTTATTGCACGACCTACGTGAAAATTAAGAAGTTCAATTTTTTTTTTTTTTTTTTTCCCTGATGCTCCAACATATTTGTGATCAGATTTCAGACTCGAAAATCTGAATGTAGACTTTGAAGCATCTTTAGATTGGTCGCACAGTCCCTCGACTCCGCCGACCAGTACTCCAAGCCCCTTACCAACATGCGCGCCCCGTCCCGGCAAGTCTCGTCATTGGGCACCTGCATTTCCTCTAGTCCAGGACGATGCTGCGACCGGAGTTTCCGCGCTGCAATGAGAATCAAGGCACTCCTAATACCCTTCCTTAAGCCCAGCCAGGTGTCGTGCTGTCTATGCGCGGTCACGCTGGTCTTTAAGAAGAATACATCCAATCCGAGACATTCGTTTGTCAACATGATCAAGTCGTTGACAAGTGTGCGGGACCATCTCGAGACGTCATTATGTAGCAAAACGTAAAGAGCCGGTAGGCATATGTCATGCCTGACGCTGTAAAGCCGCCATCGAAGGTAATGCCGAAGCTCGTCTTCACAAGGCGTCAGATCGTCCAAAGGGAACCGCATTACAGGAGGCAGTGATTCGTAATAGGACAATAATTCGTATTTAAACCCCTGCAATGCCTCAACTAGGCTGTAGAAGAAGGCCTCTGCAGAGCCAGTAGCGGAGCGATACGCCTCCCGCCGCTTGTTTTGGAAGAAATTGTCGATGCGCATCTCGAGCTTGCGAAGCACTATTTCGGTCAGAAAGAAGTACCACGATTGATCTTCGTATGGTTCATGTGGGACCGGAAATGGAGCAAGCCCTGACGGGCGTACGGCTTCGTGGGATGATGCTGTATTTGTATCGCGCGCATAGCCATTGGGCGGTGTGGGCAAGGAGGTCGAGTGTGAAATCACATTCAGGCCCGACGTCTCCATCCCAAACTCAACGGCCACCTCGCTTTGGCGGTCAGTCCATGCTGGTTCCCAAATGGCTTTGCCGACGTAGGGTTACTTACCGCTCGGCCTTGAAGCAGCTCCAGCAGAGTCGCTGCTCCATGCTACGGGAATGTTCAGGGCGCTTGCCCCTGGCCTCTCGCGCTATTCTCTTGGAAATGTAGGCGCGGCATGCGATAGAGGCCACATTCAACAGGCGCCAACCTCCAACAGGTTTTTGCAAGTACATGAGGAATGTTCCGGCCATGAATATACACTGGGCTGCTATTAATGACGATTGAGCGCATAAAGCCCCGAGGCGTTTCTGGCTAGCGTCATAATAGTCTTGCGCCATCGTATATCGTTCTGGGGATGGCTTTCTCCGGCTATAATTTGCTAGGTTGGAGCTGTCCCAAGGGCAAGAGATGGCACCCAAGGCGCACGCCAGCAACTTTTGTGCGTCAACACTTTAGCTTTAGACCAGTCCTATTTGGAAGAAAACTCACGACTTGGCATGTCTCCCCGTCCCAGTCAATGCCATTCTCGAGAAGGTTGGCAGCTCGAGCTCGCAGTTCGTTGGGTTCGAGAATTGGAAATTTGGTATGCACATTTCTCAGAAAGCTTTCTATCAGCTCTGGGACGATGGTGCCGTCGTCTAAGCCACTTCGAACGCTTCCAGGGGCGAAGAACCTAGGCCTGATCGGGTTCGAAAGGAGGCGCTGGTCCCCAAAGCTGTGGGCATCTTCATCGTCGCTGTTATTGTTAGGGTCTTCCAGAATTATGTCCAGGCTGCCGTTCACGCTGCTGTGATAGTCGAGTATCGGCCACATGAGTGTCTCTTCGACGGTGTAGGTCCACCACGTGCCAAAAGGAGGATTTTCTGGACGAGACAAATCTCTCCTCAATGACAAAGACTCCACCACATCTTCTTGTGGCTGGTGATTCTGGTCGTTGTACACTGGCGTGCCTGTGCTCGGGCAAGTAGCATAGGACTCTTCGCGGACATTTGAATTCCCGTGCATTGCGGGGGCTAGGAGTGATCGCATTTCTGCGATGTCCGTTGCGGTATGGCCACCGGTCCTGAGCATATCAAGACGCTGTTCGACATTGGACAGCCTGTTCAGGATGGAAGCGATTTGGTCCTGGCTCAGATCTGAGGGCGCGGATGTCGTCTTTTCTCCTGCCCTCACTACATTTTCCCTTCTTCCTCTGCGTGCAGAGGCATTAGTATTATGTGCTCGTGAATTGCTTCTATGCGATATAGTACGAGCGAGAAGGACGGCCGTATCTCCCAGCGAATTGTCACGTACCTCTGATGCGATGTCGAGGAGACTAGCTGGCTTTCTAAAGCCTCAAATCGCTGACTTGAGCCGCCCGCAGCGACCATGGTGCGATTTCTTATTTCCCCTTAGCTGACAGACGAGTAAACCAGGTATCAATCCATGTGTTCCCTGGGCGGTTGGGCTAGAAAGCAGGAAAGCGCATGCCACTGATACTTCGGCAGGCGGACAAGTGCCTAGGGACATGTAGGAGGATTTGGGGAAGAGGGCTGACTTTAGTTTTACCCTTTCAATGAGCGAAGAATCGGGGCAGTCGGACCGAAAAGTAACACAACTAACAGACGCCAACAGCCTGGATGGGTCGGGTCTTGGCATCGGGGGCCTGCCCCGAGGCCGGGGTGAACAATATTCTCCACCCGAAAGCAACTATGCCGTTAGGGTCTAGTCTGCGCTGCCAGTCTAGTTTTTCTAAAAAGCTGTAGAGCTGAGATGTATTGCGTTTCTGGCACATCGTCTCATCTCGAGAAAGGTGGTTCTACGACGAGTTCGTAGCCACTGTCTGCAGGGAAACAAAATCAGTCGGTATGCAATGCCCCGAGTGGGTGTGAACTTGGACAACGTTCACGAATATCTCCATGCCATGATTCTACCCCGAGAAACCCCACATCTCCACGCAAACTTGGGTTGTGCTTCTAAAGATTGGAATATGGAATTCTGGACCACCAACTCCACCGTGGGGAAAAGGAGTTCCATTTACGTGTGAGGATATGACCTTTGGCTAGGGGATACCATACGTTCTCTATCTATAAATGCCACCGTATGTACTTGGCTAAGCCCTCAACCAAGAAACCTCTATCACATCGAGACATCCATCAGCACTTTCCCCTTGTTTTAAAATGTCAGCTGCATACAGCAAAGAACTGGTCCACGATGCCATCCAGCACTCGCCGCCGTGGTATCGCAATCCAAACTTGGTCAAGCTGTATCTGCTCCTCATTAGTCCCCTTCTAACGTCGACGGCATGGGGGTTTGACCTGAGCATGACCAACAGTTTGCAGTCAGTCGACACGTTTATGAACAACTTTGGCAATCCCACCGGCGCAACTCTGGGATTTTTCGGCGCCGCAAGCTCTGTCGGTGGCATTGTTGCTTGCATCATTGGCGGGCCACTGAATGAGCGTTTCGGCCGCCGCATGATGTGCTTTGCTGGCGGTATACTTGTCCTTGCAATGGGCATTATGCAGACCTTCTCCACCTCGTTTGGCATGTTTTCTGGTGGGAAACTGCTCTTGGGCCTGGGATCCAACCTGCAGCAGGTTGCTGGACCAGTTCTCGTAACCGAACTGGCCCACCCCAAGCAGCGCGTCGCCTTGACTTCCATCTACAACACGAGCATTTACATCGGACTAATCATTGGTGCTTGGATCACATTTGGCACTTTCAGCATGGCGTCAGATTGGTCTTGGAAGATCCCATGCATTCTCCAAATCATGCTCCCCACCTATCAAGTCGCTACCATCTGGTTCTGCCCCGAGAGTCCGAGGTGGCTTGTCTCGAAGGGTCGCGTTGATGAAGCCCGAAAAATCCTCATCAAATATCACGGAAATGGAGTCGAAGACGCCGTTGTGCTAGCAGAGATGCACGAGATCATTGCCGGGGTTGAGGCTGACAAGACACAACTTAAATTCAATTGGGATTCCGTCAAAGCGGTCTTCGGCTCCAAGGGAAATCGCCATCGTCTTTGGTTGTGCTTCTGGACTGCTGTCGGCTCGCAGTGTGCCGGCTCAAATTTTATTTCCACCTATCTACCAGAGATTCTCGAGCAAATTGGCATGACCACCTCGAAGGAGAAAACGCTCATCAACGGCATATCAAGCATCTGGTGCTGGGTCTGCGCCTTGTTGGCGGCGTTTATTATTCCAATGGTGACACGCCGTCAGGTCTTCCTCTTCTCCATCTCAGGCATGACTATTTGCTTTATCATATGGACAGCGCTGGCCGCAACATACTTGAAGACAGCTGAGAAGAGCTTTGGAATCGGCGTTCTCGTTATGATCTTCATCTTCAATTTCTTCAACTCGATTTGTTGGATCCCACTTGTCGTCACATACCCCCTCGAGACTGTCACCACCAAACAGAGGAGCTTATTCTTCGCCTTCACGATGCTCACTATCAATGCCTCGTCATTTGTTGCCAGCTTTATCAACCCAGTTGGCATTCAAAATCTGTCATGGCGCTATTACATCGTTCAGTGCGTATTCAACGCCTTGCTCACTGCTATCATCTACTTCACGTATGCGGAGACACATGGCCTTACACTTGAAGAAATCTCCGTTATCTTTGATGGCGAGGACCAATTTGGAAACGTCATGGCTAAAACCGAGCTTGACAAGGCAGGAGTTGCGAATGCACATGAAGAGATTGCAGACCATAAAGTTTGAGCAACAATGTGACGGACCCCTTTGTTGAGAGGTAGATATGTTGACTATGAAGCGATGTTTACCTAGTCTCGTTGTATTGTTCTCCATCTAAGTTGAGGTTAGAATATTATTCACAAGGTGAATTTCAAATGAGAATTAAGCTTGCTCCCATTAGCATAGCAAGTGCCAGCGTGAACGTCGTTATTCGCCACAAATTCAGGTTTTAGCATCCATAGAACGGAAATTGTGCTCATTGTTCTGCTCAAAAACAATTGTAACTGGGGGGTATCAAAAACTAAAAGCTAATAAGAACACTGTAGCTCCAAAAAGTAACTAAAAACACCGGCATCTTGTTGCCGTCGCGCTGATAAATGCAAGATATGATTGAAAGGTAGCTTTGCCATCCGATAATTTATTTTTTCCTGTTCATCTTCGACTCCTTCCATAGCTCCACCACTTCTCTAGCAACGAGATTTATGGTATCCTTGTGCGATGTGTTTAATGTGACGTCTCCAAACCGGGGGATAACTTTGTCGGTGTGCCACCGTTTTGCCTCGCTGGTCATGATATGAAACATTTCTTCCTCGACCTCGCCAGGCCCCTGCATTGCGGCTGCTTTTTCGAAGAATTGACGAACATTTGCCTCTGTCACATCTTTGGATTTTCCAGACTTTGTGGGCCATGGGATTTTCTTGGGATCCAGCTTTTGTTCATTAGCATCTACCGCAGAGCACACTGCAGAACAGATTTGACAAGGGCTTCTTACCGGCTCTCGGTCATCCTCAATCACCTCCCATTCAGCATTGTACGTCACCCAGGCACTCTCCCAACTTCGCTCAGCTGCCCCCCTGCGGCTTCTTTCTGCTTTACGAGCCGATTCTTCGTGTCTTCTCTCTTCGCGCTCTTGCCTCTCTTTTTGGCGTTCATATTCCTCTTGTTGTTTTCGTTCCTGCCGGGCTTTCTCTTCTTTCTCTTGTCTGCGCCTCCTCCGTTTCTCTTCCTGGCGTTCGTATTCTTCTTGTTGTTGTCGTTCCTGTCGTTCCTGCTCTTCTTTCTTCTCTTGTCTGCGCCGCCTCCGTCTCTCTCTCTCTTCTTCCTCCTCCTTCTCCTGTTGCTTCTTGGCGTTTTGCTTCTGGCGAGCTTTCCGCAGCTCTTCCTCTAGTCGTCGCAATTTTTCGAGAAGCTCGTCGACGTCTTCCTCCTCCTCTGGCTCCGTCTTGTGGCGTGGTTCTGACTGGTTCTTGGATTTCTGAGCGCAGCTGCGTAGTTTAGCCTTCCACTCAGAGCAGACTTCGCTCTTCTGGCCGGTGTGCTGATAGCAGAGCATGATCTCCACTGCTTCCGAGAGCCGCGGCGACTGAGCGGCCGCCGAAGGATCGAGCTTGGAGAGCTGATCGAGGATACCGCGGGCATGAGAGACTTTGCGCATTGCGACGGCTCTCCTACACGGTCGACCGTATGAGCGTGCCTCGCCAACGCAGGACGAATTGAGACCAATCACAGTGTCTGGGTCCCATTGGTCCCGCGTGTTATTGAATTGTGAACCAAAATACATGATTGCTTATGCAGGGGAGCGGTGGGGAAGGAACGGTAATCAGAGATGAAGTGGAGATTAAATTGGTGCCAAGCAGGCTTAATTGGAACTCGCAGGATGGCAATCGTAGGATCGAGAGTGGCTCTAAAGCTTCTTTAAATCTCTACATCTCGCGCAACTACAGGACACGCGCAACTACATCCATCTCGAAGTCTTTTCGAACACCTGAGGCCTCCTCATCGCGATGCTTCTCAATTTAGAGCCCCGAGGCAGTGTTTGTGGCCTACAGTGGGAACCCAGGGGCAGAGCCAGTGCCTGTTGGGTGGCGCAGAACCAGACGCTGCCCTGCAGGAGATGCGGGATGGTGGGCTGGAGAAACTCACAATTGGCTGTTTTGGTTGCTATCAAGATGTGGCGCAGAGGGTCGGCCAATCACCACATCGCATCCTCGGCTTCGTGCTGCCACACGGGACGGAAAGGCTGTGCAATTTGCGACGCTGCATAAAACGGCGACCCGAGCCTAACCCCGCTTCAAACGTTCGAATAGTTGACGATTGGTGAGACTAGGGGCGATGACAGGGGGACAGGCGAGGCTTCGAAAGGCCCAGCCTAGGCTTAATCGAATGTCGAGATCGCCTCACGACGCGCCTGGAAATTTCAACTGACAAGGTTCGAGATCGAGGATCCACATGCGCACACAGGCACTCTACACACCCTGGCGCGTATTCGGACATCTTGGTTTGTCTTTGCTTATTACAGAATTAGCGGATGTGTGCAACAGAGCCATTCTGTAGCATCCACGACTGGCCGTTAGTCCAATTAGTCCAAACATATCCCTGACGTAGTCGACCGGCCTGTTGACCACCGTCCTGGCCGTGTAAAAGGCGACACAGGGATAGGAGACGAGGCCAGCCAGGTAATTCTCGTCCGCAGTTCTTTGAGTATCGTATGTTCTCATCACTATCACGCTGCGGTCCAGTGTAGTGAGCTTTACCTAACAGGACGAGAAGTGTAGCTATCTAACAAGTCTTCTGAACATTATGAAGAATTTGAAAAAAAAAAATTTTTTTAATAAAATGCCTGGTAACGGCTGTGCTCGCCCCGTTCAGCCCCAGATTTCCTCACTAACACAATTTTAGATACTCATATAGCGGGTTATCTTCTTGGTTTTTGCTTTTCTGCTACGTCTTAAATGTTCAAAGTATTTTGACCCTTGAAAATGTGAAAATATTGGGAAAGGAATGATGTTGGTATGAACTCCATAGGAACTCCATATCAAACCTATGATGATCAAATGATGCTCATCAAGTTTATATACGCACATTCGCTACTAGGTCAGAATCCATAGTTTAGGGTAACAACCAGTCGTTACCCCTTGTCTGAAATAGCCATAACCCGCAACCGCGTACTATTCCCATGCCATAACTGTATGGATCGTGATACACCGGGCTCGGTTCCACTAACATAAGCCTACAAGCCTGATCACCTTGCGCAAAGTTAAAGTGACTCTGCAACATAATGGTTCGTAAATTTAGAATGACCATTCGTTAGTTATCCACGCTTTTGGAGTCGACAACTTCCAAGGGGACGGATTCCTCTTTTTGACGCCATTGTAGTTGCGTAGCAGGAACACACTTGTACATTCGAAATTTGATCTAGTTCGTTTTAGTGGCTGTCGGATCCAATTATCCGCTGACTTCGAGTACTGATAACCGCCGTGCTCTCAATACTCTCTCGTTGGCATTTCTGTATTGGCTCGTCGGTGCCCAATCCACCAGAGATCTAGACGTACAATAAAATTTATGACGAAAAAAATTTACAGGTGAAAGAGAGAAAGTGCTGTTCTGGCCGCCACTTTTGGCTGGCGCATGGCGCCGTTTTTTGCGGTCCTTGCAGTGAGGGTTTTGTTCCTTTGAAGTACTATGTACTGACGGTTGTAACCCTGCCAACCGTCTCTAGATGTCAAGCCAGTTTGAGTAGAGCCATTGATTAGGAGAGGCCAAAAAGGATATCCTAGAGGGAGGCAGGGCCAGGAGCCCTCTCTGTATAGTGCTATATACAGTGTATGACCACGGTATTCAAGTGATAGGCATACGGTATCAACCTACAGGTATGGTATTATATAAGCACTGCTCAACTAGACATCGCGGGTTACCACGTTAATGCTTGTTTACCAAGTTCCGTACTACACCCGTCCCACGCCCGTCTTGAACGGTTCCTTGTAGTACCCCGGTTCGGGTCCATGCCGGTGGCATCTGCCGTGCCACTGCTTCCTTGTTTAGGCGGGATAGCGAGTTGCTGCGATGGTCGGTGGCGCCGCACCTAGTGCAGCGTCGCGGCGTCTTGCTTGATATTTTTAAAGAAAGTTATCGCGGTACTTGTATATGGCATATTTTTCGTATTTATCGTATATTAACAGCAGCAGCAGCTTTGACTGCTCATAATCTAACAGTTATATAGCAGCTCAGCACCGTCCTCTGAGTACTACGAACAAAAAGGATTGGATTGATTGGACTGTTGTAAATGTCCTCTATGTAAAGGTATCCCTGCTTTGTCTCCACGAAACCGGAGCAGCGCAAGAAAACCTGAGGAATCGCTATCTCTACCTTCCTAAATTTAAATAAAAAAAACGGCGGTCCAAGATCAGGCGGTTGAGATGAAGAACGGCTCTTCATACAGCATGCGCTTTGACGTCACTTGCGACTTTTTTTAAGACGAATTTGAGATTTGAAAACCAGTTCGGACTACTAGTACAGTTGGCATTGTAGCTAGTTAAATGATAAGAATCGGCGTTTGTTTTACAATGATTAACTATTATACTAACTCGACCTTCTCACTATGCCGCCTACAAGCCATGGTCCACCTTTGGGGCACCAGGTACCTGCGTGCGCCGCCTACGCCGTGGAGCCGTGTTCTTTTCGTTACCGTCTGCAGGTCGGGACGGTTCGCGTTGTCAGTCTCTGCGCTAACGCCAAGGGCGGCGTGGCTTGTACCAGCCAAGACCCGTCGTTTTGACGCGTGGCTTGTTGTTTTTTTGTGCTTATTTCCTCCTCGTTCCATTTGTTCCCTCATTTTCATTATGTCTCTGACCGCAATAGTCCTATACCATTATCCTATAGCTTCTCCTCCGCGTCGTGATCCTCGCTGTTGTGACCATCGCTGTCGTAATTCTCGCTGTCGTAATCCTCGTTGATCTGCTGATTTGTTTGCTCGCTGTAATTAACTGGCTGCCCGTATGCTCGTAATTTGGGATGCTTGGGATTGGCGACATCTATGACAGCTAAGCGCTCTCCCAGCCGGGTTACCGGTACCGACTGCGTCCCGCGCGACCACGTACCCATTCCTGTGCCCTCGTGGGCCATTCTCTGCAGCTGGAAGGCGTCGTTGGTTGACCATTCGAGCTTCGCATACTGGTAGCGTCCCGCGCCGGTCAGGCACCAGGACATCGCCGGGCTAGATATGTAGGAGAGCGCGATAATGAGCCCACCGAAGACGAATATGCAGATTAAGCCGAAAATGCTGATGGAAACGAAACCTTCAGCGATAATTTTCTGTGTACGCGTGTTATTAGCCTTGTATCGTTCTTTCGTACGAGTTAGTGATATTTAAGATGCGTCCATACCTGATTTGCACACTCTGCCTTTTGTTCTGCGGTACCATTACTTAGATACTCGGCCATCCCGAAGTACTTTGGATCCGTAAATCCGATTATAGATTCTAGAAACAAGTACTGGAAATAAGCCATGGTTGTCGCATGCCAGTGTTGTACTTCTAACTGCCACTGGTTGTCAGGTAGAGGACCGAGAATCGGTCCACTCAGTTTGTCTCTGGCTATGAGGAGACGGGTGCTGAGCATCATTAGGGGGTCGTATAGTCGTCTGACGCGGGCAAGGGTCATTCTGGCTCGAGCACGCAGCCATTCTTTGTCTTCCTGTTCGGCCAGATTATGCATCAGTTGCCACGACGAGTCGTCGTGGCTTTGGAGTAGGGTGCATTTTTGCCCGGCTACACCTGTGTAACAGTACTGCTCTAGCTCTCGGCAAGCCAGTGGCGACCCCGGCTCACTTTGTCGGAAAAAGGTCGCATTGCCCCAGTCACTAAATCTTAGCTTGTGAACTTCCGTGGTATTCGTCGTTCCACCATACCAGTCGTCGTTGGATGGACTTGTAAACAGAATACGACCCGACGTTAAGAAGTAAAGAGAGATTGTGTTATTTTCTGGTTTAAGCTCCGGAATAGGGAAAAAGCTAGAATAAACTGGCTGACGGCTTGTGTTCCAATACTCGGAGTAATGTACGCTATATTATCACGTTAGTGGGTTATAGGGTGAGCTGAAGTGGATAAGTACGCGATATACCGAATGCTAAAGTCATGCACCGTGTCAAAGGCATTGTGCGTTAACTCCTCAATATCAGGATAGACATCGTTAGAGAACTGTGTCGTATAATTTAGAGTTGCGTTTCCGTTGACGTTTTGTAAAGGGCCGTAGTAGTACGTGGTGTAAGACTGGTTTAAATTCTCGTCGTATATACGAAAACGGTAACCCTCTGTAGCTAAAGGGGCACAATGCACTGTTTTTCGAAACTGGAGTCTCTGGTTGGGTGGAGAGTTACGACCGAGGTCATAATGACTGTCTAAAAGTCCTGTGTCTATAAACAAGTTTCCGGTTGTGTTTTTACAAATCTTGGGGTCGAAGGGGCAGCTTGCGTTTGTGTTTACTACTGCTGGAGCTAACTGTTTCTTGACGTAGGTGCCACAACTTACACCGGTGGAGGAGACGGACGAATAACACTGACGAGCATAGTTTTCCGCTGCTATCATACTTTGAGCTAAATGCGAACCCATCGTATCACCGTAAGCGGTCATATTAGTAGTGTCTCGTAAGAGTGAGCAGTTTACACTCGACATCAGTACTTCACTATTCACGATGGTGGCGATGCGCGACGAGAAGCCGCTTGCGAGAGTGAAGCCAACAAAACAAGCCACAGCCACTCCTGATGGCGGAAGTAACCGAGTCCAAACTCGTTCCGCATTAGCTTTCCAGGAGTAACCCATATCTGCAAGTGTCCAAAGAGCGCCCTCTGGATTGGGTGAATTACGCAAGAAGGCCTGTCGCTGATGATAAAGGCCATCGCTAGGGCGGTCTTTCGAATAGACATAGTGTAGAACGAGACACCCAAGCCTCCAGACGCGCGTACCGACAAGGGCAACAAAAAAGGCCACGAAGGCAATTAACAAGTTGCCATCTTGGCGAGTAAGCGTGAAAGTAGCTCCGAGTACCCGACCCTTTGACCAGTTAGTCCAGGGCCCCAGATGGATGCCGTAGGCAGTCGCTGAATCAATAGACATGGTTTTATCTGATCTCGAGGAGGCCCAAGACAGGATGAGGATGGTCAAGATGAGGATGGCAATCGGCGACGCGCAAGGTGCGGAACTTCCCGTAGTAAATAGAGGACAGAGAATTGCGAAAAGCTTCACATATGTACCAAAGAATATGTATCTTATTAGCTTTACCTCTGCGCTTACTTACTCCGGGACATCCAAGTTCCAGACATGGCAAAGTTGAAAGAAAATCGAGGCTAAAGACACAATATTCAGTCCAGTATGATCGCCAGAAATAATGCCATAAGTTAGATTGAGGCACAGCTCCCGTGTGCTGCTGTTGGTACCGGGTAAATATAATAATTACGCCGATAGATATACCGGGATGAGCCACTTAAAGTGCTTCCTCTTAATAAAGACGGACGAACTAGCCGTCTTGAGTCTGACTTTTCAGGCTGCCATACCTGCGTGATAGAGACTTTTCCCTCGATAGCATACCGGGATTCATTCGTATATCTCAGCGGCTGCATTGATGTGGCACTTTGTACCCGCTGCGGTCTGGAGGCTACAGTGTTTACACTAGTAAAGCGATGCCTCCCACACTCGATGGCAAGCCTTCTCATCAGACGCAGCTAGTTCAATCAATTAATTATTCATTCGGGGAGATCTTATAGCTAGGAAAGATCTTATGGCTAGGAATGGCCGATTGTAGCTAACAAGCTAATAGTCCTCTCCTCCTTCTTCTCTGGTCCCCTTCTATTTTTTCTTTAGTCCTCCTCATCCTCCTCTGCTTCTTCTCCAGTCCTCTTCTTCTTACAAAGACCAGTACCATTCCCACAACCGACACCTTGCTTTTTTGATTCCGTCGCTGCCGGCCCATCCGCAGTCCGTGTAGGGGACGTAGACTGCACATCGAGTGCAGTCGTAGGAGTGGCTGCGTAATGCACTTTATCAGTGAAAAGACGAGCTTATTCTCAATGTCTGCCCAACTTACCAATAGGCACAGCCTGAGCACTGTGCCAAAGTGCGATACTGGCAAGGATAGCGAAAACCGGGAAACGCATGTTGTGCGGATGGTGTTGAGCTTGGTTCCCACTTTGAGCTTGTCTAGAGATATAAAATTGCTAAGACCCTTCGGAGTCGTCTTCGTGTTCTGACCAGGTAGTGTGTCAAAGGCAGTGCGCATAAAGGATGAGTTGTCTCGTTGTAGAAGAGATTTTCGACTGCTTGGAGTCTCTAAGACTTTGCTATTTTGTTTCTGGACTCGTTGGCATGGCACCCTTTTTATATATCTGGCATACGTACTTCTCAGACCTGATTCTTAACTCGCTAACCTGCAAAGGACGACGGCAGATAGCCATGTGCGCCAATTCCTGAACAGCAAAATATGCTGCTCTCACCGGAGTACCAGGAATATCACCTTATTTAGAAGCCTTGTTGGCTTCGTGTAAATTCACAATACCCGACACGAAACCCGAAGCCAACAGCTCCCTTCGTATTTCCGATTCATTGGTCCCGGGTGTTGTTGGTTTGACAGAATGTCATAAAGAATATAGCGATGGGCATTGTTGACTTCAATCTCAGAATTTACAACGGCCGAATAGTTTTACCCTTTAATCTAAAGCTCAACAGTCAATTGCAGGTGCCGAAGTAAAAAGGCGCGACCATGCGGCGCATTTAACGGGCTTAACCACCCGTTGTACCTGTCTTTGCACACCCTGACGTTAACAAATTGCGCCCGAGATGCGGGAATGGCGCTATCTGCTGGTAACCCAATCTTTAGTTATGACCACTTTCTTCGGTTATTTCGACTTGGGTTGGATATCTACTAAAAATATTGAAGTTCCATGTTCATGTCGGCAGCCACCAATCTTTACAACGCACGATCTGCTACACCTCGTCGCTTATTACAAAGGCCCGGGCTTCAAGGAGACTTTCAGGTTCCCGTAGAACGACAAACCCATCCACGTCGAGGTACGGCTCAACACCTCACTTTTGGCGTCGCATCCGTAGAGTATGACGTCAAAGACCACGGTCTGAAGCCGGAGCTCGGAGGACTCTCGGTCGAGATTGTACTGTGGACTGACGACACGGACCGTAACTTTGCCGGGCTCACAGCCGACGGTGCGACAGTGCTCAGTCATCCGCACGACTGGCTCAATAGCAGGCTGAGGCTTGCATGGATAGCAGACTTAGACGGCAATCCGATCTAGCCCGCGCAAAAGTATGAATGGGAGTATAATAATGGCCAATTAAGTGGTCACCCATTGTAATCTGGACGTGGAAATTGAAGGATTTCTCCCAGGACCCCAATGAATAAGTCTCTCCGAGGGTTGTTGGCTAAATTAAGCGTGAAGAGCGCTTGTTCTTCGAGGACACAACGGGATCTCAGGAGTTATCGCTCAGCTGAGATTCATATCCTGCAGTGCCAGAGAGGGGATTAGCGGTTGGTCGTGGCAATGCTTGACAAAACTTTTGCTTAGGATATATAGAGCAAAGGAAATTAACTTAATAGGCTTTTTGGTCTTTCTCTGCTAAATGCCAGACTGATTTGTTATTGGTGCATCATTAACGACATGCCTGATCATACCGAGGCTATCGGCAAAACTATCAACTACGGGACCGCCACAACTCCGGTCCAAAATTTAGACACTGTCATCGCGAAGCCTAACATACGTGAGCTTGAATCGATTTGAAAGGGGGGGCACTAGCGACTAACCGAAGCCTAGGAGACCTTCCCGCGAGCTCGAAGACCGACTCAATGGTTTCTTTCTTTTTGTCGGAATTATAAAATATTTCCCCGTTTAGCATACCAACATTATGGATAGCTAAAGCCTCAGCTATATCACACATAGTGGAATATTATCTGTTAGCAGGGGTCGTGACATGGCGGTATATGACAATATCAAATTCGGATGAAGCGTGCGGCGTGCGACGTAGGCATTTTGGACTGAGGGCATTGTATAAGTGCGCGGAATGTGAGGCCAACAAATCCATTTGTTTTCTATATTAAGCTGTCCCGCTACGAATCACACCGACCCTGCGGCTATAGGTGAACATTTCAAGTGTCAACTTGGGAAGAATCTCGCTCACTGAAATTCGTAAAGTGCGAGATCTCCTCGAAAAATGGACAGTTCTTAGCACGCTATGCGGAGAGCTTTTCTTCCAGCAGAAAAAATCTGCCTTAACGGAGAGCCTCACTAATTCAGCACTTTCCCCCACACAGGCTATATTACATTGATTAATGACTGTAAAAGTCGAGCAAAACGGGTCCTTCGGTGTGTTGGCGGCGCAGCTATCTCTCGAGCCGAATAATATATTCGAGTAGTCTCTAGACGATAAAACCGCTAATATGACGTCTTCCGTTGACTATTAGCTTAAAGAATAGTAGAATCTAAACGGGTTATTCATATCAACTCCAACATGATATCCCGGCCTGTTCAACGTACCACCTCCGCTCGTATCCAGCAGATGAGCCGATAACAAGCTCTCATCGCAGAAACAGTCTCGGCAAATGCCGTCCATTCCTTCTGTCCGCCAATGAGTTCTTCGCTTTATGAATATTCGGTCTCTAAATACAAGACGGTCGATCTACGAGCCAGATTACAGACTCTGCTTGCAAATTCTTAGCGCCGTAGTATTGTTCAGAAATTTCATTCTGTCTAGGTCATCTACTCAGTGGGTTTTAGGTAAGAATTCTATAAAGTTGTGTGTGACGTGATCAGATTTGAATATTAGATGAACAGCGTTTGTAGTTTATCTGTTTTATCTATAAATATCTATATGTATATAACTCTTGGTTCTTTTTATTTTAGGCCGCACCTGTTGACTTTTTGCTTATGCCTGAGCGATGCACTTGATCTTAATGACAATGCCATTACGGAGAACGACAGTTTGGAGGCATGGGCGTGGTGATATAGGCTTGGGCAGAAAGTCAACATATACGTCGTTTATGGCAGCAAAGTACTTCATATCGGTTAACATTATACTTGACGACTTTGTTCAATGAGGTGCTGGCCAACTCTAGGACCTTTTTGAGATTTTGTGAGATAATTCTCATTGGGTATAGAAGTTAGATTACTTTTTTCTGTAGAAGAGATATTAGGTAAACGTACCGTGGCTTGTTTGATTTAACTAGTAGTCATCTGGCCGGCATAAAACACTAGGCTAGGAATCCAAATAGCTGGGTTGTTGTACGGCTTGGAAGGAAACTTGTCGCTGTTAATAATCTTACGAGACGTGGTTATTAGGTCGAGTTTGCAGAATGACGTGATATAGAAAATGTCTAAAATAGGAAATTTGTAGGATGAGTTCGAGTATAAGATAATTAGGGGCCTCGTAGAAAGCTTCATCGCTATTAAACTGGCTTATCAACACTACTCAAATCAACATTAAAAAATAATTATTAAACGGTTGGGTAGTTGAAAAAAAACCACTAATATGCAGCGACACTGCACTAGCTGCGGCGCCGGCGGCCACCGCAAGGACTCGCGAGCCTGCCCCAATATGGCTATACGGCAGAGGCCACCGGCATGGACCCGGACCGGACCACTGCAAGGAACTCAGCGCACCACCGCCACTGAACCACAAAGCCGCCCAGTTGCCCCGCCACGCTCTCCGTCACACTCTCCCTCAATGGATACAGCATAAACTAGACAGTTATTTAAAACTACCTATAAGTACAAGTGCGAAGTCAAGCTAACCCGCTGCCGTAAGTCACGGGTCGGTTGGCAGGAGCAAAATTTTTTGTCCACGGACTCTCGCGCCTTTCAAGATGCTCACTTTACCTATTTGTATTGTCTATACTAGGGACTCATGTTTGTTCCTGGTCAGGAAAAAGGTCTGAATTTTCTCCCTTCTTACTATGATAGTCATATACTAATAGATTGTGGGTTCGTTTCAATACTTCTCTGAACGGCTCCGAAAATGGAATGCCTGCGACGAAGGGTATTGCAGAGCCGTTTTTCGAGGGCGGGAGATATTTTGGAAGACAGCACATTTTACCGTAGCTGGTCCACAGTGACATATTGGAGATTGCTAGTGAAAGGCAGCCCCGACTTATGAGAGCAAGAGGAGATATAGCACCTTGGGTGAGAGGAAGCTTGAAAAGGTAAACGAGATACACATGGCAGCGAATCCCGTCTGATTAAGTTACTTATGGAAAATACGGTATCAGTTTGCTAAAATTAAATACATCAAGATTTCAAGCCCCCGCAATAGACCGAGTCTCCTCACACTAAAGGCCCGAACCTTCGCCACATTCTGATTTACGCCTAATACGTCTCTAACAGGAGAGTAATTCAGGTTTTCAGCTCTCTCCCTTCGGCGCTTAACTCAGAATACCCAGGATAGCTTCCGCTTAATTCTGTGGGGGGTATGGGGGGGTTATGCAATTGGTCCGCACCCTGTTCCAAATACATATTTGCAGTATTATTCCCTGTCACTCCGGGTTCGTCGTAGACCTTTTGTATGGGGTTTCCTAGTGGTTCTATTGCCGGAGGTTGTTGGTGGCGACGACGGTAGGTCAGCCACCAGGCAAGAAATCCAAGCAGGAGAGCGGGAATCCCAAGACCGAGACCCAGACCGAGACCAAGAGTAATAGTTTTTCGATCGTCATTGGCCCCGGACGAAGATGATGCTGCGCCCGAAGTCTGTGAGGTCTGTCCTGGTGCGGTGGCGGTAAAGCCGTTAAAAGTACCGAGGCCTGTCTGTGCCGTTAACGGTGGCGAAGTTGTGGTTGACGGCGTGGATCCGGTGTGCGTGGTCGTAGGGCCAGATGCTATATATGTGAAAAAGCAAAATCCATCAGTATTTATAAGCTTCCACCAGAGCACGTGGCCGAAAAACATACTCTGAGGAAAGGAAGTCTCCCGATACATAACGAAGGTAAAATATTGGCTTCCATCACAGCTAATGATAGTCCAAGACTTCGTCTGGGCAAAGTTTTCGTAGATGGTGCCGACGCCACAAGCGCCACCTGGGCTGTCATTTCGTTTATTAGACCTGTAGCAGGCGAACACGTTTTGGGGAGATCGGATCGGAATGCTAACCACGTAAATGGCGAATAAGAAGGACCGCCAACTAACACAGAACCAGCCGAACAGCTTGTCTGCAGGTTGTCACCATTTGTTGCTGTCTCGGGCACGCAGTTTGCCACTTTCCCAGAGGTCATAAATGTCGCGCCTGGGTTGCAATCCCAGCCAACCCCTGCGAGAAAGAGTTAGTATTAATTAGTAGCCACGAAGTCTCACACACGGGGGTGGACTTCAGCTGTGCGTTATGTGAGTGGCCAACCTGGACGTACATGAAGTTCCTGTAGATGCCGCCTCATAAAGGTAACCAACAAAGTATGGCCCGTTTTGTTCACCAGGCTGGGCGGTTATCCATCTGGCTACATTAGAAGCCGTGACCGATCTACTCAGCGATAGGGCAAAGGCCAGAAGAAGTGTGTCCACCGGGAGTTTCATCGTTGGCCTTTTGTAATTTTTTTTTTGCCGAGGAGAAAAAGGTAATTGATCATAAGAATGGCCTCAGCCTATACGCTTGAGTAGTTCTGCGCAATGGCGGAGATAAGGCGCCTAAACTTGTGAAACAGCGGGAGGCTTACCTATGTTTTCCACGCACTGCTGAAATTACGCGATAGGTATCTCCGGTCGACGACGAGGTTGAGTTCTCGGCAGGTATTTATCATGTCTCACCGCATAAATCGAGAGACATACGCCGTTCAGAGATTCAGCAAGCTGAGAATCGCCCGAGGGCATCGAGCTGAAGAAGTGGGGGTAGTTATTATTGGTCCTCGTACAGCTCGTATGCGCTGACTTTTTTCTGCCTGATTTCTAAGGTACGGATCTCTGTTTACATGATGTGAGTATCTATCTAGGTTAGTTTAATTGCCTAGAATGGGTAGACCTGAATCTACTTTTATTTTTATGTGACCAGTCCTCTACCGATAAATAGAAGTGGTTTTATTAAAGAAATAGTGTTACAAAGCACCTTCTGATTCCAAAGGAAATCTTGTTTGGGTGATAAGTCTAGGGAATTTATATTCTATAAGAACTGAGTAGGCTATGTCAATAACATGTCTTAGTATGTGCGCACGAGAAGAGTAGTTCATATGAGTTACTATTTCAGACAAGCGGTAACGACTGGAGCGTTACCTTCTAACCAAACATTCTGTTTAAAGCAGAGGGCGCAGATATATTTAATTGGCAACCTTATATGCAGTTTATGTCCTACTCCATTTCTGATATAAAGTTGGTTCACCACTTCATATAATCTTCATACCGTAATTTATTCCTTATATGAAGTTAGTTGGCAACTTCATTCACATGCCTGCGACTTCCTTAGCCAGACCTATACTGCTCTTTCTAAGAAGAAAATAGAAAGCTTTATGGGAAGCGATAGAAAAGGGAAAAACAATAGAAGTAATATTAGAGCAAGAAACATAATAAATAGAAGTAGAAAGAAGAAGAAAAACGGTGTAAGGATTCTTACAAAGACAACTAGTTATACAGGTGAAAGCGAGAAAGTGGTGTTCTAGCGGCCGCTTTTGGCTGGCGGAAGCCGCCGTTTTTGGTGGCCTTTGCACTAAGTGGTTGTCTCTTCGAAGTACTTTGTACAAGTACTTATAGTTAGGTAATCCTTTCAACCGGCCAATCAACAACCAGCTTTCAGCCCTGCATTTCCTAATTGAGAAGGCCGCCCACCATGGCGGGCAGAACACCCATGTTTAAACTTATACGGAGTATAATGAGACGAGAAAGCGCTGTTCTTGTCGCCGCTTTTGGTCGCCTTTGTAGTGAGAGGGATTTTGTCCTTTTGAAGTATTTACTGTGTACTTGAAGTTGTACAGTAATCCTTTCAGCCCCTCTTTATGGCGGTATATCACTCTGATGCTCTTTAGTTTCTGAACCGGTAGGGGTTATTCTCTCTTTCTGTCTTTCGTACTTTAGCGTAGGAATGGCTGGTGTTGAGTGATGCCACTAGGCTACTATACCAGTACAAAAAGGTCCCCTTGGACACATGTAACAGTACCTTATAACTTAATAGTTATTAGCTAAACCCACTTTGTGTTATTGTTGAACGCACGGCTACAACCGCAACCACACCCACTATACACAGAATTCAACAGAGCAGAATTCTTAGGTAGTTTTCTTCCCCTAAGGGCTTTCCATTATAAGAATTATGCAGGCACAGACGCAGATTAATAATGATTAGTTAGTAAATGCAATTAAACTCAACCTTCATTTAATTCACCTTCCAGTACCGCATCGGAGAGATAAACAAATTGCGTTTGTCTTGGCACCTAATCACACCTTTTGTTGAGTTATGCTTAGTCATCGTAGTGATCTATTTCATGCATGTGCTGTATGCACTACTATTGAGAGGGCTTCTCCCTCTGACTGCCTGCTTGGCCGATTTCTGCCCTCTGAATTAATGGTTCTAACCCACCTGAATTGACACCTCTTGGCATAAATGATTGTTGATTACTGCATACAGCTGCTTCGGTGAAATGAATTCGCAGCAGCAAGTCTGAGTGCTTTGACGTTTTTAATTCATATTTCAACACCACGCATCGTCCAACCGTGTTCGTTCATGTCTGACAACATTGGGTTTTTCTGTATTTGAAACCCAGTTCTCTTAAAATGGCGTCTTCTTCTCCACTTCAAGTTGCAGTGTACATTACCGGTCATGGGTATGGACACTACACACGTACGCTCAACCTCCTCTCCCTTCTCTCTTCTACGGGGAAATACAATTTTCACATCCGGACGACGTTGCCATGGTGTGAAACATATGTCCAGTATGCGCTCCACCCGACTGTTGTTCAAACAAATGCGTATCAACTCAATACGGAAAAGTCCCTCCAGTCTCTGCTAGACTATGACTCCTCTCTTCCGGGGACGAAAGAGACTTGCTTCCTAAGACAGCACGGTATCCAACTTGTCTTCTCCGACGCTCTCTCTTTACCGTGTTTTCTCGCGCACTCTCTAAAGATCCCTTCTATCCTTATCACCAACTTCACATTCGACAGCATTTTCCAGTCGCTCTTGGACGAGGCGCCGGATGACGTGATAAGCAACGCGAGCAGGGCCGTGCTGCAGCAGAAAGTCGACGAGATGACCCAGCAGTACGCGCTCGCAGACGCTGTTATACGGTCGCCGGGCTACATACCGTTCCGCTTCGCGGCAGGTCCGCAGATCATCGACGCCCCGATGCACTTCCGGAGAGCGAAGCGGAGCCGGGCCGAGACGTTCGCCAGTCTGGGCCTGCTGCCGCACGACGGCAGCGGGGAGATCTTTCAAGACAAGAGAGTCTTGCTCCACTGCTTTGGAGGGCACGCCCTGGACGCTCCTTCCAAGATCCCCACGCTGCCAGACAGCTGGGTCTGCCTCAGCCAGACGATCGATGCCCCACCCATCTTCCACAAAATCTCTCGGGATGTCTACATGCCCGACCTCATCGGCGCGTGCGATGCCGTGCTGGGAAAGCTCGGCTGGTCAACGTGCAGTGAGGCCATCGGCAACGGGTACAAGCCTTTCATCTACGTTCCACGCAGCGCGTTCATCGAAGAGGCAGGTCTGTTGCAGTGGATGGAAAACGCGCACCAGAGAGTGATTCGGCTAGAGGTGGACAGGTATGAGAGCTCGGACTGGATCGGAGCGATACAAGAGGCGCAGAGAATTAACAATATAGAATCAAAGCTAGTAGTAGATTGGGAAGAGAACGATAAACACGTGGTGAAGACGGTAGAAGATATAGTCGAACAAATTCTAAACAAATAATAGTGGGTTCTACCACTATTGCAATGAGGTAGGGCCTCACTCCCAACTCAGAATAACTGTGGTCTATAAAAAAAAATAAGCAAAAAGCCGCAATTTAACAAGAGGAGGAGCGGGGCCAGGAAATTCAATGCAGTAGTCAAAGCACTGCTGCAAGGAGAGGAGAAATTGAAAATTTTAAAAAAAGGAGAAGAAAGGAAGAAAGAAAGTCAAGAGCACAAGAGAGAGACAACGGAAAGAAGAATTGTCTTTATATACAGTCTTCGAGGAGGCCAAACGACTCTACCCAATCAACAAGAAAGGACCGGTCTATATTTCCTAATCAGGGTGGCCGTCAGTTCTTACCGCCACAACAGCGGCTCTAGACTTACTAAGAAGTAAATCAAGAATAACTTCTAATACACACGTGTAGTTTTTCCTAACATGCTGTTACGGTAGTGTGAGGGTTTAACACTCCGCCAAATCACTACCTAAGTAGCTTAATTATTATGTTAAGTTGTTCTATGAGGTACATTTGTCTCAAAAATTAAGAGTAGCTACGTTTCTGTATTACACGTCCAGTCGGAGTGTTACATAACTCTGAACGGTTATCTTATATTTTCTAAAGTGCACAAGTCAGGCCCAGTATCTAATTTCGACCCAGTGTATCTTACAGGAGGAATTTCCAGAGAAACGCCATTCTGGCTTGTGCCGACTCGGTCGCCACTGGACATCATTACACAGGCGTAATTTGATATTTGAATCTTTCAGACGACTTTAGGCTAGTCACTTCGAAATGAAACGACTCGTCAGTCATAGATATCATATGACGTTCTCAGTTGTGTCCATGTGTTGTTATGTCAATCACCGTCGATCTAGACAGACAATGCCTAGTACATCGGACACTTTTCACATCATCTTTAAATTAACATATCAAAGCCCTTTCTGGAGTCTCTGGCGTTATAATGTCGCATTAGATAAGTGCTGATATCAATTCTTGGTGCTGAAAGCAAACCCCGATCTATCGCTCCCTGGCGCCGTGCTCCCTTCATGGCTATTGCCCACTCATACATTTATTTGCCTTTGCTTAAATGCTGCGGACCTAGTAAAATCAATCCATGTATCTCTGGTTATTCCTTCTTTCTATTTTGAAATGACACTCCTCACCCTGGAGAGTCATATCTATATGTATTAATAAACATCACAAAAGGCATCTTGGCGCTGCCAAATACCGGCAAAGACCGTGACTTCTAAAGCAATTGGTAATATGATTTAAGGTGTGTTGGCTCCACTATTTGTACCACTGAGACAACAATCCTATGCATTCATATCTATTAAGTTTGTTGTCGGTTCTTTGTTACCTCAAGAAAACCATTGCAATCTTTATAAGTACCTCCACTTGCCAAGTATTCAAGGCTCCCAAATCCCGAGGCTGAGACAAGATAGGACCTAGACAAGCAATTCAGCGAGCGATCGTCAAAAGAAGAAACATTACAAATCTACATTGTGACTATTATGGTATTTATATAGTATTTGGGTTCATCATTTCCCTTGCATTAAGATGCATAAACAAGCAATTCAAAAAAAATTTCGTTGGAAGTGTAAGTAAAGCTAGCGAATGATTTATAACAACAACAATGTCCAAAACTGTCCGTCTCGGCGCCGTTCAAGCAGAACCAGTCTAGTTCGACCTTCAAGGTTCTGTTCAGAAGACCATCAGTATCATACGCGAAGCTGGTTAGCGGGAAATTAACGTCCTCGGCTTCCCAGAACTTTCCATCCCTGGTTATCCATGGTTGGTCCATCCTCTTGCTTACATGGCAACGATCCCTTCCTAACGTTACAACTTTCTAAGGGACATCTGGACACAAAGCATGTCGCAAAATACAGCAATGGTACACAAGTACATGGCCAATTCCCTTGCTCGGGAATCCGTGGAAATGGATGCCATCAAAGCTGCCGTGAAGGAAGCTGGTATATTTGTTGTTCTCAGCTATAGTGAGCGAGACGGTGGCTCCTTATACATTGCACAGTCCTCCATCTCTCCCCAAGGAGAGGTTGTTGCGCATCGTCGGAAGATCAAACCCGCTCACGTTGAGCGCAGCATCTAGGGCGAAGGCGGGTCTCCCGACTTGAAGACGGTCATCGACAGCCCATTCGGAAAAATTGGAGCGCTGTGTTGCTTTGAGCACTACGTGCCCCTTCTCAGACAGTACCAGTATGCACAAGGAGTACAGATCCACGTCACGTCTTGGCCTCCATTCTTTGAGATGCCAGAGGGCAGCGGAGGGGCGCTTCAGACGACACCGCCAGCGAGTGCACTGGCGACTCGGTTCACCGCACTCGAAGGCCAGACTTTTGTGATTCTAAGTACTCAAGTTGTTAAGGAGGACGGTCTCAGCTCGCTGCATTTAACTGACGTAGGCGTTACTGACAAGGTAAAAAACATTCCCGTCATTGGTCACTGTCAAGAACTAACGCTTCACTTGAAAGGCTGCTGGAGGATTCTCTATGATATACGGTCCTAGCGGAAAAGAGCTGGTCCAAGCATTGGCTCCCGACGAAGAAGGAATTCTACAAGTCGATGTCGAGTTATCAGATATCGATTACTCAAAGGCATTGCTGGATCCCGTGGGGCACTACTCGAGACCCGATTTGATGAGTTTGGTGATAAATACGTCTGGAGAGCAAGACAACCTTACTGAAAAATAAATATTTATGTTCCAAGTTTGAGATAGGTTTAAGACACTCTAGCTAATAAGAAAGAAAGAACTTGCCCCACACTTCCTAGTCGGGGTGGCCACCAGCTAGGAAAATGGCATAAATTCTGATGTATCTGGTGTGACCTACCAATTCTAGTCTTCCCTTCTGCTGGCATTTTTGAATGGTTCAGGCCCTTAGGCAGATTCTCTAATACTCTTTAATATCTGTTCTTGTCGAAACATGGATGCGGCGATGAGCAACTGTAGACCACATCAACCTTGAGGAGATCCCACTCAACACTTGCACCTACTTATATGCGCTCAGCCATGGATGCTACCCACCCACCGTCGGCAAACTCCAGGCCGTCTGGTCCCTTTCACGCACTCCCTCCTGAGCTCCGCATCGTCGTCTTGAAGCTTTGTCCAGATCTAGCCACGCTCTAGAGTGCCATCTGCCCGTGTACCGCCCTTCGCACCGTCTTTTCTGAGCATGCCGCCTCCATCGTGCAAGCCGTCTGGGACAGCGCGAACCCCACCATATCGCCCCCGATCTGGGTTCTCATGCTTGCCGTGATCACATCCGCGTGGGCGGCTTCGTTCAGCCCGCTTGGAGCCGCAGGTGCCACAGCCTCGTTCTCCCTGACACGTATGCGGACCTCGCCCTTGCCGATGTACGCCCGCCTCTGCTCCGGCGCTTTCTCGCGCTCGCCCGCCGGCTCCATTCCCTCGCCCACGCCTGCCTCAACCGCTGTCTAGGCCGCCTCGCTGCTTCGGTCGCCATGCGCCCACTGTGCCAGGAGCTGGGCCAGGTGGACGCTCCCTCCTCCTCCTCCTCCTCCTCCTCCTCTTCCTCCTCCTCCTCTTCCTCTTCCTCTTCCTCTTCCTCTTCCTCTTCCTCCTCCTCCTCCTCCTCTCTACCTTCGCCATCGTCGCTCACCAGCTCCCCCTCGTGGCTTGGGGAGCAGCGTGCCCTCCTCGCCTTCTGGCGCGTCCAGATTTTCTTTGAGCTCAAAGCCGGGCTCGGCGCCGGCCGCATGGCGTACCCCGCACAGCTCCTCGACGCCATCACCTTCCACTGGTTCTACTACCGGTACGATCACGAACTAGCTTTCACGGCGTGGGACTACTTCGTGGAGGCGGTCGCCACGAAGGCGGCGGCGGCGATCGGAGCACAGGTGCGCTACTGGATCCGTGCACTCCGAACCCCGCGCCACTGCGCCTTTCAGAGGTTCCTTTGGACACAACATGGTGTTGTGCGGAGCAGCCCTTTTCGGAGAAAAGTCCAGACGAGGCCGTGAGGTGGCCCGATGAGCAGACGGTGGGCTGGGACGAATTCGACGACCTGACGCGCGGCAAGGGCCCGGCCTATCGCGGCAGCGACAGTCCGCTGGGGCGCAGGTGTCCGTTTCGGCTGTTCCGTCAACTAGGGTTCGCCCTGTGGGACGTGGAGCGCATGGCGGCGGCGGGATTTTGTCTGCCGCCGAGCGAGATGGATACGACGGACGACCGATGCGTTGGTCTGTGGCTAGATATTGTACATAGTATGGAGAAAGACGGGGGTGCCACCAGTGAGGATTTCTGCGGTTGTAGTAGATGGAAGGGAGAAGGGGAGAGGAGACGAGTGACGAGTCACTTCGTATTCCCTTAACATGGGCTCTAGGTGGAATGAGAGCCTGGTGATGCCTATGAGCTCGATTCTAGACATGAGACATGACTGTACGCCTGACCACTAGACTGTGCAGTTGTGGGAACGGTTTCAGTAATGAATAGCCAAAGGATTTATAATCGCTTGCAAACTAGATTCATTGGCACTAGATTGTAGGTAGGCATACAACATGCGCCGCGTCGCCTCGAAGTTCTTTTCACGTACAATGTTTTATCCTCATTTCGTTCAACTATAAAAGAAGCCGAGTTCGGCGCCAACAGAGCAAAGTATGTGTGCCATCTACTTGTCTACATTTAGTATCCACTTTCCTAAAGATCACTCTTAAAACCCATTAAAGCCAGACAGCCTATCAAGGCGCTATTATCCTATCATCCTCGTCCCCACAACGGGGTAAGTTGGGGTGCATCTGCTTAGTTATTGTTTAATAGGGGAGCATTCCCACCAACTGTCAGTTTCCCAACCTCGGTTATGCCTGACTTATTGGCTATGTATGCTGTGTATCACAAACATCCAGTCCTCCGAATATAATACTTGCGTTAACTATTGGTAACATCTAGCCTCTCAGTTTCCGGCTCTTTACTGTCCCCAATGTCTCGGCTACTGCTCAGAGATCTGAGATTCAACAGATTATTGTAATTTTGCCCAAGTTGCAGTATGCGCGATAATCCACATTTCCAGAAACTTTTAATGCTGACGAGTTACCAAGATGGGATTCTAGCCTACCTAGGGCAACATATATCGCAAGACAACCTTGTCATATACGGCATGGGCTAGGAATATCCCAGCGCTCATTGGGTGCCACATCAGCCAAAAGTTCGTTGACGAGCATTTCCGTCACCTTTCCTCCCGTTATGGAGACAGAGGGTTACACCGGATCCTTGACCAAAGGCTGGAATGAGAGCCAGGAAACAATTGAGAACTTGATGTCCTCGCTTCCGCTCGTCCGGTATCTTCGGTCTTCCCAAGCCAAAGAGCCAGAACTGGAATCAGGTTACCGTGAATGTCGTCTCCATGACAGCATGCACCAAGATGCCTTGTCGACGCACCTCGTTGGCGGGTCGCTGTTTGGGGAAAATAAGTTGGCTGTCGAGCCTCTTCTCTTCCTCCAGACGAAACCAACTTGTTCTGCGATCTCCATATGCTATGCTGGCACCCACCTTTGCGGTCACCCTGGCTACATACATGGTGGTCTCCTTTTTTCACTTTTTGATGATATATTTGCCCGATGTGTTGGTAACGTCTTCCCCAGCGGCGTTGGTATGACGGCCACTTTAAACATCGATTTCCGAAAGCCGTCGCTTCCAGATCGGGTTTATGTAATTCGAGCTGAGATTGCCGAGTTGGACGGTCGAAAAGCTTGGGTGAAAGGGTCGATAAGGTGCTTGGATTCTTTCAGAGCCGACGAAATGATGACAAGAGAATATTTAATAGAAGAGAACTTAAGCGCTGAGGAGAAAAGTGGAAACTTAGTTGCTGAAGCGAAAGCCTTGTTCGTGGAACCGAAGTTTGCCCACGTAAGTCAATGCATTGCTCTCTATCCTTTTGGCGGCTAGCTGACAAGTACAATGTCTTACAGTCCATGGTCCCTTTATTTCAAAACAAGTAAATTCTGCAGCAGTGACACCTTGGTCAAGCACAGACGCTGCACACTCGTAGCACTGGCGCTAAGCATCTCTGCACTGGTGCTAAGCACCTCTGCACAGGGCAGGCTCTGCCTGCGCCACACCGACATATGTACCACTTCAAAGATGATGAAATTTGTATACCATAAAGGGCACGAGGAAGGGGTCCCGAATTTAGTCCAAGCAACCCCTGCAAGGCCAACGATTTGACGGGACCGCTCTGTTTGACTCTTTGTGGTGATGCTCTTACGAGTCTATAAATCTAGTATTTTCCTTACAGTTTGAGGGTCGTTGAGATACTCTCTTGAAATGACAAATTTCTCTACCATTTAAAATTCCAAGGGCATCTAGTTTCTTCATTCAGGTCTTTAACAGTCTGCCTTCGGCGTTATGGGTTCTTGTAAGATAACTCGAAAGAAAACGATTGATCCTAACGACGTAATTGCGTTGGCCTTAGAGAATGGACTGCTCGACCGGTTTGCAATTAGTCCTTATTGTGTTTGAAGGAAGTTGAAGTTTGTTAAACCTGGTACTGTATTCCCACGGTGGATTCTTGGACCTACTGTTTACAAGAGCATTACTGTTATATAGGTTGAATCTTTCTGAGTAGGAAGATATACCGTACTAGATAGTAGGTTAGAATCTAGCCTAGTTATGGCCAAAATAGTATACGGTAGTTGGAAGGCTTCTACCCTCGACGCCTGCCTATTCTCGACGCCTGCTTACCCTCGAGGTTGCTTTGCAGTAGACCGTTGGGCAGGCAGGGGGTATTGCCATAGTGGTGAATCGATTTTTGATTTTTCCCATACAAAAATAGTTTTGCGGAAAAATAATTTCGTGAGCACCCTGGCCTTTTCCAAAGCTCTGAGTGCCAAGACGACGGTAGGATTATGAGAAGCAGAAAATTCTCTTAACAGTCCCACATTGGTCCCCATAGCTATACTAGTTGGTTAGTTATTAAATATAAAAGTTTGGTGTCAAATCTGATCAAATTACATCGCCTTAGAGGCCCTGCATTCCCTGCAAGGCCCCAGTCAATTAGTGCTTACTCTGCTGTGACCTGTTGCTCTACAGTGCGGTGAGGCGCTGTAGCTCAACAAAAGGCGAACAGTTACACAACAGTATTTTAAATATAACCCTAAATATTAGGCACAATTGACAAAAAGGCTACAGCAAATGTTATTTCTTAGAAGGAGAATCAATTTGTACTTTCCATCTGCGCAGCTCCCCCAGCAGCCTCTTAAACCCATTGTCATCCACAGACCTAAACCTGACCATGTCCACATGGTTGGCATGGATACTGAAAGAACTATAACCTTCAAGAGTCGCCGAGTCTTTAGTGACAATCGGACCAACCCCATTATATAACGGAAGTTCTTCGAAAAAGCAGGTGACCTCAATATATCGGCCGGCTTCTCGCTGCTCTCGCACCATTGACCAGAATCCGTCTTGAATAGACTCGAGTAGCTGATTGTTTGTCTGCAAGATTTCTAAAAGCGACTTGTTGACAGACTTGAAGATGCCAATAGTAGATGCTGGAATCTTGCTCCAATCAGCAATCCAAGATCCCTTGTGAGGGGTGCCCATGAATATAATGCCTTTGGTGTGATAGAACATGCCACGAAGATGAGGCTCAGGATGGTTTCGTGAGAGTAGGATTGCCTTCTTGCAGACGAGGCCGCCCAGACCATGGGCAACAAAGATTACAGGACGAGAGGACGTATTGGTACAATCTCTCTCTGTGGTCAGGTCGTTCAAAAAGTTTGTAGCATGGTCAATTAGTCGATTTGACGAGGCAACTGATTTCCTCAATACATATGCGTCGTAGCCAAAGGTGAGTATGCGAGCCTTGCTGAGTTCGCGTGAGAGAAGAGTCTTAGGCCAAAGCATAGATTGTCCATCTAGTGCCCAGGTTGTCTCCCTATCGCCTGTTAGACCGTGGACAAAGCAGACATCCACTACGGTGTCATCGCAGTCGTGCAACACTTTGATTCCATCCGGGAAGGAAATAGGCGACGGGCTTTCGGTGGATGACCTAGAAAGTCCTGTTTCTGAGTATGATTGCGGATTGGGTAGAGCACAGCCATCTCTGGCCTTCACTAATTGGGTCTGTGGACGGCTCTCAAACTTTTTTGCTAGGTTTTTGACTTTTTGCGTCGTCATGGTACATCAAACCCGATATAATGCTGAAGGGGGAAGGCTAATAGTTATGACACCAGTGAATGTAAGCTTAATCAAATGCAAGCAAGACATAGGCTTTACCAGGAAGATTATATTTCCAAGCCTCTTCGATTCGAGGATGAAATGTAGGCGCAAGAGGTACGAAGGATGTGGTAGATTGCTTGGAATATCCAAAGTGCGAATAGCAAGATTCCTAGCTTCTATCCTGCCATGGAGATGAGAGTCAAGAACATTCAGGAATATTTCTCAAACGAAAATAGGTGTTATTTGTAGCCGACAAGGCTGCGACTATGAGGACGAGGAACACGGTGGTGACAGATGGAATGGGATACGGGATACATAGTCTCATTCAGAGACAAAAATGAGAGATCGGGCGGTGAATTTATCAACTTTGGGGAGCGGTCGAGCTGGGCGTCAAAAGTCAACCATTCGTTTGATACAGAGCTTCTGTCCCAATGCAACACACTAATGTCAATCGTTGCCTTCAGCCCCATCCTCTAGCAATAGATATTGGTTCACTACTCTGTCGCAATTACAAGCTTGCCCCTCTATTCTGTTTTAGAACTGCTCCAAGGCTCGCAGACAGAATGTCAGTGGACAGCGAGGAGGTAGGTCTCAAGCGGAACCACATTGGCAGGAGATCAGCAGCCGCTGCACTACATAACGAGTCGTCCATTCTTTGATCGCGAGCTGAAGGGTGTGAGTCTCCGCCTATTGGCTTTCACATCCAAACACGGTCCCCATGCGGGCCAGGATTCGGGCGTACATGCATACCAAGCCAGGCAGGCTGCGCAGCAGCAACAGCCGCCATTATTCTTCAGGGTATCTGTTGGGCGGGTGGGGTACCCGTGCCATACTTCTGCGTGCGTTCCATTCCGTGGATACCTCCTTGTTGAATTGTTATTGCATGAAGTACGAAGTAAGCTGTGAGTCCCTCTTAGAGGCAGCCAGAATCAAGGCCTAACTCCAGCCGTACGTAGGAAGTACCTACCACAAACAGCGATTTAATTTGACACGGCGGTTATTTCGTTACCTTTCCCCTGGGCGCTAATAGTGGGTCTTACGACAGCCTCTGACAACAACATGCACATTGCTACTGGACACCTCTTGTCACAGGTATCGCTGTACTGATGGCTACCAGCACAGAAGCAGAACATCTCTGTATTTCAGATGGTGTTATTACTTCTCTGGTGCGGAAAGGAGCGGTGTGAAGGTTATTGATTTACTCTGGTGGGCGGCTATTGAAAAACTTCCATGTTCTCCGAAAGTGCAGTTATTTTACCATGTCTTTCCTCGTCTCCCCCATCCTCAATATCCCCGCGAACAGTTCTTCCCCTTCCTTCTCTTAGATGATATTTCCTCTTGTCATAAAAAGGATTCTGGCTTCATTTGGCGAGAAAGTCTGCATGCGCGGGGAATATTCCTTGACAACTTTACTAGCCCGTGGTCGAGATTGCTTTCGTTAGGCGCGACTGCCATATCTACTCTTCGTCTTCACCACTTCTTCGAATTGACCCTACGCACCTCGACTGATGGGAAAACGCAACGCTGGTCGTTGGCCCCGGAAGAAGCAGCCAAAGGCTGCCAACGGCCCAGAGGATAATCCACCAGAAAGAATGAGCAACCACCCCACCCCACTCAATCCACCCCCACACCCCGGGTTACAACATTCTGGATCGTCTTCCGCTGGGTCGTCTTCCGCCAGCCGTCCGCCCGACTCCTGCCTTGATGGAGTAGAAGTATTGCACAACTGTTCCGACGCCACGGTCGATATATGCTTTATCCACGGTCTGGCCGGCAACCGGGAGAGCACCTGGACCACCCAAGGACAATCCACGCCGTGGCCTAAGACGCTCCTCCCGTCCAAGCTCACCGGAGCCCGCATCGTCACGTACGGCTACGACGCGTACATAATGCAAAAATCGGGCGCCTCGTCGAATCGCCTAATCGACCATGCCGCGAACCTCCTCAATGATTTGACGACGGACAGAGCTTCCTGCAATGCGTCGTCTCGCCCTCTCATTTTTGTCGCGCATAGCCTCGGTGGCCTTGTCTGCAAGAAGGCCATCCTCCTGTCGCAAAACCACCCCGAACTTCATCTTCAAGGTATATTCGATTGTACCAAGGGCATCATATTTGTGGGCACGCCTCACAAGGGTTCCTGGATGGCCGAATGGGCAAAGATACCGGCTTCTATTTTTGGTTTTGGGGGATTTGCAAATGTGTCGCTGTTGAAGATTTTAGAGACAGAAGACCAATTCCTAGAATCCATTCAGGTAGAGTTTTTATCAACGATACGACAACTGCGAGAAAGCGGTAGAAAACTCGAGATCACATGCTTCTTTGAAGAACTCCCTTTGCCAGGAGTCGGGAAGGTTGTATCCAAGGAATCGGCCACCTTTGAAGGGTATAATTCTATTAGTATCAAAGCCAACCATAGAGACATGGTTAAATTTGACTCTGAGGATGATAACGGATTCAAAAGGCTGCTGGGCGAGCTGAGTAGATGGAAATCGCAGATGGATGCTAGTATGAACTATCTACCTCATCGACAACGTGGATTGTACAACTAACTGTGTCGCTTTGAAGCTCAAGAACCGCGACTTTCACAGCTGCAGCTGGATTGTTTGCATTCGCTAGCATTTCTGGAAATGGACAATCGGCTCAAGAGTATGGACACCGCTGCTGATGGGACATGCAAATGGCTGCTTTCTCACACCGCCTACCGCAGCTGGGTCTCTTGCAATCGAGGCCTGCTCTGGATCAAGGGAAAACCCGGCTCTGGAAAGTCGACATTGATACGGTACGCCCTCGACAAAATTAGCAAAGTACCCAACCTCGGAGGCGGCTCTGCCGTTCTCTCGTTTTTCTTCCACGGTCGAGGCAGTGAACTCCAGAAGACTCCGCTCGGCCTCTTCCGGTCGCTCCTTCATCAGCTCCTTAGCCAGGTCCCCGACGCACTTCCAGATCTCATCGCTACTTTTAGAAAGCAGCGTATTACCGTTGGTGAGCCGGGTCAAAAGTGGCAGTGGCATCCAAATGAGCTGCGGGGCTTCTTCAAGCTGTCGCTGCCGAAGGTGCTGAAGAGTCACTTGGTCTGGTTATTTGTCGACGCGCTGGACGAATGTGGAGAAGAGAACGCTGTCAAACTCATCGAAGAGTTCCAGGCTCTTCTCGAAAATCTCCCGGGAGGTGGTTTTCAGTTCCGCATCTGCTTCAGTTGTCGTCACTACCCGACCCAAAACGTCGATAATGCGTTTAAAATATGCGTCGAGGATGAGAATAGAGAAGACATCTCAGATTATGTTCATTCTCAACTGGGTCTCCAAATGTCCAAGGAAAATCTGACTACAATTGCGGCTCGTGCATCCGGAAGTTTTATGTGGACACACATCGTAGTGAAGGGCTTTCGGGACAAGTATCGCAGAGGGAATCCCTTCAAGGAGTTTGAACGAAAAATAGATGCTGTCCCTCAAGGCCTGGATAGTTTATACCGCGAAATTGCTCAAGGCATGGACAAGAAACCAGCTTCCCTGAAGCTGATCCAATGGATCTGCTTTGCCACGCGGCCGCTTTCGCTAGACGAGATGCGTTGGGCAATGGCAGTTAGTCCAGATTGCCAGCACCAGTCATTGCAAGAATGCCGGAGAACTGATGATTACCTATGCAACTGCGATGACGATGACGTATGCAAGTGTGACATAATGGAGAAGAACCTCATAACTCACAGCCATGGTCTTGCAGAGGTCGTCTCATCATCTAACACAAGAGTGGTGCAGTTCATACACCAGTCCGTCCATGATTTTTTCGTCAAGGAATATTTATCAACTCTAGGCGATAGCATACAGGCTGCCAACACGTCAGAGGCCAATTTAGTTGGACAAGCACACCACCTGCTCTCCAGGTCCTGTATACGCTACTTGACGATGGTGAAGGATTTGTATCCAACAACCAGCCACCGTAGTGCTCTTACGGCAGCAGCTTTGGCGTCAGACTTTCCTCTATTGAACTATGCTACTACGTCATGGGTATTACATGAACAACAGAGTGAGATGCGCGAGGGCTCTCAAAATGATCTTCTTGACTGTTGCTCCTGGCCATTAGAAGCTCTTGTAGAGTTTTGGGTGTATGCTTATGGTATATTTAATCCATACTCGCATCTATGTCCGCCGAGTGGCACGATTATGATACACATAGTGTCCCGTTACAGATTAATACGACCGCTACGGGTGATTATTCAGGATGGAAATGCAGTGGGCACTCAAGTCAACGTGAGAGATGGCAATGGCCGGACACCACTGTCGTATGCCGCTGAGAATAATCATCTGGCCGTCGCAAGTCTGCTTTTAGAGGCCGGCAAGGTTGATGTTGATGCGAAGGACAACTACGGTTGGACCCCACTCTCATGGGCCGCCAGGAAAGGGCATGAGAGAGTGGTTAAGCAGCTACTGGATACGTGTAAAGTTGATGTTGACAAAAAAGACAATCGTGGTCTAGAGCTGCTCTCGTTGGCTGTCGCAATGGATAGTGGCGTGGCGGCCAAGCTATATCACGACCTCTTACTGTTTGCTAAGAAATTATTTGAGACCCTAACAACACTACCCCTTGGTATATCCAACGTCGATAACCGCGCGATAGACGGCACTGAATATGGCCTGACAGCGCTCTCGTGGGCTGCAGGGATGGGACATAAGGAAGTGGTCAGGCTACTTATCGAAGAAGGCAAAGCGAATGTCAACACGATAGAAGCCAAACACAAACTAACACCCCTTTTGCTTGCTGCTATAATGGGGCATGAGTTAGTGGTAAAACTACTTCTCAAAGAAGCCGATATCAACGCGAAGGATGATGGTGGTCAGACAGCTCTCTCGTTGGCTGCCGCGATGGGCCATACAGCTGTGGTCGAGCTACTTATTGACGCAAAGGCCGATGTCGACGCTAAGAACGACAATGGACAGACAGCCCTCTTCGTGGCTTCTAGGGAGGGGCAGAAAGCTGTTGTTGAGTTACTTGTCAGGAAAGCCGATGTCAATGCGAAGGATAGCATCTGTCTAACACCACTATCAGTGGCTTCCGGGAATGGACATGAGGCTGTGGTTAAACTTCTTCTCAACAGCGGAGCCGATGTCAATGTGAAAGATACAAAATACGGTCGGGCGCCGCTCGCACGGGCAGCTGCGATGGGGCATACGGCTGTGGTCAAGCTTCTTCTCGAAAACAAAGCCGATGTTAACGCGAAGGATAATAATAATGGGAAAGTGCTCTCTAGAGTTGCCCAGAAGAACCAAGTGGCTGTATCCAATCCGGTGGTAGAGTTAAACGAAACCGATATAAATGCAAAGAAGAACAGCGATCGGCAGGTGCCTGTTGGAGGCAAAGCCAAAGTTACCACAAATCATAAAATGAACTTGCAGGCTGCTAAGAACGAACTTGGAGCTATGAGTAAGCTTCTTGCTAATGTCGAACTCAATACCAATAGAGTTGGTAATGAATTCAGCATGGCACCGCTCTTCTGGGCTGCTCAAATGGGGCAATATACTGCCGTGAAGCTACTCTCTGACAAGGTCAAAGCCAGTGTTGATAAAAAGGAATTCGATGACGGCTTAACATCTCTTTCATGGGCCGCGACAATGGGACACGCAGCTGTGGTCGAATTGCTTCTCAATTACAAAGCTGATATTGACGCAAAGAGTGCCGGTGGTTGGACACCACTCCATATGGCTGCCAAGAAGGGGCATGAGGCTGTAGTAAAGCTACTTCTTGAGAGAAAAGCCAATGTGAACGCAAAAGAAACTCAGTACTGCACAACACCGCTTTTGGTAGCTTCAGAAAATGGGCATGAGGCTGTAGTTAAGCTACTTCTCAAGAGCAAAGCCGATGTGAACGCAAAGACTATTGACGGTCGAACACCGCTCCTCATGGCTTCAGGAAAAGGGCATGAGGCTGTAGTTAAGCTACTTCTCGAGAGAAAAGCCGACGTGAACGCAAAGGACA
>NTMA01000076.1:99262-199713 GCA_002917075.1 Hawksworthiomyces lignivorus
GAAAAGGGCATGAGGCTGTAGTTAAGCTACTTCTCGAAAGCAAAGCCGATGTGAACGTAAAGGACACTCAATACGGTCAAACACCGCTCTTCACAGCTTCAGGAAAAGGACATGAGGCTGTAGTTAAGCTACTTCTCGAGAGAAAAGCCGACGTGAACGCAAAGGACACCCAATACGGTATAACACCGCTCTTGGTAGCTTCAGAAACAGGGCATGAGGCTATAGTTAAGCTACTTCTCGAAAACAAAGCCGATGTGAACGTAAAGGACACTCAATACGGTATAACACCGCTCTTCATGGCTTCAAGAAAAGGGCATGAGGCTGCAGTTAAGCTACTCCTCGAGAGCAAAGCCGACGTGAACACAAAGATCACTGACGGCCAAACACCGCTCTCCATAGCTTCAGAAAATGGACATGAGGCTGTAGTTAAGCTACTTCTCAAGAGCAAAGCCGATGTTAACGCGAAGACTATTGACGGTCAAACACCGGCCTTTATAGCTGCCTCAGGTGGCTATGATGCAGTAGAAAAGCTGCTACTTGAGAGTGGAGCTGATGTGAACTCAGAGGATTTTAGCGGCTGAACACCACTCTTTATTACTGCTAGCAATGGTAATGAGACAGTGGTCAAGCTGCTTAAGAGCAAAGCTGTTGTAGACCCTAAGAGTTACTGATAGTTAGACGCTGTTTTAGTTGACCTCTGGACTTGAGCAACATCTCATCTATAATGCTTATAGATTTTGCCAAATCAAAACACCTTCAGATGATCTGGTACTAAGATTATGCTATGGGTCCCAAAGTAAATTGTTCTGTTCTTGTAGATATGTTGCAGCTCCAAAGTTGCTTTCTTGAGTTGATCAATCGGAACATTTTCTAAATCATCGCTACAGAGGGTTTCGTGTTTTAAAACTGTACATCCAACAGCAGCAGTCCATACATATTATATCATATTCAATCTGGATCTCATGCATCTGAAAGCTTATAGGTCTACCAAGACATTGCTAAAACATTAGCTGTAATATTTCTTGATAAATCATTTCGTTGCCTATACAGAATTCCTAATTTACTAGCAGCAACAGCTTTAAAGGTTGCAGCATTGATGAAGAAGAAGCGACATCGTGCAAAGGATCGCTAAACATAGCATTACCCGGATTACCCGGAGGAGACTGCGTCGTAGTATAAGTTGGTAACGAAAGAGAACTGGTACCCAAAGCTCATGTTAGATCGGACTTTCGGTTGCATGAACGAAGTTGTCAAAGTGCCTGAGGCAAACATTATGGGTTCATTGATATCCACCAATAATGATTGTCAAATGAAAGTTGAAGACAAGTCAATAAAAATGACAAGAATTAGTATATTAATATATATTTTTGGTAATCTAAAGCAATGGCTCCTATCGACCGATTGCTAACCTATCCCGGCCATATGACAACAGCGTAATGCAGTGGTGGAAGAGAGAGTAGTGAAATAAGAATAGAGCCTATGAATTTATAGATAAAAAATTGATTAGATCCGATTGTAAAGATAAGAGTGCACATATTTCACTAGCTGCTGCTGCAGGCCATAGTCACTTGCTAACACAAAGGATTGCGACAATTGGGAATGGTTGATAATACGATGACATAGCCTCGACTACTACTCCATTCATCTACCTTAGAGGCGATACCGTAGAATCTCTTCTTTCCCGTCTGTTTCTAAAACAACACTAAAGAGACTAGAGATCGGCCGCCAAACACGTTAACTATGATAGAGCAGCATACACATCCAGATTACTTCGTATGGTGTCGTATTAGAAAATCCATTGTTGATAGCACCATCCGGTATCTGTTCAGCAGCGGCGAGGTAGTATGTTGCGCATTCCTCACAGGCGTTGCTTTCATCTTCGTCCTTGTTACTAACTAAATTGTGCGAATCCATTTTGCAATCTGTTGTTGCGCGAAACTTCTCCGAATATGTTGAAAGAATTGGCTAGTTTCATGGCAAGTCGAACTTCCGAAAGAAATTCGGTCTCGACTTGTATATATGGAATGGTAAGTGGAAACACCCACCAGGACCATAGCCCCTCGCTAGTCTCCCGTCAGCGGCCAAACGCCGTACGTAAGAGTAATGCCGGCGGTATGGTTACAAAGAATTCAGAACCATACTTTCCACGGAATCCGGTGCTGTGAATCTGGATGTCCCTCTTCTTTCTGTGCATCTTGCCTCCATGAGCGGTTGGTCCAGCCGAGTCTCACTCTAGTGTTGCCAGAACTGCTTGGTGTAATTTTCCGTGTAACTAATAGCTCGGATGCGATCGTGCGACACCGCTGCTACTAGGAGCTGGTCGCCTCCTGTCAATAGCTCGTGCAGTGTTTCCAACTCGACTTCGCAGCGCTACCCACCACCACGATAGGGATCATAACTAGATCCCGCTCAGCGACTTTGAACTGCTCCATATATTAATTTCGTGAATGTTGTAGACAGTATACCTCCGAAAGGAAAAGTGGCTCGCGGATGTGTGTGGGATCTGAAGCAAATTAATATAGCAGCAGCCTGCATCCCTGTCCCAGCGAGCTGGGCCCAGTGATGCGGAACCATGCCGAGAAACCCGCCAGTTGTATCAAGAGCTTGAAGGGGAGGGTTGGGTGTTGATGCAATGTTTAAGTTGTCAATGAAGAAGAGGAAAGCAGCTTGTGATATGCCTTGGAAACGGAGAGATGGTGGCCAGGCCCGGAGGAATGCCTGGCCTCTGCCATGTAGAGTTTGAGGGATTGCGATAGGACACTAGAGAGAAGAAAAGTGGTATGATGCTGGTATACTGCGGTGTATGGATACAAGGCCTTGGGACCGGATATCTGCGTAATTTGGTGGAGTTAAGGGGTTATTCGTTGCGGATGGGGTGGCCATATCGGTGTCATATGAGTTTGTATGAGGTCGATTTTGTCCATTTCTGAAGGTCTCGGAAACCTCTGGGGTGCTGGTTTGTTCGTGACAAATGTGCATACATTTGTAAAAAGGGTTGCTCGATGTAAAGAGGGTTTGTCTCCGAGTAATGTTTTGGTTGTTGTTGTGAAAGACCAGTATCGTAGGCAGCAGGAACGAGCATGTTGTTATCTGGATATGGCGCCACATGCTTGTGATGCTGCCCTAATCCGAAGGCACCTTCGTTACTCCGTATTGATGAAGAAGATTTGTATACTTGCGGTTGCCAATTTTAGTATATAGATAGACTAGGATCACTCGAGGGTTGGAATTTGCGCTGTGGGCGGTTTAGGTTCATTTTAAAAGTTTCAGATCTCTAAGTTGAATGAAAGAGTCAGATATAAAAGCGATCTATGGAGGTCTTATTCACTAAGCGCCACTGACCCTACTGAGACGACTCCTTGAGCCTCATTCAGCAACCCCTCCTGCGCGACTCTTACATCTATGCTTTCATATTTTCCTCCCTCCTTATATAATTTACAAGCCATATTTCACTTGACACCAGGTAACTGTCGTCATCGCCAAGTTGTTTGCATTAAGCGTATTATATGGTTCTTATTATAGTTTTACTGCTTCCAACTCCTTCAGGATAGATTCTTTGACCTTTTTATCAGCCCAACACATTTCAACTGCATTGCGAGTAAGACGAAACATATCCTGCTTCGAGAATTGGCAGTACGTATAGGCCTTCTGCATCGCTCCATCAATCCATACGCCGTGCATATATGCAGGATCATCGCTGTTGATGCAAAATTGCACCCCCTCGTCGTAAACTTTACGAATTTTTGGAAAAAGCACGTCAGTGGCCTGTCGTCGGTTGTACGCGTGCGGACACAACGTCAGGCCGATATTTTTGCTCTTCAGTCCCTCCATTAGGTCCGGCCGCGAGTAGACGTCCAAGCCGTGGTCGATGCGGTCGGCGCCCTGGCCACCACATATTTGATAGATCATCTCGTGAATATGTTCGTGGTGGTCCTTTTGGTCCACGTCGCAGTGGCCCGTGACCTTGAGGCCGTCTCGCTTAGCCCACTGGAATGCTTCCTCAAAGAGCATTGGTGGGCGGTCGTACTCATTGCTGGCCAGCCCGACTGCGTGGAAGAGCCCCTTGCCTCCTGGCATCCTCCCCCATGGACGGGCAGCCTCGTATACAGCGAGCGCATCCGCCACAGGGTCATCCCGCACAAAGGTCAATATCCAGTTGCTATGCACGCCGTACTGCGCAGCGCCGTCCTGCTGCGCCTGGTGGAACCCGTCCAGGATCTTGTGAATCGGAATGCCACGGCGAGTATGGGCCTGCAGGTCGAAGAATGGCTCAAGGTAGCGCACATTTAGCGTCCGGGCCCTTTCGAGCAGCTCCATGCCAAGCTGGTAAAAGTCCTGCTGCTCAATTAGAACTTCGCAGCCGCCAAAGTAAGCTTCGAAGAAAGTCGGTCGTCCATCTGGTATGAGCTCCGGCCGATGGTTGTATGTGATCGCGTACGAGTCGAGGAGATCCTCAAACGTTTTGTATTTGAGCGAGACATTGTTGCGCTTTGCTAATTCCCATCTTAGTTTCGGCGACAGCGTGCCCTCGATGTGGATGTGCAGCTCTATCTTGGGCAGTGCAGCAATCCAAGGGTCGATTTCAAGGCCGTTCATTTTATTTTCTTGCGCGTCGTATTTCTCTCACTTTTTTATATTTTCTTCTTTTTTGCATTTGCAGTTATAATTCAAAGGAAAGCCTCTATGCTGATAGGCTCAGTGAAGCGTTGATGTACAGAAGCAGCGCCTTGCATGGTATCCAGTCAGGTATCTGGCCTGGAATTCGCCGTTTTCCTATTCATGACATGGTCACCGCCCGGATTTTACATACTATGTGAAGATAAGCAATGTAACGTCTATTGGCCTGAGAAACTGCAAGGTTGTAACGAAACTCGGCCGAATCCCATTTTAAGAGTTTACAAGTAGAGAAATTACCTAAACGGGTATACATCTCGGCCCTCTGTCCTTAGAATTATAACCATACTATATCCCTTGCGACTATGAGGACTGTAGTAGAAGATATGTTGCGAAATAAGCAGTATCTTATCTCGCCGCTCCATTTGAAGTTAACCTGCATTGGGCACTGCGACTGGGATGTTTTTTAATATAATGATACAAATTTCTGAGACCATGATTCTATGAGAGTGTAGCTGAGACTGGTCAAGTTGAGCAGCCTGTATCTCGTGTGTCTTCTTCAATCAAGCGAAAGTCTAACCAAACAAATCACTTTTTATCAGCCCAAGATCACTATGGCAGATTTTAATCTTCATGTACCTGATCCGTCGCCTGCCTCCTTAGGCCGCCGTATTTGCAGGAAGGTCGACATCCGCCTCATTCCAGTACTCTTTGGAACATGCATGTTTTTCTATATGGACAAAGGCATTTTGTCCAGCGCGGCAGTCTTCAACCTAGAAGATGATCTTGTGGGTTATTTTTGATACTAAGCTCAATTGTAGCCCAGGAGAAAAATCGTCTGCTGACAACTGTGATTTGCGACAATGTCATAGCATCTAGTTGGCCAGGAGTATAGCTGGTCAAATAGTATTTATTACTTTGGATACCTATTCTGGATGGGGCCATCTGCTTGGCTTTGCTCGCGGCTACCTATTGCCAAGTATTTGACCGTTAATACTCTGATTTGGGGTCTTATTGTCGGCTTGACGGCTGCGTGCACAAACTACGGCGGACTCGCAGCCAATCGCTTTTTCCTTGGTGTGGCGGAGTCGATCGTAAACCCTGCATTCATGTAGTATGTACGACCTAGACCCGTTACATTTTGCACGGGTACGATGAGTCCTATTTGCAAGGCTGACGTTTATGCAGTATAACGACGAGCTGGTATACCCGTGACCAAGTTCCTAAGCGCACGAGTCTATGGTTTGCGGGAAATTCCATTGGGGCTCTGGTTGCGGCCTTGTTTGCATATGGTGTCGGACACATATCGCACCCGCTGCATCCCTGGCGCTGGATGTACATCATCCTCGGCATCCTTACTCTTCTCTGGGCCGTCTGCATCTGGACGCTGCTCCCCGACAAAATATCAGAAGCCAAGTTTTTGACCGAGGAAGAGCGTCAATGGGCGCTGGATCGCGTCGTCCTGGCAGGCACCGGTCAGACGGAGCAGGCACCCTGGAGATGGGAACAAGTTGTCGAGTGCCTCATCGACCCCAAGACGTGGTTCATCGTCGCAATCTTGCTATGCGTGCAGCTCCCGTCCGGTGGCATCCAGAGCTTTGCCAACCTCGTCATCAAGGGCTTTGGATTCTCGTCCCTTGATTCGACTTTACTCACGATCCCCTCTGAGGTGATTGCGGCCGTCTCCATTGCCATCACGGGCTACTTCGCCGGGCGCTATCGAAATCTCCACCTGATCGCCGTTGTCGTTTCTGTCATTCCTGTTCTCATCGGCGGCGCCATGATTTACCAGAGAGCCCACATCTCCAAGGGCGTGCAGCTTTTTGCATATTTTTTGCTGCAGACGACATTCGCTCCGGTGCCTCTGATGATGTCATTTATACAGATCAACTACAAGGGTGTCACCAAAAAGATGACCATGACCGCGATATTCTACATCATTTACTGCGTGGGTAACATCGGCGGACCCCAGCTCTTTAAGACATCAGAGGCGCCCACCTATCCTACAGCATTCAAGGCCGTGATGACCTGCCCAGCTCTTGTGATTGTGCTCTGCTTCGTGTTCCGCTGCTACCTGCAGTGGCTGAATGCGAAGCGCATTGCGGACGAGGGAATGCAGGGGAGTTCGGGAGCCTCGGGTGCCGTCGCAGGAGGAAAAATTATCGAGATCGGGCACAACACAAGTGAAACGGATGAGGCTCTCCGACAGGTTCAGCTTCAGTTAGAAGACTATGAAGACGTGACGGATTGGAAAACCCTTGGCTTTAGGTACCGCTACTAAACGAAGTAGATTCTGCGTTAAACTTTCACACGAAGCTGTCAGCACAGTACTCGGGTTCTCAAATTCCAATAACACGAGCCCTAGCAAGGCCTGGAAGTCCAAGAGGAAAATAGATAAACCTAGATATGATTGAATTTGACAAGCTGATCTCGACGGAGGGCCTTAGAGCGTCTCTGATCGGCTTATAGATCAAGCACAATTATTTTAAATATTTGCATTCTAGTTTGCTCTCCTTTCATTTTATTTTCTGGTCATTCTTTATTCTCATACGTCGCCTTTCATTGCTTCGCTTCCGTATGCAAAGACGCATGACGCTTTGTTTGGTGCTGGCTTGTTGGGCTCAACTGAGCTTGGCGCGGCCTTTCTATTTGAGGAAATGATTCACATCTTCGCCTTAGATTGCCATGGGGTAATACTCTAAAGAAGACATAATGTCAAACACAGCAACGTTGGCTTCTTCCTGTGTGGTTTTGTGCTTGAGTGGTGTATGCAGACAAGTCCGCGAGAGCTTTTGGCACAGAGCCTCACACCAGGTACCTCGACTTGGTCATGCTAGTGCCTGCGGCCGCTTGTTCCTGACGGTAGCCTGCAGGTGAACCAGTGGCGGACCTCTTTGTAGTAGACTGTCGGGACAGCCTTGCTTAGATAATAGAAAAGCCTGTTATACGCTGTGACAAAATAGAACCAGCGTGGTACAAAATAGCGAGCAGCCTGGCGGGTTTTCTTTTTTTTTCTGTGCAGGTCTTTTGTCAGCTGTTTAGTGCGCTTTGGCTGATTACTTCTTACCGCTACAGAGGGTTTTTCAGCAACTACTAAGGCAGCACTCCACAGCGCTACTGAGGTCCCCTCCAATAAGCAAGTGGTATGACGTTGGTGCACCTATTGTGCCAGCCCCGCTACAAAACACCCCTCAACTCCGTGCTCTCCGCCTATTAGTCTCTGGCGTTGACTTCCCTAACTCTTTTCTTCCTTGCTACGGAGCACAGTTGGTTCATATCGTCGCCACTTCGCCCGTTTTCTCTTTAGATACCTCACCGCCATAAGTCTCGGATGCCATAAGACAGAATTCAGGACTGCAAAGTACGAAAGACGAAGTTATCTCTCGCATCTAACAGGCAGAGCAAGCGGACAATCTCGATCGAGCCTTGCATGCACAGACGAGCATCGCAGCCTAACCTGCGCGCGTGCCTATTTTACATCTGCGAATAGCAACGACCAGCAGCCGAAGAATCCCAATACGCAGAAAGACGTACATAGTCCCACAGAGAAAAGCTTACCGATTTTTCTACTGGAACTCGACGAACGACTTGCCCTCTTACCATTTGCCAACATCTAAGCATACGCCCCGCCTCTTCCTTCTCCGCATTCATGGCCCAAGAAGGCGAGGCTGCACCAGATGCAGCCCAAGAGGAGCAGCGGCAGCCGACAACCCCTCACACTGTAACGCACATCGCGCTAGCTGACGGCACAACGACCGCGCCCGGTACGCCGGGTCCAGACGACGGCCCAGATGGCCACGATGGAGCAGCTTCGGGGGCAGCCGCCGCCGCTAGCCCCGGTATACGGAACAGCAAGGGCTGGGACGGCAAGCTGAGGCTTCCAAAGAAGACGGCGGTACTAGCCAACGCGGAGGCGCTTTCGGACCCGGATTACTCGGACGAGGACAACGTCGTGCCTGGCGAGGTGATCTCCGCGGACGAGGGTGCGTTTTCCCTTGATTTTCTGCTCCCCCTACTTCCTTCTTCTCCTTTGTTCTTCGCGTGCTTTTTTTTATATGTGAAACGTTTAATTTGCTGACCTCTACCCTGCCTGTCACTGCTGCAGACATCCTCAACGACGAGGACACAGACACGGAGGAGATTGTGTGCACGCACTCGCGCATCCACGACATCGACGCGCTGAAGCTGGAGCGGTTCAAGCAGTGCCAGCGGCTGTGCCTGCGGCAGAACAGCATCCAGCGGGTGGACAGCGACGGGGGCGGGGCGACGGGCCTGCCGGCGCTGGCGGGGACGCTGGAGGAGCTGGACCTGTACGACAACCTGGTGAGCCACATGCGGGGCGTGGAGGCGCTGCCGAACCTGACGAGCCTGGACCTGAGCTTCAACAAGATCCGGCACATCAAGCACCTGGAGCCGCTGGCGCGGCTGCGCGACCTGTACCTGGTGGCGAACAAGATCTCGGCGATCGAGGGCCTGGCGGGGCTGCCGCTGGCCTTGACGCTGCGCATGCTGGAGCTGGGGTCGAACCGCATCCGCGAGATCCGCGGCCTGGACGGGCTCGACGCCCTCGAGGAGCTGTGGCTGGCCAAGAACAAGCTCGCCAGCCTCCAGGGCCTCGAGCGCCTGCCCCGCCTGCGCCTGCTCAGCGTCCAGTCCAACCGCATCCGCGACCTGGCCCCGCTGCGCCACGTGCCCACGCTCGAGGAGCTCTACGTGTCGCACAACGCGCTCACGTCGCTCGAGTCGCTCGACTCCGACGCCGTGTTGCCCGCGGACGACGACGGAGAGCCCGCCGCAGACGCTGCTGCCGCTGCTGCTCCGTCGCCTCTCGCCCGCCTCCACGTCCTCGACGTCGGCAACAACCAGCTGACGTCGCTCCGCGGCGTCGAGCGCCTCACCCGCCTCGAGGAGGTCTGGGCCGGCTACAACCTCCTCTCCGACTTTGCCGACGTGCAGCGCACCCTGGGCGACAAGGCCGCGCTCGAGACGGTCTACCTCGAGGGCAACCCGCTGCAGCTGCGGGCGCCGGCGCTGTACCGCAACAAGGTGCGGCTGGCGCTGCCGCAGGTGAAGCAGATCGACGCGAGTAAGTGCTGAACCGCCAGCTCCCTCCCTCCTCGTCATCTGCTCAAGGCTCTTCTGAGCTCCCCTCTTTTATTTTTGTCATCATCAACTAACACTCCATAGCGTATGTCCGCGAAACATGATGGCTCCTCGCATCTTGTTTGCAGCACAGAGTCTTGGCAAAATTAAGGGTATGCATAAGGCGTTTGGGTATCGAATGTAGGCAGATTTATGAACCTTGTCTTGTTATTCTTTCTGGTTCTGCGGGCATTCAGCTTGCACGTGTAATCTATTTTTCTTATTGAATTTTGTGTCTTGTGCAAAGGCACGCTTCGACAAATACAGTGGAAAAATTAAGCCGCCGTCTAACTCATGATAGCTGGCCTCAATATGCAAACAATGTCCCTCATCAATCAAGTGATATTGGCCCTGGTTTTTGCCACCAATCGGGTCATTATAATTATTTTATTTTGCTCTTTACCCCTTTTTTTCGTTTCTGCGTATTCTATGCGATGAAGGGCACGTAAACGACATACAAACAAAAGTCCTACAAAAACCAAATAGCATATATGCGTCCCAAAAACACCTCGCCTATTCAAACCAAGCATACATCAATCGCTACTCTAGCTGAAGATCCACAGCTTCTCCGTGGGGAAGTACTGTAAAAAAAATGTTAGTGGAATTCTGAACCAAAAAGTAGTGAATGCGTGGAGGGCGTTAGAATTCAGCCAAAAAAAAAAAAGGAGACTTACGTTCGAGGGCTGGTTGAACCGGATGTTCTTGTCCAGCGCGGTGATGCTGTCGAGGTCGGCCTGGTCGAGGTCCCAGGCGGTGACGTCGAGGTTCTCCTGGAGGCGCGAGGGCGTGCTGGTCTTGGGGATGACGGCGAGGCCGCGCTGGGTGGCCCAGCGCAGCAGGATCTGGCCGGCGGACTTGTTGTACTTGGAGGCGAGGCTCTTGATGGTGTCGACCTCGAACAGCGGGGCCAGCTGGGTGGCGTGGGCCATCTTGAACTCCTCAAAGGAGGCCGGGCCGAAGGAGGAGTAGGCGGTGACGGCGACGCCCTCGGCCTTGGCGAGGCGCAGGAGGTCGGGCTGGACCAGGTAGGGGTGGTGCTCGATCTGCAGGGTGGCGGGCGGGATCTTGGCGTAGCGGAGCAGGTCGTAGAGCAGCTGGCCCTGGAAGTTGGAGACGCCGATGCTCTTGGCCAGGCCCTTGCCGACGAGCGACTCCATGGCGGTCCAGGTCTCCTGGATACTGGCCTTGGAGGTGCGCAGCTCCTTGCCGGCATCGTCAAAGAACCAGCCGGGCGGGTAGCGGACCTTGGGGTCGACCCACTCGAGGGCGACGGGGAAGTGCACAACGTAGAGGTCGAAGTAGTCGATGCCCCAGTCGGCGAGCTGGCGGCGGGCGATGGGCTCGACCTTGTCGCCGTCGTGGAACGAGTTCCACAGCTTGGACACGATGAAGAGGTCCTCGCGCTTCACGATGCCCTCCTTGATGGCGCGGGCGACGCCCTCGCCAGCCTCGACCTCATTGCCGTAGTCTGGTGCCGCAAGCGTGCGTTAGCGCCTATGCTCTCCGCTCATCGGACGAATTTCATGGCTCTGCGTCCCATTCGTCGGGAGTCCAATTAAGACAATTAAGAAAAAAAAAAGAAAAGCGAGAGAAAAAGAGACACGGCACGGAGAGGGGTTGCTGGAGCGGCACAAAGGGAGACCTGCTCCTCTTTGTCTGGCGGGATGAAGTTTTGGCGGGGTAAGAAGATGGCAGCAAGATTCGGGAAAGGAAGCCAGAACAACGAAAACACCAAAATGGAGGGGTTGCTATGCAAGCCAGCCTCGCTCAGGACCAGCTGCAGTGCAAAACACAGAGCCAGCTTCAAAAGAGGGTAGGCTTTTCTTGATCTTGATCTTGTCTTACGTACCGCATGCACCGTCCAGAAGCCGGTAGCCGGCCTTGATGGCGTTGTAGACGGTGTCGGCGCACACATTAGTGTCGACCTTCCAGAGGCCGAAGCCGACCTGGGGCATCTCATAACCGTTGTTGAGCTTGAGCGTCGCCATTTTGCAGTAAGATCTAGAAATAGGAAAGTTAGAAAGCCACGAAAAGAGATCCAAAGAGAGCCAATGGCTAGCTATTTAGGAGAAAACACAGAACGCAGAAATGACCATGGAGGGCAAAAAGTGCCATAGAACTTACTTATTAAAAACTACCCGATTAGGAACGTTTTATTCACGGTCTCTGGTTGGATTGGAAGACTGAAGCAAGAAATCAACAAAAGAGATTTCAAGACAAAGAAGATGATCAATGAGGAAGAGAGGAAAAATAGAGAAGAAGAAAAAAAAACTCGAGGGAAATAGAAGAAAAGGGGAAACAAAAGGGATTTTAAATAGGACCGAAAAACTGGGACGGAACGCGTTTCTCTTTGGTTCTTTAGTCTACACAGATACATAAGAGGAACTTGAGACAAATAGAGAGATAGCACGAAGTACGGAGTAATACAATGGAGCATAACTTGAAAATAGTGAGAGAACACACCGGCCAGGAGGTGGGGAGGGGGTAGGGAGGGGGGTATGCACAACTGTTAGAGGACGGCGGCGAGGAGGAGGGAAGGTCCTGGCGAAGAAGAGCGGAAGATGGACAAAAGATCTTGACGGGACAAAGCTAAGTTCTGCTTTTGCTTGCTCAGCATGCCAAACCTTCTCCAAGGCGCCAGTGCAACGTGTCTACGTCTGTATCTACATGCTCTTCCTATGGCAAGAAAAGCGTTCCAGACTAGATCTAGGAAGCGAGTGATTGTGCAGCTGCAACGCACTATTGTCGTGTTCTTTCGTGCCATTGTTCTCCCGATTAGACGAGGTTCTACCACTCGCATGTCATATTACACATTCCTTCAATGCAAAGCTGGAGAGGAGCTATGACGTTGGAGAAGGACGGGCTACCGCGCTATGCTTTCTATTTGGCGGGCTGTCTTTCTTTTCCCAGTCCCACTAGCGCCGTCTTTTTTTTTTTTTTTGCCCATCTTCCTCCAACTGGACAGCTTCTAGTTTCTCCAAACGTCACGAAGTGGAAGACGACACTAGCGGCCGGTGGTGCTCCCCAGCGGGGGTTCCTCTTTTAGTCAATGGCCTCCAAAAAGTCTCACGAGGCGAGCGAGATCTTGTACGTGTACGTAGAGACGACAGCATACCCCCGTTCACATGCAGAGGCAGCAGACAGCAGACGACACTGGAGCAACACTGGAGCATCAGCTCGCTTAGCTATCCCAGTTTGTTGCGATCGATTTCTCCCTTCTCTGTGTCTTGGTTTTCCTGGTCTTTCCGCTCTCCGTAGTCTTCCCGCCATCCCTCAGCCTGTCCTCGTGCTTAATGTATCTGATGCTGCCCAGAGGCTCATCAGCGAGGGCCTAGAAGACGTCCGTCAGCATATTGCAGTTTCAGACGAAAAGAGTATAAAGGCAAAACCACCTCTTTGGTACCAGACAGCCTCCTCCAGCCCACCCCTCACCCCACCGTCTCAGGCTGCCTAGGCGTTTAGCAAATAGGCGACGAGCAGTAGCTCGCATCCCCTCCCGCTCTTCCATTTAGCCTGAATGCAAAGTGCTTCTCGTCGTCTGTTTTAGCGTTGGTTCTGCGGGTCACGGTTAAATACATATTACATTTTTCATTCTTCTTGTTCTTATTTGCTTTTTTCTTCGTGCAGATTTTCATCGCATCTGTTGCACGTTGCTACACGACTACCGGCGGACGACAACCAAAAGAAGAAACCCCGCCCTTAGAGATCCGCCGCTGCGATCCCAAGATTGGAGAGCAGGAAGAGGTAAGGGAAATCTCAAGATTTTACCGGGCGAACCACCGATGTTTGGCCGGGGATTCCGAATCCGTCGTTAGTCGTGAGGGTCTCTCATGTGGTGTCTTGAGCTCTCCACTGATCGTGGACAGGTTTTAGAGAGGGGGTGGCAAGCTCTTGGACAGTTTCTAGAAAAGGCGTAGATTTATTTTAAAATGCTACCATAGTCGTACAAATTTTTTTTAAGAAAAAGGGTATAATCAAAACAACCGAGCTATGGGATATCGTATCACACATATGCATGCCTTTCCGAACAGGATGAAACAGATGAAAAGAAACATAGATGCAGACAGAACTGCTGTAAGTTGATCCAAAGATGAGGATGCTACCCAAACAAAGAGCCAAAACGCCGAGATGTGCTGCTAGTCCGCACCGCTTATACAAAAGAGAATTCGATGGGTCGAAAATGAGAGTCACTAGACAGAAATGAGAGCCTGTTGGCAAGGTGTCACCTAGCCGTCGTCGTCGTCCCGTTTGTGCTGCCCGCGTCGACTGCGTTCGTGTACCAGCAGCCGCACTGGTCAGCCGAGGAGTCGCCGCCGGCCGCCGTCGTGTTCACGCTGAAGTTGCCCAGAGAATTACCGTGAAAATCCACGCAGTCTGGAACGTTGGGGCCGGCCTGCTGCACCTCGGCGATCTCCACGGATAATGGCCAAGGCGTATACGTTGCTGAAGAGGAGGAGGAGGAGGAAGGAGGAATGGTCGACGGATCCGTGGCGTTCTCGATACCAGCCGGGAAGGTGGCCCGCTGCCGCATCCAGAGCGTAGCCGAGAACATGGTCTGGTTGAAATAGCAGGTGGCCGAGCTGGTCTGCGCGGCGACCAGGTCGGACGTGGGCACATAGGCGAGCGTCGTCGAGAAGTTGAACACGAGCCGCTCCGTGTCCTGGCCGATGTCGAGGTGAAGCATGTGGACGTCGTGGAAAGAGGGCGGCAAAAAAGAAGAAGACGAAGACGAAGAGGATGTTGGCGCGGTCCCGGAGGAGATGCTGTAGAGGGTGATCGCAGAGGGGCTGCTGGTGCTGGCGCTGGTCGTCCCCGCGATGATCCAGTAGAATGTGGCTGCCGAGGCGTTCTGCGCCTTGGGGGACGCGGACGGCGAGAAGATGGTGGCGGGATGACAGCCGAAGGCGAAGCCGTTGGTCGTGCATCCCGTCGACGTGTTGGTAAGGGCGACCGTGAACGCGTACGTGCCCTCAGGAAATTGCGTCGTCTGGGGAGCGGGAGGCGCCGCCGGCGTGTCGGTGCTCGAAGGCGAGGAAGATCTGTTCCGGCAAAAAAATCTCGTATTAGTGTGTGCGCGCAGAAAGTCAGTCGCCAGAGAATGCTGCAGCGCTAGAGCGCAGTGCGAATACGTACGTGGGCTTGTTGGCGAGGCCAAACTTGAGGCCGACACCGAGGCCGACGGCAATGGCCCCCAGCAGCACCAGCGTAAGGACCAGCCGCAACCAGCCGCCGCGCTTGGCGAACCACTCTCGGTTCTGCGACCGCTTCGGCAGTGACATCTGCTCCAGCTTGCGGTCCGTGATTCCGCTCTCCTCGCTGCTCTCGCTATATGCCGGGTGCGCGTATGGGTAGTTAGGGCCAATCGGCAGTGGCGGCCGATGTATGCTCCCTCGGTAGCTGCCCGATCCACTGCTGCCACCGTGGCAGGCCCTGCCATGGGCAAGCTCGCCACTATAGCCGTCCACCTCGCCCTCGCCGTCCTCGTTCAGTCCATTGTTGCCGTCGGCGGCCATTAGCGGGGGCATGGCTGTGACGATGCCGGAATGCCTTTTTTGCCGTATTGGCGGAACTGGTACAGGCTCACCAGGATTGCCGCCGTTGTTGACTTCGTCCTCCAGCACCACGGGTAGGGTCCGGACGCTCCTCATAGAGGAGCGCCGCCCCGGATGTGCCATTGGAGGGACGGAAACGGACTGCAGACAACCGTTATGGATAAAAAGGTAAATAATAAGAGGACGCAGCAAATGACAGCAAACTCCTGATACTTTAATAAAGATCGAAATTCAAAACCTGTCTTTTTGGCTTGCGTGCTGCTGGTATTCGTATTTATTCTGTTGTCTCCGTGTGCTGTTGAATTCTCGTGTAGAGTCGCAGTGTTGCGTTGGCAATTTCTCGTATTCTCGGAGTTCTCCCCTGCCAAGATGGCCTCAGATTCTCCCGCCGAAGCCGAGACACAAAAGGAGAAAAAAAAGGGCAGAGACAAGAGAATGAACTGGAAATAATAATAACTACCAGAACTCTTTCAAGAAAATCAGGAAATTGTGAAGCCCTGGTATGGCGAGGATCGAAATCTCAGTTGATATTATTACTGTAAGGGACGATATAGGTAAAAGCTCAAAAAAAGAGTAAGACGATAGTTGGGAACAATGCAAACATTAAAGACTTTCTAGCAAGAAATTCCTTGTTTTCTATGCTGTCATAGCATCATAGGGAGGGTATATAATTGAACAACGAGTGACAGAATCGTAAGGTTTAGAGCTTTTCTCTGTGTATTATTCGTATAAGAGTGTAAATGCACTGAGAAGAAAACAAGAGAACAAGAAGACAAAAAAAATCAAACGACCGAGAGTGGAGGCCAAGGGAGAAAGAGGGATGACTATAGCAGCTTAAGGAGTCTCATGCCAAGAGCCGGCGTTGTGGTGTATGATGAAGGAAGGGGAGATCCACGGATCTTAAGAGAAGAAATGGAAAAGGGAATAGGAAAACGAAGTAATAAAGTGGAGTGATTTTCTCGGAATCTTAAGCGAAGAAAGCTCTTTTCCCCAGTTTCTTGTTTCTCTTGGTTGCTGTAAGTGAGATGGTCTGGACAAAGAGGGAAAGGGGGGAAGCAAGAGGCCAGTGCTTTTATGGCTACAAGTAGAAGAACAAGGGTTAGAGGAGAAGATGAGGAGCTAGAGGGGGAGCACAGGAAGAGGCACAGCATTTTTTTTTTCTTGGTAAAATACGTCTACGACTACAACGTTGAAGAATTGTATTGAGGAACCGAACATTGGATGCAGCGAAGCGGTTCCTTCAAACTTGCGGAATAATTGGATATTAATGACGTGAGCAGGGAACCGGGAAGACATTTGAGGAGAAGGAAGAGGCCAAAAACAGATGAGGCTCTTTTTCTTCGATATTTCCTCTTTTGGCGCCGCCAACGTTGGGTTCTGTAACGAGAAAACTGAGAAAAGAAATATGAGACACAGGCGGGAGGAATTCTAGATGGAGAGCAACACCACAAGGTACATAGGGGTTGGGTCTCTTCCTTTTTGGTTGAAGAGCATGCACGATGTGAGGAACAAATCAACAATTCGCCGTTCCAAGGAGGCAGCCACACGGGGGTTGGTGCACGATGCACGAATATCCTATGGAGACAGTACTCGTACGCCGCAGCACAGAGCAAGCGCGGAAGGTCCAAAAAGTACGCCTCGTCTGTTTTGGATCCTGTCTTAAGATTGAGTAGCCAAGGCTGGCTGTGGAGCAGCGGAAGGCAGCGCAGGGCAGGACTTGGCAGGATGCGCGGCAGGCGAGCGAGTCACCAAGGAGGCAAGCGAGCAAAAACGGGACATCAAAAGGACGCCTTCCAGAGCCAAAGACGCAGGGAACGGAAGCTCAGGGAACAGGAGAGCCAACGGGATGCCAACGGCCATGAAGGACATCGCTGGCGGAAGACTTTGGGTTGAATCTAGAAACTAGCAGTCAGCCGCAATGCACATCCGTGGCGTTATTACGTACAGTTTTCAAGGGTCTGGCGTCCACACCATCCAAAAAGACGTTGGATGGGAGAGCATTGCTCCGCACCACTAGAGCTCTAAGTAGACTCATTCGACGCCTCTTATTCCCCACTGCCGAACTCCTTCCCATAGAAAAGTGGTCCGTTCGTAGCTTTAGTCTGGCCGCAACATGATGTACGTGAATGTGCAAAGGCCTGCTCACAATAATGCTCTCAAATGCCGTGGTGGCTGTCTTGGTCCAAGCCTTCGATGGGATTATTGAAGATATGTCGTACACATATATGCAGTGGTCCGGTCCAAGCACAAAAAGACGGGATCTCTGGGGAAGTAAGAGCTGGAAGCTGAGAACAGTGAATGTCAATGTCGAACCGCCCTCCTCTCGACCTTTGCAAACTCAGAAGCCGCCCCACACATCTAGTCGCTGAGCTGCCCCAAAAAGGCAAATACGGAGAGGGCGAGTGAGGTACTTACACGCTATGATGCAGCAGTAAATAAAGAGAAGAGAAACCGGTTACAAAATTCTCGATATTTCGTACGTGTTTATATTACGAAATTGGTGACCGCCTCCCTTAGACCTTGGAACCAGAAGCAGCTCGCAACTTAGACCTGCTTGCCAATGTCCAATGGAGGTACAGAAGGCAGAGCTAAGCTAAGCTTTCTCTTCGCGTGGTGGCGTCCGCCCTCTTTTGTCTTGGTTCTTAATTTAAAATAATGCCTGTTGCTGCCTCGTTAAAGTTAGCGTCCGCACTGGTTTGATTGTGTTAGGGCAGCCGCTGGAGTGTAAGGCGGCGTGGGCGGATAGCTAATATTATTCCAAAAAGGGGGTGTCTAGACGGAGGTCCATTATTGGCGAGGTCACCTTTTCCTTGTGAAAGCTGGCAAGACAGCAGCTTTCTGCACTCGTGCAAATCGGTCTCTGCGCTCCGGCTGAGTGGGCTTGTGCAAGTGATGCTGTAGCCGGTGTGGAGTATTGCACAATAAGGCAGATTGTAAGCGTAAAATGTACGGAGTACTCCATAGACAATTGCACTGTGTGGCTCTTCCTTGCAGCCAGCAACGCATATGCAGCTGAGATCGGCCATTTGAGGTGCGATGCGTGCATTTTTATGTCATACATATTTACGACGCAATGGGCCTACGGCGTTCTGTGCTCTGTTTGTTGCAATGCACGTCCTTCATGTCCACGTAGGATTGCATATGAAGGATGCGCGCAGGGTCTCTTAACATGAGAGAAAAGAGAACACGGGGCGCAACATCCGGGGAAGACAGCCAAAAGGCCGCCAAGCAAGCAGCTCATCCTTTGGCTGCAGATGCCAAGGACCAGTTTTCGGGAACACCGGCAGGATGCCCTGCTTTCTGGTTCGTTTCAAAGCCGATTGATTCCAACTAGGCACCAGGTTTTCTATCGGGCGAGGCTGATTTTTGGTCAACGCCAAAAGGTTTCAAGAGAGTTCCAACTTCTAGCTATGGGCTGATAGATACTATACAAGAAAATAGTGTGGCTACTTCTACAAATACACAAATCCCAAAATGGTGTTTTATGCTTATGCGGTCGATGTCTCCGGCTTCTGTTCTGTGCCTTGCTCTACTGTCTCCGTCTTTGCCTCTTCCGTTGCCGGGCTCACTGGCTCGTCCTTCTCTACATATGGCGGCGGCGGCAGCGGGGATTCGCCGCCCTCCACCCACACCTGCGCCAGCTCCTTCTCGATCTCGGCCCGCCGCGCCCGCCATTCCTCCACCTGCGAGAGCCGCTCACGCAGCTCCTGTAGCTCGCGCTCGACGTTTTGCTTCTCGCGCTCCGTGCCGATACGCTCAAATGACCACTCGTCGCCACGCTCGCCCTGGCCGAGTATCAAATTGAACGTGTGGTACTTCTTGAGCGACGCGCGCGTGGAGATAGTAACCAGTGCTGAGAGAAACGTGTTAGCAACAATCCCGTCCCAAAAACAAAAGAGAACGTAATAGAAAATGAGGAGGGAGAAGGCAGGATGCAATGCCAATGCACCGACTTACTGATTCCTCTCTCCTTGCACTTCTCGTACAAGAGGCCCTCGACGTCGCTCGACACCGCGCTGGTGCCCTCGTCGATGAATGCGTACTGCGGTTCGTGGTACAGCAGCCGCGCAATTGCCATGCGCTGCTTCTCGCCGCCGCTCAGCACGTCCTTCCATTCCTTCTTAGTGTCCCAGCCGCCCTCGCGCGCCGGCAGGTAGCCCAGGTGTGCATCTTCGAGTACGCGCTTCAGATCGTATTCGTTCTTTCGCTTGTCGCGCATGTCCACCTCGCCATCTGGGTAGATGACCTGGTCACGCAGCGTGCCGATGCTCAGGTACGGGCGCTGCGGCAGGAACATGATGCCGTCTTCGCCGATGGCCTTCGGTCGACTAACCAGCCCGCGGTACACGGGCCACAGCCCAGCCACGATGCGTCCAATGGAAGTCTTGCCGGCACCGTTGGGGCCCGAGATCAAGAGATGCTCGCCCCTTCGCACGATCAGCGAGAGCGACTCGATCAGCTCATCTCCGCCTTGCGGCCAGAGCGAGGGCGCAACGACCGGCACGTTCTCCAGACGCACACCATCGAAGCCCTTCTGCATGGTGCCCTGCACATCGGACAGCGAGTACAACTCATTGTGGCGGCCGCGCAGCGGTTGGTAAGCATTGGCGTGCACGCGGTGGAGCGTAGAGATGAGGGTGTAAACGCGGCTGGTGTAGCCAGCTAGCTCCGACAAGTCCTTGATGGAGTACATCATGCGACCACCAGCATCGGCGAGGGAGAGCATCAGCCGGCGGTTAGTGATAAAGTCCTTGGTACGGGCACGTTCGCGGCCACCGTTAGCGGCCAATGCCAGGTTATCCGTTAGCTCTGATGCACCCCCAAGACCACCCCATGCTGGCAGAAAGACAGGTAGTGCAGCCAACAAATAGCCGTAAGCGCTCCAGCTGTACTTGACAATAAAGTCCTCGAGCATATTGTAGCGGATCTTGAGCATGTAGATGCCCTCCATCCAGGACTTTAGCTCCTTGAATTCGCGGTTCACAGCCTGCTTTTCCATGTCGCCGCCGCCATAGAACGCGACTTCTTCGGCGTTGGCAATCAGGCGTGCGTGTAGGCTGCGGAAGTCGCCTTCCCTCCGGCCTTCAATAGCCTTGAGCTTGCCAAACGGAGGCGACAGGCGACGCAAGATGCTGGCTGTCAAAAAGTAGTTGCTGACTATGCCAGTCAAAGCCAGAGGGCCGAGAGACCGGTAGAGTTGGTAGTTGAATACACAGAGGTCAATAAATGGCTTCCCCAACGAAGAGTAGATGCCAGCTGCCGCAGCACAAAAGAGGGTGAGATCCTGGGTGATATACTGGTCGGCACCCTGGCCGACGCCGCCATCGAGATTGGACAGCTTGAAATAATTGAGGTCGTCGTTGAGATAAAGGTCGTGGATATAGCGGGTAAGCCGCGTGCGGAAGGCAATGGACACCTTGGATTCGAGATACTTGATCATCGCATTGGTATAGGAGGCAAAACCACCCAGACCGCACCACTAGCGCATGTTAGTTTTAGCTGTAGCAGTCCAAATCATACATCGAAAAGCACGCGTACCTTGAGCAGGCCCCAGAGGAACTTCCTGCCGTTGCCCGCCACCAAGTCGCGAACGATCTCGCCGTCTAGGCGCGCCACCACGAGCGACAGGTAGGTGCGCAGCAGCAAAAAGCCGGCATGGCTGAGAAGCAGACCGGCTTCTTTGCTCGTCCAGCGCGGAAGCATGATGCTCATCAGGCTCAGAAACTGGTGCAGAAACGCTAGGTTGAGCCCGGGCTTGGTCTGCGTGCCAGGCACCTGACCGTCGCCGCTGCGGAGCCCGGACACACGTGGAGGATTGAGGAAGAGGCGACGGTGGGCCTCGTAGGTCAGGGGCTTCGTCGTGTGGATGACCACCTTGGACGTGCGGTCACGGTATGGCACGTAAATAGTGCGCGAGCCGTCCTTGTTGTGCAGCCACGAGTTGGTGCGCACCAGCTTGAAGCCCTGCTCTCGCTCGAGCCGGCGCCGCCGCCACCAGCGGCGGCCACCCTCGCCGCCGAGCACGATCGTCGCCAGAAGCGCCAACGTGGCCAGCAGCCGCGTCGTCTGTGTGGTGCGGCTCAGCCGGCGGCGGACCATGCCGGTATACTTTTCGATGAACGCGGCGATGGCGGCCTCGGCGGCCGACTGGCGCAGGGTCGACTGCGCGGCCATCGCGTAGGACTCGTATATATTATATCCAAACACTTATTTGGCTGATTCCGCTATTAGATGAGGTTGTCCTCAGTGTTGGGATTGCTCCCTCTTGATGTACGCTCCCTGCGATAGGGTTTTGGATTGGTCAGAATTCGAAATACAAAGCGTGACAAGCCATCTGGAGATTCCTGTCCTAGGAAAGCTGCGCTTAGAAAGTAGCTTGTAAGATGGTAGAGGTTGGAAATTCGATACTGAGACGATGGAGGTGCGTTACAGGTTTGTTTTCGTGGATTGATGCGGAATTGCTGCGGCGAAATGTTGGCGTGGATGCAGATGATTGACAAGGAATGGGAAATGGTTTGAAAAAGGCATGTGAAGAAGCTCCGAGGCATGCCGCTTTCCCCAGGTCTACACGTACTCGAGCCACTGGGGAAGGCGTGTTTTAGCAGGCGGAATTGCGCGGTTTAGTGGGTCCCTTCCACAAGCAGAAGATGTGGTAATACAACGTCATAGTCTAGCACATGACCTGGTGCGGCGAAACTGCGAGCGGCGAGACACTAATCTGGAGCCCCTGACCCGGACAGCTTCCCCAGCTCCCCAGATATCCATGGCAGACAAAGCCAAGCAAAAGCAAGCTCACAAGCTACTGTAATCACATGTACAACCCGATAAAGGGCCACAAATATTTAGCAGGTTATCGCTTCGGCCAGTCAAACAGTGCGATCAAGAAAGAAATTCGAAGAAGCCAAGAAATTGCAAAAGATTCTCCAGCTGTTTTGTGCGCAAGGAACTTAATGACAGCTACGGAGTAGATGCAGAGTAAAAAGGACGGAGGGGACGGTGGGCGGTTCGATAAGCCACGGCAGCGGAGGGAGCGCGCCCCCGCCACACATTACGGGGAGGTTCAAATTTGCATGCTAAAACGTGCTGCCGGATTGCCGATATGCTGGTCCGCTGGTTTGGTCCTCCCCTAAGCAAGGCCCATGCCTAGTCAGTTGTGCCGGCGCCGCTAGGAGAGTGATGTGGTAGGGTCTGCCCCCGGAAGAGAGCCCCGGAAAGGCCTGAGGCAGTGTGGAATTTTACAACTTCGGATACGTATACACAAAAGAAATGCGCTTACACAGCGTTGAAACTGGGGCGCCCTAATAAGGCATGAAATAGGTGATAGGCCAAACAGCTGCATGCATATGCGGCGCGTATTAGCAGTTTCAGTTGGCTGCTGATGGGGCGTACCACTTCTGGCATGCCTCCCTGGCGGAGCCAGTCTGCACGCAGGATGCTGACAATGCTTCTCAGCCTAGAGGCAGAGGCAGAGACCAAGTCACAAGTACTCCGTACAGAGCACAGCGTTGAGCTTTTCGTGAGGGTAACGATTGCCCTTCCTCGCCCCCTCTTTCGCTGTGTGATTCCGGCTGTCACCCTAAGCTGGGCGGTAAGCTCTCGCCTTTGGAGCCAATCAGATCTCTCAGACTGCTTTCTCCAGAAGGCGAGTGCTTTCCCCTCTTGCACTTGGGCTGCGTTGTATTATATTTTTAGATTTTCGTTCTCCGTAGATCCCAGCATGCATTGCAGCCGCTGGCTAGGCCATGCGCTGGGCACACGGAACCACCTATTCACACTGCTGAATAGCGCACGAGCTCGAGCATACGATCGCCCGTCAGTTCTTTCCATTTTGTCGCCTGTCGTTGGAGCCATTGGTGCAGTTTTTGTCCGCTCTTCCAGCTGTACTCCGTACTCGTATTTTCCATGGACTCTGGTGTCCGCTTCTGGCCCGATGTGATCAGAAAGCGCCCACGTAAGGAATAATGCGCCACCACAGACATGCTGTTTCTTTTTGCTGGCGTCTAGATCTAGTGTAAGACGTCTCTGCTTGTCTCATGCTTAGCACCCTGCGCCAAACGTGGTTCGCTTGCCGCTTCCTTGGAAGCCAATTGACTGGTCTGTCCCGCACAGAGGATGTGAGAGCTGTGAGAAATGCGCTGCAAGTGCGAGGCGAGATCTCTCTCCCGAGGCAACCGTCACGAATCAGCTCTCTGCGAGGTGAACGAGACCTGCGATTGACGCGGACGGGACGCTGGGGGGCTGTGATGGTGGTGTGGTGGTTTATTATTGCTCGCCCACGAAAGACAGATATTACCACACTTCACAGGCACCCTACGGGCAGAGAAACCAGGCGAAGAGAACCAGACACTCTACATAGAGATCCGCGGCGGACGAACCAACTCGCTGCAAATGTGCTGTGGCCAGTTGCCGTCCACCGAGACCCCGCTCTCCAACTGAGAGACTTCCTATTGGTTGACATGGAATAGAATGCTATTTCGCAGACCCGCTAAATTAAATGCTGAATTAGTGATGCACACACAAAAACTATATATCAATGCAGAGAGTTGAGGTATCTTGCTAACGGACATTGTGGAGCAACCAATAACCCCCCCCCCGCGAAGGTGACAGGGGTCCAGGCAATGCTCCCCCATCTCAAAAAGAAAGAGACTACAATAGAGTTGCGGCTGGCGCTGTGGACGAAGGGGAAGAAAGCGACAAGTTTGCACGGAGTACAGACAAAACCCATAGTAGTACAGAGTACAACCTTCAAGCATGTGGGACGGGAGTGACAGCGCCCGTTCTCCCTCACCAGCTTGCACGTTGCAGCGAGACACGACAGGGCGCTTGGGGACAAGAAAGAATTGCTCCATGTTTCTGATTAAGCTTGTCTCTCCATATGCGTACGACGTGTATTACTCCATAGATACAGTTGTCTTGCAATCAATGCACTCAATACAGGGGGTTGCATCTGCATTGGGGGTAGCAATGTGGTAGTGTACGGAATACATACCTGAACGCTTGTCCACTGGCTTTCACTGGCTAATCTCTCTTCAGGAAAATCCTCTTCAAGAAAGGCACGCTAAGATTATCCGTACCCACCCAGCCAACCGCTGTGCTCTACCCGTCTGTGTCCCCTGTATTCGTTTGTGTTCCCCCCCTGTGTGCCTCGTTCCCTCGCTCTACAAGTAATAATGCTGAATAGGTCTTTCTTTTTTCAGCGTGTTCTCCACCCAGCAAATCAAAAAGAACCGAAGCAGAGAATGCGCGCCCATCGTCGCTGCCATCACCTCGCTTCTCTGGTCTTCGTGCTGTTTTGTACTCCGTATGCTCTTTTTCCTCTTCTTCTCTTCTTCTGTTTCTTTTCTTTTTTGCTTCCTTTTCTTCCCTCTTCTCTGTTTTGCTTCCTTCTTCTTGTTTTTCCTCCCCATCTTTTAGGCACCTTTTTTTTTTGATCGTCGTTGACACGACGCTCGCTCATATTCAAAGAAAAATTACACAGGTAGCTTTGCGGCTTGGTCTGGCCAATCTTCTCTCTTCGCTAAATCGCTCCGCTCACAGACCATATACCCCCGAGAACCAGCCCGCCATTTTTATTACTTTCCTCCTATTTTCTGGTGACCCTGGTATCGACACCACATACGGCCCTTCCTCTTTTTACTTTCCTCTCCTCGACCTTTTTGTCACGCACACACACCCACGAGTTGCTCGCGCGTCGTCGCGTTCATCTTCTTCTACCTCGGACCAGCTCCTCCAGCTGGCTCTCTTCCTTCTAGCAGCTTGCGAACGACAAAAGTGCAGATAATATATATATCCGCCTCATTCGACACAGTCGCCGCCTCGCTTGTGTTGCTGGTTCGCCCGAATTGGCCCTGTCTCGGCCCGCCAAAACCGCGCATTAGGGGCAAAAGGAGCGACAAAAAAGGAACAGATCTAGAAATTGCACGACGCAAAAGCACAAAGAAACTGTCCCGGTACAACTGGACAGCTAAAGACGGGTAAGTGAGCGCGCGCCGCAGCCGGTAACTGGCTGATCCTTGGCCCCCGGCCATCTTCTCTTTTTCCCCTTTCTCCCTTGCTCCTCTTCTGGTGTTCCTGCTCGCTCTTCAACAGCCTCCGTTTATTTTCGCATCCTTCTTCCTGGCCCTTTTAGCCTCAGTTTTTGAATTCCCCTTTTTCTTCGTGCTATCATGTCCATGGTCTGGTGACCCGGCTGTTCTCTTCTTGACTCTCTGGCTTGTCTTTTATTCAGTCGTGTCTATTGCTCGTTTTACTAGGCAAGCAAGTGACACCACTGTCGCAAAGCGCAGGTCACCGTCTTTCTCTACCCGCCTATCGCCTTGCGCCTTGTACCTCTGCCTCTCCGTCTCTTCCCTTCCCCCCTTCCTGCAGCCCGCCCTTTTTCTTCCTTCAACAAGAGAGACAAACTTCCGCACCCCAACCTCTGCAGCTCTTCTCCAGAGCAATCTACTCGGCCTTGTTTTCTTCCTTAACGAACTTCGCGACAGAAAGAACAAGGCTGTCATATTTCCACCACACCATTCTTTTTTTCCACTATTTTTTATTTTCCATTTTTTGGCTACTTCCGTGTGGTCGCTTCTCAGGCCGCAAATTGGAGTGGAGGAATTGAAATAGGACCAAGGCCCAGTCACTGACGCCTAAAAAGGACCACAGAGCTCCCAACCCACTTGTCCAACTCGTCCGGCTGGTTGGGCTCACCAACAGCCATGTCTCGCGATAACCCGTCGTCGCAGCCTGCGCAGCAGAATCCGGTCGAAGCCTCGTACGAGAAGACGCCGCCCGTACCAGAAGAAGGTAGCAGCAGCAACGCCAATAGCCTATCACCCACTCAGAAAAAAGGCCGCGCACTGCTCCACGTACCATCTCGCTCATCTTCACAAAAAATCCAGCCATCCCCAACCTCCACCGGCCTCAGTGGCGCCACCGCCAGCGATTCGCGGGACAGCATCGGCCGTCACTCGCGGGAATCAAAGAATAGCTTCCTCGGTCGGCATCGGAACGGCAGCGTCTCAAGCAAACAATCTGGTGGAGGCACCACCGGCCTGACAAATACCCCAGGCAACTCGCAACCTAGCTCGCCCGCCGTGGCATCCAACGCTCACCATAAGAAGAAGAAGGGGGGCGGTGGCTTCCTGGCGATCTTCGGCTGCTGTACCGTCCCCGAGGATGCGAACGCCCTCGACGGCGACGATCATCCCCTACCCGCCAACAAGCTGAAAGACATCCCGCCACGTCCGGCAACCGCCAGCAGAAGGACAGCCACGCCAAACGACGAAGCCGGCGCAGGTGGAAGGCATCTGTCTGAGAAGGTCGAGCACCAGGAATCACAACAGCTCGAATCACCAGCCGATCACCAACTCTTCCAGACGTCGCAAGCGCAGCAGCAGTACATACCGACGGGTCAGGGGGCGACAAAGGCCGTAGCATCGTCTTCGAAAGAGAAGCGGAGCTCAGGCTCAACATCGCTCCAGGATCAATCATCGACTGCAGCATCCACCGCCGTTGCGGGAGTGTCTGACCGTAGTGACGGGGACTCGAAACGAGCATCTTTAACAGGCACGGCAGGCACAACACCTGTTGTGACGGTCGATCCGCCTTACCAGAACCAAGCGTCAGACGCTGTAGACGAGGCAGCCGTGGCGGTGCCCGCTCAGGAAGGCGACGACGGGGATGTCGAGATGCAGGACGCAGGGGCCGTGGCCACATCTCCTCAGCAGAAGAACGCTCAACCCATAGCGCCAATTCCCGAGGTCCTTCCTAATGTGCCGCCGCCGCCACCAGGCCCTGCCCCAACGAATGCCCTGCCAGTTGTTGATAACGGCAGCACGGGTGCCGCTGTTACGCTTGTCGAAGGGGCAGACGGACAGCAGCAGAAGGCCCTACTTCCCCCGATCGAACCGCACCTTAAGGGGCGCAAGTGCCTAGTATTGGACCTGGACGAGACTCTAGTGCACAGTTCATTCAAAGTATGTCTCATCTCGAGAGATCTTTCCCACCCTCTTACACCGTAAATACTTGTGACTAACCCCATTCTAGATCCTTCACCAGGCAGACTTCACGATTCCTGTCGAAATCGAAGGGAGCTATCATAATATCTATGTGATCAAGCGGCCAGGCGTCGATCAGTTCATGAAGAGAGTTGGCGAATTGTATGAGGTTGTCGTATTTACAGCATCTGTTTCCAAGTACGGAAACCCTCTTCTTGACCAGCTCGACATTCACAATGTTGTCCACCACCGACTTTTCCGCGAGAGCTGCTTCAACCACCAGGGCAATTACGTCAAGGATTTGTCCATGGTTGGAAGAGACCTCAAGGACACCATCATCATTGACAACTCGCCGACGTCCTACATATTCCATCCCCAACACGCCGTACCTATCAGCAGCTGGTTCTCTGATGCACACGACAACGAGCTTCTTGATCTTATTCCTGTGCTGGAGGACTTGGCAGGTCCCACCGTTCAGGACGTCAGCCTGGTACTGGATGTCACCCTGTGATGGAAATGACACTTGAGCCTTGACTGGATTTCTTTTGTTACCGTTTTCTTTGTCTTCCCACTACTCCCGAGTCTCCTCTTTCCTCTGCCAGCAAACGACATGCACGTATATACCAGGCACACGGATCAGCCACTTTCTATAGTTTCAAAAACACGACATATACCACGTCCTTTCCCGACAGCAACAACTACAACAACGACAAACAAATAATGGAGCAGGCGCAAACAAAAAGTTCTCCTGACAACTCATCTTCGATTTATTCTTTTGCAGCCATCATATTATAGCGGGAGGCGTTTATCTGGGACCATTTGTACGCTGCTTTTACTGGCATAGAGGCAGATGTTACTCTTATAAGCACACTAATTATCTCGTCGTCTTCTGTCGAACATGACAATGGAGTTTCAGTGACGCAATGCGCAGCGCGCGGTGCGCGACTTGCTGCTTGAAGTTTGCAGCCAGATCCTGTTTCTTCTTTGGCTGCCATCTACTTCAGCTCTCCGTTCCGCGCTCGCTCCTCGCCTGTCAATCACGGCCCCATGGACTCTTGATCCGGACCATTTCTGCTTGTCGCACCAAGCAATGAAGAGACAGGCACTTGTCATGGGAATGGCTAGGAAGCAACACCTGACCGAGGAAATGCAGAGAGCATTTCGTCCTGGAAGCTCTTTCAACCGTACCAATACAATTTGACAGATATCGGTGAATCGAAAGACGGCTCATGAAGGCCAAACCAGGGAGAAACGGGGAAGACGAGAGGGACAGGACGGAAAGTCCTTATTTATACACCAATCAGGTGAATTGGCCTGTTTTCATTTCTTGTATCTTTCTATCTTTTTCATTTCTTGCTCTGCTTTTTGCATCATATCTCTGCCAAGATTGGACGAAGAAACATCCACCAAAGGCTGTCGATCCTTTTTATCCATTTCCTTTGTCTCGCTTCCCTTTTGCTAGCTTTATTTGAACACCTCTTTTTGTTTGTAATCTTTTTTGACAATGCGATTTATTCATACCTACCCATCTTCTCTCGCTTTTACTTCCCTAGCATCTTCTATTTTATATAGCGTGTTTTCTTAGTTTGATATATGTTAAAACGGATATCTGCGAGCAGATAGCAAAACGAAGCGACAAGGTATTTAGTGTAGCAAGGGTTATAATTTTGTCAACTCTCGCGTGTTTTTTCCCCTGTGCCCAGTTTTGATTCAACCATTTGACCCTTCTTTCCACCCGTGGAGACACTGATCCGTCTCGTTGATTCTCTCATCTCAGGGATAGCATTCAACAGAAGCCAACAATACAATACAGTGAACAAGAAAATGGACCGCGATTTGCATATGCAGTGATATAATTGTACTGCTATAGAGACCTACCCACAGCTGATACATTCTGTGCGATGAAATCAGAAAACGGTGCTCACTAGGATCCCCCTCCCTAAATTTGATGTCAACACATAGAATTGCACACTCATCATGTGTAGGCTGGGACCTCGAGAGCTTGAGTTGTACAGTGCCACTGCTTTAAGCAGGTGGCATGGCAGCTATTGCTTCCTCTAAATTAGCTCTCAATTATTAACTACAGGGACAACCGGGGACAGCTGCAGCTCGATGGTCTGGTTATCGGAAAAACGTATTTGCGAAAGCTGATTGGCTGACGCCGTCCCTTCCCTTTTACGCTTAACCCCCCTGGTCCTTCCCAGCGGGAAAATTGGGTCCATTTCTCTTTTTGGCTGGAAGCTTTTTTTGCAGGTGTGTCGTGGCCTCAATTCCGCACGCGAACTCCTTCTCCTTTTCTAGTCAGAGGACCCTTTTCACGCAACCCAAGACAGCCACCGCCACTACCCTTTTCGCAATACGCCAATTCCGCATCCAATTCCATTCACATCGCTCTTTTTCTTTCTTTGCTTTGTTTTGCATTCTGCTGCTCTGGTCTTTTGCAGTTTGTTGTGTTTTAGTCTTACAATTCATCCTCTCCTTCTTTTGTTCCTGTCCCTCTTTCATCCATCATGGTAAGCCGCTCGAACTATCGTCGTTCATCTACGGCGCATCCATCGTTTGCATCCTCTGCCGGGCTTCGATTCTTTTACTAACACTGCTCATCTCAGTCTTCCCCCCGTGCTTCGTCCCCGACGCCTGCAGGCGCTGCCTCTGGCGCCAGCATCAACCGCGCCCAGTCGTCGTCTCCGCCGCCGCCGCCCGGTGGTGCGCGCACGCAGATCCGCCGGCGCGCGGCCGCTGACCAGAAGGAGAAGGTCGCCAATGCCCGGCCGAGCAGCACACGGGCAGCCGGCGCTGGTGGCAGCAGCAGCACGATGCTGAGTGAGTCTCGCCCTCGCCCCAATTGCTCCTTAGAAGTCTGCGGGATGGGCAAGACGGAAAGGAGAGCAAGTGTTTGACTAACGTAACCCCTACTAGGACTCTACACCGACGAATCCCCCGGCCTAAAGGTTGACCCCGTGGTGGTGCTGGTGCTGTCCCTTGTGTTCATCTTCAGCGTGGTGGCACTGCACAGTATGTTACCCTTAGTCTTCTCCTACATCCTTTTTTTTTCTGTCTCGGTCGGATGGGCAACTTCTAACTCTGCCTCAGTCATTGCCAAGATTACCCGGCGGTTCTCGAGCTAAGCGCTCCCAAACTACCAACGGAGACGCGGAAAGGGAGAGCTCGAGAAGAGGAGCCATATACTCGAAAATAAAAGCATAATATATCAAGCATGCACATACAACAACCTAGCGCGACGACACATGTGATCGATTTGCGGAGAGGGCAGAAAGGTGTTTTAAAGTTTCCCTGCAGCGGACTCAAAATCTTCGCCCTCAACCGTGTCCTTCTGCGTGCGGCGATGTGCGGTGCAAACCAGGGAGGTAGAAGAGGAGAAGGGAGAGTATGAGCATGGCTCCTGGAAGGGAAAACTGCTGGTAGAGCGTGGGTGGGTGTTTTTTGACTGCTTGTTACTTCTCTATCTGTACTTTGATAAATGGAATGGGTTTCGTCTCTTTTTTTGCGTGTTTGACTTCCTCCCTTGTGGTTTAACTATACATATTTCTTCATCAGGCAGGACAGAACAAAATGGTCTTTCATGGCGAGGCATTGGCAAGAACAAGCAAACAAAAAGAAAGAATGCTGAATTTTTGTACGTGTCAAACTGGTCGCCGTCTTTTTTCCCATGTCTTGAAGATGTGATGGTTCCGCCAGAAAACTAGAGCACGTGCCAAGAATGAGCTTCACTGTGCCAAAAGTAGCAATTGGAGACTTCACTCCTATTGACGACAGTGGCGAATCCGAACTCATGTTCACCACGCCGCATTTGTCGACCATCCAAGTTTTTCATTCGTCTATTGCTCAATAGAATTTGCACTATACCTTTTGAACTCGTCATCTTGTGTTTTGTCTTCCAGGCAGAGGTCTCGCCTCCCCTCATCATTGTTGATGGTGGTATTGGTTACGCTGGTTTATTTTCGACGAGAGGTTTCATAAGTGAAAGATGGCTCGATTCATGAGACCTCTTTGCAAAATGAACAGAGCTTCTTTAGACTGATGAGAGTTGTGCAAAATTTCGAATTATTTTAATGTACCAAGCTTCATGTTTGTGAAATCTGGCATGACAGGGAGCAGTCGTCCTCACAATGTCTGTTAATCATATGACGCTTTCCTCACACTCGGGCTTTGAAGTCGAAGCGACAGTGACTGGTAGGAGCGATGGTTAATGCTTAACTAAATATCTGTTTAAAATTCGTCAGGCTCATATCTTTTTTAGATGACGGTCGTGTCGACATTGCTGTCCAAGAGACAGACCCAAGCAAACTTGCTGCGCTGCTGACAGCCCAGGCAAGGCCAACACAGCAATCAGGACTTCCGGGTGCTGCATCTGCCGTCTCTGCACAACAGGAGCTGCAGCATCCTCCTCGCCTCAATATTGCCATTCAAATAGTGGGCTCACGTGGTGATGTGCAACCATTCATCGCCTTGGGTCATGTTTTGCGCCGTAATTATGGCCATCGCGTGCGCTTGGTCACCCACTCTGTCTTCAGAGAGCTGGTGCTAAAGGAACGCGACAAAGAAGATGGCAGTGGCGCCAGTATTCTTGAATTCTTTGACATCGGCGGCGGCGATCCGGCAGAGCTGATGTCTTTTATGGTCCGGAACGGGACTAATAAAATACACAGCGGAGATAGTAACGGTGACGACACGGGCGGCGGCGGTCTCATTCCACCACTGGAAGCATACACTAACGGCGAGGTCGCCCGGCGCCGCCGGTTCATCGAAGCCGTCCTCAATGGCTGCTGGCAGTCCACAGTCGACGGCAACGATGATGGGGCCACGGGAGGCAGCCCCTTTGTGGCAGACGCCATCATTGCTAATCCGCCCAGCTTTGCACACATCCACATCGCTGAGCGCCTTGGCGTTCCCCTGCATATCATGTTCACCATGCCCTGGACACCAACACGATCTTTTCCGCATCCACTGGCGAATCTCCGGTTCGTGTCGCCATCGTCACCGGCATCGCCAGCAGGGTCATCCCCGAACCAGTTCGCCATGTACGGCTTGGCATCGCTCCTGTCTTATACTATCGTCGAGTTCCTCACGTGGCAAGGTCTGGGCGATGTTATCAACCGCTTCCGCACACGTCATCTTGGCCTCGCGCCTCTCTCGCCACTGCTGGCCGTCGCGCCGTTCCATTCGGGCGGCCTGATGGGGCGCCTGCGCGTGCCCACGACTTATTGCTGGTCACCGGCTCTGCTGCCAAAGCCGCCCGATTGGGGCCCGGCGGTGACAGTCGCTGGGTATTTTTTTGCGCCGCCAGACGGCACGGGAGAGGGAGAACCGTACAAACCAAGCGCGAACCTTGCTGCCTTTGTGCGCGTGGGGCCTCCGCCCATCTACATCGGCTTCGGCTCGATCGTGGTCGACGACCCAGCCGCCCTGACGCGCACCGTCGTTGACGCCGTCCACCAGGTGGAGGGTGTACGCGCCATAATCTCCAGGGGCTGGGGCGGCCTCGGATACGCAGCGGAGGATGGCGGCCGTGGAGGCGGCGGCGGCGACGGCAGTGACAGCGGCGACAGCAACATCTTCTTTCTTGCCGGCGACTGCCCGCACGACTGGCTCTTCCCCCAAATGGCCTGCGTCGTGCACCACGGCGGCGCCGGCACTACAGCCGCCGGCCTGCGCTGCGGCACCCCGACCGTCGTCGTGCCCTTCTTTGGCGACCAGGCCTTCTGGGGCGCACTCGTGACTCAGGCCGGCGCGGGGCCCGCCCCCGTCCCTTTTGCGCGCCTGACAGCAGCCCGCCTGGCTGCTGCGATCTGGACGGCCCTGCAGCCAGCAACCCGGCGTAAAGCGCGCGCCCTTGGGGCGGCGATCCGCGGCGAAGTACCAGTGCCCGGGCCGGCTAGTCAAGAAGATTTAGACAGCCCAGCCGGTACCGCGGCTGGTGCGTCGGTGTTTCATCGGCATCTTGATCTGCCGCGCATCCGCTGCGCCCTCCTGCCAGACCGCGTGGCTGTATGGCGGTACCGGCCAAAGCTGGAGGGGAAGGCATGCAGAGAATCGAACGGCCAAATCAACCTCAGCGCCTTGGCTGCCGCCGTGCTTACCAAAGAGAAGAAATTAACCATGGCTGATTTGCAACTGTATAACCACTGTTTTCTCTCTGTTCAAATATATTTGAGTTGAACTTGAAACTAATTGATGTTATTCGGACAGCTTCCGCACCCAAGAATATCATATCAACACAGAGGATCAGCCGCAGGAGCCCTTCTCCGCGGCGGGGGCAGCCATTCTGGGTGATCTGAGCAGTATTGCCATGGCCATCGCCGACTTTCCACGCGAGCTGCTAGGTCAAATAAAGGCGGAAGGGAGAGATAGGAATTCTACTGGCATGATGGGCACGTCGCGCCCGAATGAAATTGTCTCCGTGAGGGATCCTGCCAAGGACGGCGTGACGGCGGAGAGCAGACCGGGAGACCATGCTGCGAAGACAGCCAACACGGTTCGATTCGAGACGCCGGCCGCTACTGTCACGCTAGACACGGTCATCCAGGCCGGCGAAAGCGTCGGCCACGTCGCCGTTGCAGGCCTGCAGAGTCCGCTGCACTTCTGTCTCGGCCTCGCCCGCGGCTTCCACAATGCGCCCCGCTTGTACCACGACGATACAGTACGGCCGCTGCCGCCACTTCCGGGTCGGTTTGCACAGGACGACGAGAAAGAGGGCACCGGCGTGCTGCCCGTGGCCGACTTGGCAGGAGGCTTACGCGCAGCTGGCCGTGCCTTTGGACTAGGTCTCTACGATGGCGTCACAGGCCTGGTGACGCAGCCGCTTCGCGGCGCTGAGCGAGAGGGCGGCACTGGCTTTTTGAAGGGTTTCGCTAAGGGCATCGGTGGGATCGTGCTCAAGCCCGTAGCGGGTGAGTTTTTACCCCCCTTGTTTCATTTATTACATGATTCCTTCTTGGAGCGCCACCCGGCTTCCTCTTTTTCTCAAAACTCCATTTCGTATTTGTCTTCTAACATGGAATCAGGTGCCTGGTCCATTCCGGCGTACACGATGCAGGGCGTGCAGGCCGAGGTGCTGCGTCTCTGCAAAGGAGCCGGACAAGACAGCAGCGCCATGGAGGCGCGTCGGAGAGCGGCACGGACAAGGCAAGGAGAGGCGGAGCTAGCAACCGCGGCGGCAGCAGAACAACAAGCGGTACTTTCACGCTGGCAGGAGGCGGCCGCCGGTTGGCAATCAAAATGAAATTTTCGTCTTTACTATTACTGTTTTTTTTTCCTCTGCCCAACTGACCAACCCAAGGACCAACAATTTTACCTTTTTTTTCCTTTTCTTTATTTCTTCTACCAACATATGTAAAACCAAACCATCGCTCTCTCAAGTCCTTGTTCATTGACAGTGCATCGTAACACACGCCCCCACGTATGAAGAAAGACTCGGTGAGAACCTTACGTGGAGGGAGTTTTAAAATGAGCATGCGGCCTGTCCACGTACCGGGTCAATCAGCATTCGCCTTCTTCTTTTGTACCAACAACTCTTGGACGTTGCATCTAAATCCTCGAATCCTCTAGGGAATTCCCTTTCCCTGCTTGGCGTATATATTCGATTTTGAGGTATCATATTACAGGATTGTAAAGTCTGTACTGTCTTGTATCCAGATGAAGTGATGCCACAGGTCCACGATGTTTCTTCCATGGCTGACAATAATTCGCCTCTCTCGCCCTTATGCCGATAAACGATCAATCACCTTACCCAAATGGCACCTCTTCATTACACCTGCCGCAAGCCATCGGATTAAGGCCTAAATAGTTATCGAGTTACGAAGTATCGTCAACCACTGGTTTCCTCCAAAATGTGTATAAAGGCTGAAATATTTTTTGTCGCGCACTGGCTCTTGATATGACGAGGCCCTTGCACAATCCTTTAATATTGGCCTCAAGACAGTCATTTACGGAGTACAGTGCAGTGCTTTATGCTTGTTATGCCCTGTTTGAGCCTTGGCATGACACTCGTTCCCAGCGAGTGGTCTCTTTTTCAGAGAGTCATTGTCATGCATGTCAGACACGGTAACCTCTTTGAAGTTGCCTTTTGTTTTTTGCTCTCCAATCCTTCGCCAACTGCAGCCACCATGTCCTGTGCTTTGTTGTTTGACTAAAGGGAGAAGCAAACAAAACGAGACGGAAAGACCGTCCTCCAAAAAGCTTTGGGCTTCGTATGTAATTCGCTCGCGCGTAAATTACACGAGGCTTGTGGGGCCGACGGACCTGAAAAATAAGCCTTAGAACGGAACGGAGTCGGACAGCATTTCTTCTTTTGGGAGCGCCGGCGTGCAGTCGAGCCAGTTAAGCCTGTAGCTGTTAGTCGGCGCAATGTTGAGCCGCATACCAGGCTCAGTTGGCTGTCTGCAACTCCAGAAGAGACTCGCCTCCCTTTACAGCCTTCGCTTTCGCCTGTCTCAAGACTTTAGCCCTAAATTTTGAGCTTACACAGAGACTACTGCCTGTATCTCTTACGAATATGAAGACCGTTTCCAAGAAATGGATTCCAAGTGCTTCAGCCCGGAACAAAAAGTCATCCCGGTCAGGCCATCCCGTAGAGTAGCGAGAGTCTCTTTTCCATGACGCACGTCAAACTCGAGCACGGGGCACGAGCGCTCGAGTACCTCTTCGAGGCCATCCTGATTTAGGATTCAAATTCGTAGCCGACGTGTCTGACAGGATGTATTATCCCCGAGATGCCCTCCTTGACGCCGCTAAGGCGATTTGCCAGTAAACGAATGAATTTGCACCATCAGGTCGCTCTCTTCATCAGCCTCACCACACAATTGGAGGTGGATTAGATTCTTCTTTGTCAGGAATGGTTCTTTCCCCCTTCGTATTCTCTTTATCTCGTTCTGAGCCCTTGAGGCCATCCGCATTATCCGGCGGCGCAGCGCCACATATCTGGATTTGGACCTATCTTTCTCTCCAACAACGCACGAGTTTCCGGCGTTGTACAGATGTAGAATAGGAAGAGCCCTACAGATCCGGATCTGGGATCAAGAATAAACCCTCCCTGCGATCTCTCGTTGGACAGACGAGAAGGATACCTGCAGACTCGTCCAGAACAAGCATCGGCGCTATTTGCCGCATCTATTGCCTTTGTTTCATTGTTAACGTCGGCGCCTCCCAATATCGCCAACGGTTCTTTTAGCTACCCACCGTAAACTGAGCAATTATATTGGCTACCTACTATTACCATTAGACCCCAAAATTGACGCCCGCTTGCGCGGTGAGTGGGCGCTAGTATGGGGTTGCATTAATACAAGAACTACGCACTAGGATTGCTGGTTCTTTGGAATACTTTGCCTTTGTCGCAGTCGCACCATGCCCAATTGCTTACCAAGGCAAAAAATTTCAGTGACTTCTGTATAGCCCTATCGCAACGAGAGGTTGGCCCAACGGGGCAGAAAGGCTGACCCGCGTCCGTACCCCCAAAGGCCAGCCAGAGCTAGCAGAGAGCTTGCATGTAAGACCACGTCCGTAAGGCGTAGCGTGCGGAAACTTTTTTGTTTCAATGCGACAGGACCCGGCACGTTTCCTCTTTCGTAGATGAGGTTCGCACCGAGAGCCAACCAGATGACGAAGAAAGAGAGAGATTAGACGAGAGCGACGGAGCTCGCACAACTGGTGAAGCCAACGGACACACCGTCCTACAGGCGCCCGCCTAGCTGCTTGCGTCTTGCGTAGCCGTCTTGCGTGGAATTGGCTGGTGACTTTGTGCTGGATCTGCTTGAGCTCCGCTAGCCGTTCTCCTTTTCTCGCAGTCGCAACTTTCCTCCGTGATCTTCACGCCCGGCCTCCACAACGGCTTGCTCCAGATCCGCTTCTTTCCATTACTCATTTTTTAGGCTTTTTTTTTTTTTTTTTTTTTTTTTTTCCTTTTCTCGGATTTTATTTCGCTGCCTTGATTTAGCTCCTAAGCTCTCATGTTTACTTCATCATTCCGTCTCATCTTGAGAAATTGGTGGTGAAAGTGGTCCGTCACCAATCAATATCTCTCCGGCGCTGGCTCTGTTTCCCTACCTATTCACTATGCTCACTTCCTTTTAACTCGAAAGAGTATAAGAGAGAGGATAGTTCTCCAATTTTTGCTTATCCAAATGGAGACGGTCTTCACGATAATAAACAACACCGACCCACAGCTCTGGCCATAACAATATGGTGGAACATTGAACATTCTTCTATTAAATAATTATCTCACTCTTCTACTTTGCGCTTTTTTTAATCTCTTATAATACCGGTGCTATCTGTTGTTGATATTTGTGTCTAAGGTATACATCAGCTTTCGGCTCGCTCAATAACAACAAGAACGAGCCCTCTTCTTAACCACCACAAAGTATTTGCTACAGCAAGAGAGATTTCAGTCTATAGCTCCTTGAGGAGCGCATTTCTTCACAATGGATTCCACAAAAGACGCAGAGAACGTTGATCGGCCTACAGACACCGACACTGTTGCATCTACCCGGGAAGAAGTCGCCGACGCCCCGGATAAGACAGAGCCTATAAACAGAACCGTCAGCAGCATCAATGGACGGCCTGATGACGAGCCTGTCGCAACCGACGGCGGTGAGGTGGAAATTATTGACAACAAGATCATTTTTAAACCCTCCCGCAGTTTCTACCTTGCCTTCTCCGCTCTTCTGGTCTTGACCATCGCCGTCGCCCTCGATGCTACGAGTTTGTCAGTGGCCCTGCCCGTAATCAGCACTGCTCTCAAGGGCACTGCCCTGGAGGCCTTCTGGTCCGGCACGAGTTTCCTCCTCGCCAGCACCGTGCTGCAGCCCACTGTTGCCTCGCTCAGCAGCATTTTCGGTCGCAAATACGTATGTCTTCTCATCTACCCCCTAGAGCCGTCCCTTTTCACATATTTCAGTGTATGTTCGCGTACTAACATCTCGCAGATGATCTATATCATGGGTGTTTTCTTCGGTGCTGGTTCGCTCATTGCCGCGCTGGCAGGCAATTTTAGCGTTCTCATCGCAGGCCGAACTATCCAGGGCATCGGCGGCGGTGGTCTTATCGCGCTGACCGAAGTGGTCGTGACCGACCTGGTGCCTCTAGCCTTCCGGGCCACGTGGTTCTCGACTCTGAGCGCCATGTGGAGTGTTGGTACGGTGACCGGCCCTCTCATCGGTGCCGGCTTTGCGCAGAACGTCACCTGGCGCTGGATCTTCTATATCAACCTGCCCATGATCGGCCTCGGCATGGGCTTCGTCATTTTGTTCCTGCACCAGGCCAAGATCCCTGGCGGAATCATCCGTAAGCTCGGCCGCTTCGACTGGATCGGCGCCATTCTATTCACGGCCAGCTCTACGTCCTTCCTCTACGGCCTGACCACCGGCGGCGTCGCGAATCCCTGGAGCTCGTACCGTGTCCTGCTGCCGCTCATCCTCGGTCCATTTGGCCTGGTCCTCTTTGGCTGCTACGAGTTCATGATCGCCAAGGAACCTGTCATCAACCGGCGCATCTTCAACAACTCTGACATGCTCCTCACCTACATCATGACTATCCTGCATGGCGCCATTCTCTGGTCGCTTCTGTACTTCTTGCGTGAGTGCATATCCCCTCCTCGTTCTGCTCAATGATCTTGTCCTTCTTCACAGCTGACACCACCCTCTTCACATAGCTCTCTACTATGAGGCCGTTAAGGGTTACAAGCCCATCATCGCCGCCGTTGCCGTGCTTCCCGAGACCCTGACCGTAGCTCCCGCTGCCGCTGCCGTTGGTATTATCGTCGGCATGACTGGCCACTACAGATGGTCGCTCTGGATCGGCTGGTGCTTGACCACCCTTGGTTGCGGCCTGCTGATCAAACTGTCTCCCGAGAGCTCCGTCGCCGCCTGGATCTGGCTCAATATCCCCGTCGGCCTCGGCTCCGGTATGCTGTTCCCGGCCATGGGCCTGTCCATCCAGGCCGCCTGCGAGCCCGAGTTTAACGCCCAGGCCACGGCCTTCTTCTCGTTCCTGCGCACGCTGGGCCAGTCCATCGGCATCGCCGTCAGCGGCGTCATCTTCCAGAACTCGTTCAAGAAGAAGCTGCTGGCCATCCCCGCCTTCGCCGGCGTCGCCACCGAGTACTCGCGCGACGCCACCTCCGTCGTCGCCGTCATCAACCAGATGGCCGCCGGCGACGAAAAGACCCAGCTGGTCCGCGCCTACAGCAACAGCCTGCAGGTCATCTACATCGCCATGGTGGCCTTTGCTGGCTTCTGCTTCGCCCTGACCTTTGCCATCCGCGGCTACACCCTCAACCAGGAGCATGTGACCAACCAGGCCCTGGTCGACCGCGCCAAGGACAATAGCGACGCCGCCGCCGCCGCGCAGGCCGAGAAGCTGGCCGAGCCGTGAGATGCGCGCACTGGGAAGCAGCTTGTTCGCAGTGTTAATTGGCTATTTCTCTACCATTTTAATTGTCTCTTTTTCTCTCGTTTGCTGGGCGGCAACTCTTCGTCACATTAATTCTCCAATATGGATACACCCTGTAGATATGGTTATGGGCAGGGCATTCAGATATTTGCGTTTTTCTCTTTTCAAATTGTGGCGGCGTTTATGGTAAAGGCACGTCGTCGTACTCGAAGAGCCCTCCTTTGTTGTATTTCTAGTGGCCGGACGATTTAGCGACTGCGGGAAAGTCGTGAGATGGTTGTGTTGGGATAGACTAGGATAGATCTGGGACAGTCGCTCATCTTTGTTTCAAGGCGTATTTCTCTCGACTCTCGATGATCATAGTTAATTGGGAATATTGAACAAAATTAACAAAAATTCCACGTTTTTTTTTTATTCATAAGCTTATCTGATTGTCAATTTTCTAAGATATAAAACAAGAGAAACCGGGCTCTTGGAACCTTTTCTAGTGTTCTTATGGTTCGGTCTTGATGGTATTTCTACTACTTTGCTAGATAAAAAAGCAACGTTCCATTCCTCGTGTTATCTCCAGTATGTCACCAGGAAATGGGCATGGATTTTTCTATCAAAAACCAGCCGGCTGGTAACATTGATTAGGCGGAGACAGTAGCTGGACATGGAGACACACCCCCTTTATTTTTTTTCTAAGAAATGGGAGCGAAGTCGAGGAAGAAACAAAAAGTAACCTTATCAGACCAAGAAAAGCTTGTGTGGCATCTTTCGAAAGATATGAACGAGGCGTTCAATTCGCTATTGACGCTACGAGAATACTGTATTGATGAGATTGCAGCGTTCTTGACATTTGGTATCGGTGCCTTTTAGACTACAATGAACATGTAAGTGGGTGTGGTTCGAATTAATTCACCGCACAATGTGGGCGCATAGCGTTCCACGCAACGGGATAGACTGATTTTGTCTATGTGAATTGCTAATTCTTTTCTCAAACTGTGGAATTTTCATGCTTTCTAGAGAGACAAAAGACTCGCAGTCATGCCTGCTAATGCTGTCAAAAGGAGAGCCTCAAGGCGTCGTATCGGACTGCCTCGTCTTGCCGGTGTCGGTCAAAATAGGCAACATTGCTCTGGCAATTCTTTTTTCCTAAGATGTTATGAAATATCTCCTACGACGACATATGGAGGACTGATCTCTTGCAACTACCGGTAAGAAAGAGAGAAGGATGGCTGAATGGTGATCGTCTACGCTATATTACATTGCCTCGTCTGTTGGCAGCTGGAGAAAGTGAAACTGCCGGAGCTTACGACATTGGTTCGCAAACCATCACATCTGCCTGAAAGTGAAGATGGGGCCTGTGAAGTCTTGGGATTATGAAGCACACCACTGGTGTGAAATCTGTATCAAAAGGAGAAACGAATGAGAGGATGGTGACACTCAGTAATTTTTTTGCTGATTACGGTCTTCACAAAGCCAAGCTTTGGATTTGAATTCTTGTTTTTGTATAACGTTGTCTGGAGGGTTTTTGTACGCTTCTCTCTTTGAACGCCATTTGTGCACACGGGATATTAACGCCTCGTCACCCCATGATCTCCATTAGAGAGAAACAGTGCATGCAAGCGATGCTGTCGGCCAAGACTGCCACGACACTGTACATACTTGGCTCTACACACCTAGTCTCTTTCCTGCTTCGGCCAAATATATCGTGACACCACTTGCCAAATCGTTTTATTCGGGCACATATATTTGGTATGTCCGAAGGAGCCGAGATTTTTTATTTTTTTTATTTGTTGTTTTGTTTTGGTCAGCGATGAGAAAGCTTTTTGGCAAAGAGGAACATTCTATTCCGCCTGGTGGGGGACCCCGGATGAAAGGGTAATAGGCACGCGCAGAGGAAGATATGCCCCACAACAATATAAAAGAAAAACAAGAATAGCAGAGGCAATATGTTTGTTTATAGAGAGCTTTACTGTGGGAACAGGATTTCGTCAGCCAGGAAGAGTATGAGGCCGTATACAAGACGCGTTAGAGCTGACGCCATTCTCTAGCTGACAAGCTCCCTATTTAGAATTAATGTGAACACGTAGAGGGAACATGTTCTTCGTTCACGTTTGCTACATCGTGACTATGTTTTATGTGAGGCTCGTTTAGATGCGATCTGGGAATCTGTCCTTGAGCAATTTTGACCGCCTAACTTCAGCTAAGGACCTGAATGTTCTTACGATAGTTGCGTTTTTCTCAACAATTTATTGAGAAGTTGAATGAATACTTTTTCTTTTTTTTATTGATATAATAAACGAGGGAATTTATCACCAATTCTCACACCTAATGAAAGCAGTACGTTTCTATCATTAGGGTAGCAGCAGCGAAAACCGAGCTTGAAGCTCTTGCTATGCTAAGAAAACCTTTTGACTGCCCACAACACCTCATGGCTTGTTTATTTATTTTCACACCTGGTACTAAGCTAATGTCAAGACGAACTTGTAATACAAGGAATAAAATGACAAAGGAACAGGAGACCGGGATTTCAAATATGAAATAGAAAATTAGCTTATACGATTCCAGGCTCAGAAGAGCATCCTAAACATACCCTACACACAGCTGCGGACTTCTAGAACACAATGCGTTGCAGACATCTTCTCCCGAAAGAAAATAGAAAATTGACTTTAAGTGAGGATACAAAGTAGCTGCAAGGCCTATTTACGGGATATCGGTTGATAATATGTGGCGTAGTCTCCCCATTCACGCTGCAGTGTCAGTGCCACGCGGACAAGCCAATTGGAGATAGTTAGAGGACATTAAAAATGGACACGCAAAGAGACACGCACACATACATACACACAAGTAACTAAAATCAAGAGACTTGAACTGGAAAAAAGACATTACCTGTGAGCGGCAGGTCGCCTCGACTCACCCGGCGGAAACAATCCCAGTTGCGTAAGAAATTCATGGAAGCGAGATTTGGGGATCGGATGGGAACGGGATACCTTGTCTTCAGTATAGCTGTTCATCTGTTTAAGAATATTTTTCTCTCTTACACACAGACATTTACGTCAATATTCATCTCTTTTGAGACCCTTATGCTCCCATAAAACTAAATCGAATCTACCACGTGCAGTACCTTGCATATTTTGGCTGGTGTAGGGGTGGGAAAGGAAATGGGCACAAGGCAAAAAGCAGTGGCGTCGGTAGAGCCGAGAGATGATGCGGCATGTGCATAGCAAAACACTTTACGTCGTACAAGAGACTTGAGATACTTGCAATCTTTTTTTTTTTTTTTTTTTTTTTTTTTTTGAAACGGCTGTCGGACTCGGTCTTAACACTTAATATCCGTCTTATTTGTGAGGAGGGATCAACATGCAGTTTCTTAACAACTCGGCTTGAACCAGGTTGGTAGAGAGCACAGCAGGGAGAAAAAATTGCCGACCGCGTAATAATTTGGCCCTCTCCTCGAATATGGAAGTCTAAGGAGATTTTATCCAGCAGGAGCAGAAATGGTCTTCTGCCAAGAGATGCCTAGCCTTGGCTTACTATTATATCGAGGTGACGAAAGTAGGAGGACTTATGTCCAGCATAGGGGACGGTAAATTCGTAAACTCAAACTACAGGAAGACAGATGATTCTATGGCGGTTGATAGAAATACAACTATTTCATTATCGTATTTTAGCTATGCCGTACTGTCACCTCAAAAACCAAAAACGGCATTTGCATATGCATCTGTATGAAGTACATTATTATAAAGAAATTAATGGAGGAGGAACTCGGGGTAATATGCGGAAGTCCATCATTTTTTTTTAGCGGTGTAGGTACAGTCCCAGAGCATCCAAATAAATAATTTGGTGTGCTATCGGACGTGCAGCCTTCTTTGTGGTAGTGTGTAGTGGATAAGCTTTTCTCAATACGGCTTCAATTGTGGGGAGATCAAAAGCGAAAGGCCTCACGATGATATCTTCTCTCTAGGTACGGATCGTACATCCCCTATTGCTAGTGGATACATTGAGGATCTTTTCTATGAAAAAAACAGCAAAGTACGAGGCAAAATTGAATGAAGATAATGGGCGTAGCGAGTAACTTCAAAAATAGAGAGAAGCCATTGTCTCATTACCTACTGCTGCTGGTATCACACTCCAAGTCTCATACCGTTAACCTTAATCTGATGTATATCTTTCCAATGTAAATGCGATTCTTCGGCTATTTTCACACTCAGTTCGCCGACTTTTCCACCTTGGCGCATATCACAGGCCATCCATATTCAAAATTCATCACAAATGCTCTTCAAACTTTCTATATACGCAATTTTGGAGCTAATTGTTGTGAAACTCGTGCTTATGGAAAATTATCACCTCGAGGAAAGCCTAGCGTTGCCTAAACAACTCGGTGCCGGAACCGGCTTGGCTTTTGGGAGCGGAACATTAACCTTCTTTTGAGCATTGTCTATGTGCACGTGGAAGAAATAGCGGAGAAATTAAAACAGAAAAAAAGCTCAAGCGAAAAGGCAAGCATGCGCGTTGCGCAGTATTTGGGTATCGGTTCAAGACATCTAGACTTCCAGTTAAACTTTTCGTTTGGTAATTCCACTGCAATAATATATCGAGGTATTAATTCAAGTCGGAGTTAGACGTGACGACAAAGCCGATGGATTGGTGAGAATAATTTCGTCATTCAACGCCTGATATTAAAGAACAATGAAAAAAGAAATCCCAGAAAGACAAAAGTTGGAAAATGACCAGTTAATACTTTGCCAGAGCGTCGTGTGTCCAATCCCACAGCTTTATTGTGAGGTTCTGGTCTGTTGCCACTTTATCGAGTATTTTATTATTGAACACCCCCACCGGATAGTACAAGCCACCGTTGACGAGCTCGCTACGCTTTGCTGCGACTGCCGCCCACACCTGATTATAGCACCCTTCTTCTGGCGAAACAATCGTAGTGCGAAGGAGGAAGTTGGACCAGTACACGAACCTCTTTTTGGCGGGACTCAGATCTGTCACTAGGCCTGTTTCGACCACGCCGGGGTGGATTGAGACTGATGTAATTTTGGGGTAGCGTCGGGCGAGTTCGCGAGTGTACACAACGTTGGCAAATTTGCTTTGTCTGGTGGTGAGAGAGGGGTGTGTCAATACCATGGTCTCTGCAGCTGCTATTTCTTCTTTCCCAGGTTTAAATGATCTGCAGTGAGGAAGAGGAACGACTGCTTACCCGTAGCGAACCCATGATCCCATGAGGCCATCCATAGGGGTCCGTAGCTGATCAAATAGGATACCCTGCCGAGGATGGCCTTTCCAACCTTCCGAAGTGAGGCAGACGATGCGGACATCGGCTTCTTCGCCCGTGCCTGGCACCTTCATTTCTACCGTCTTCTGAAGGATCGGCAACAGAGTTCGAATAATGAGGGCGTGGGCAATGTGATTGACGGCAAATTGCATCTCAAAGCCATCTTTGGTAACGGCGGGCGGCTGAGCCATAATGCCTGCGTTGCACATGAGGATATCCAGGCGGTCGTGCGAAAACCGGGCTAGAGCTGCTCTGACGGTGGCCAGCGAGGTCATATCTAGCTCGAGGAAGGTCGCTGGCAGCTTTGTGCCATCGTTCATTTTTGTGACTTCGTTGATGAGGGTTTCTGCGGCCTTGGCATTGCGGCCAGTAAAGTAAATATGTGCTGGGTCGTGCTTAGCTATGGCGAGAATGGACTCGCGGCCCAAACCGGACGTTCCTGGAGAAGAAGTAAGCATCATCCTATAAGACCATATAGTGGTATATGGATTCAGTGAACGCAAATGTTAGTAAAATTCACACATACCTCCAGTAACAAAGATGACCTTCCCGGCTAAAGAGGGGATGTCTTTGTCAGGGTTGAAGTTCTTTACACCAGACATCATAGGTGCTTCTGTACAGGATAAGAAGAGAACCAAAAAGAAAAAGTCGAAAAGAGCTGCAGGAATAAAAATTATATGATACAAATACTGAAACCTCAACTGGATTTGATGAATTCTAGTAAAAGAAAGAGAACATCAGAACTGCTGCTCTTATATCTGTCTCAGTCTTCCTTTGCTCTGGTATAATTGGGCTATTTTCCTAAAAAGGAAAGACTAGATACCAAGATCTACCATTGGCTGGATCGACAAGGACGCTGGGACTAGTCCAAATACGGTTTTAGCGCATAAGCACTGGCAGTTGCATTCGCCTTGGGCGGCGATTGTGGGATTGGGGAAAGAACCGGATCACCGGAGTGGTTTTAATATCCGACTCCAGGTGGCGGCGCTGAATCGCGGTGCCTCTTGCCCTAGACTTCCATCCGCTTCGCGGCATAGCTCGTAAGCAAGGACATTCAACACAATTTTTTTTTGTTGATTTGTTGCCATACAGATGTGAGAATACGAATGCAACAAGAGGATTCGCAGGGCCGCAGTGATCCGAAAGCAAAGCTTGCACAAGGCAGCGAACATAGCAACGTCAGAACATCGGCTCCTCGAGGTAGGTTCTTATCCCGGTCACCAACTGATGCCGTCTGCAGAATAAATAACCGATTATCAAAGTGTTGGAGTGCTGTGAGACAGATCGTAGGAGCACTGACACACCCGATGGACTAGGCTGGACAGAGCATGGCTTCTACAGATGTCGACGACTGGAAGGGCTTAGCCGACAAGGCAGAGAGAAGAAAACGGCAGAACCGAGTACACCAGAGGGCGTGGAGTATGTTGGCTTCTTGCTAATTTTTTGCCCATTGCGCTGAAGGAGAGCTTTTAGAGCTAATTAAGAATGTCACTCAGGGCGTCGAAAGACTCTAGAGGCATCAAAAGCTGCATTGGCAGCGTCTGACCAAGTACGTTCTCTTCTATATAATTAGTAGTGATTATTTGTGGAATAGCGTAGTAGTCGACTTTTGCCGCCACTGACTGTCTGGCGATTTTATCCAGAGCGAACCGTCTTCGGGGTTTTGGGTCCTTAAGCCCATCGCTGAACAGCCGGTAAAGCTGCAGAATTCCAACAGCCCTGACAACTGGAACAGAGATGGTTCTGTTGCTATGATTTTAGCATCTTCGTCATCTCTCTCCTCCCATGGCTCCATCGTATCGGTCCAGATTATCCCTCCAGTGCTGCGTTATATCACCAACCAGCAGCGGATGAGAGGAGAGGGTCCCCTGACAGTTCCCGTTCCGTCTTGCTTTCCTCTCTCCCTCGACCACCGCCTCATTACACTGATTCAGTATAACGTTCTTCGTGCGACTGTTATCAATATGGCTTTATTGTCTATCTTGCCCATGACCAGTGAATGTGGTTTTGACCTGATGGTCGACGAAATGTTTCCACCGCACACGCGGCCGACTACCATTCCACCCACGCTACGTCCAACCGCTCTGCAGAAGTCTAAGCCACATGAGTACTGGATTGACTGCGTAGCTTCTGCAGCTATGCGTGACAATCTCATTCGTACCTACGGCACCTGGGACGAGGACGACTTATGCGGTGACATGATTGGGGGCCTCTACGAGGGATTCAACGATGTGGAGCGGCGGGGAGTAATCGTCTGGACAGATCCGTGGTCGCCCGACGGATGGGAAGTGACCGAGGGATTTGCGCGCAAGTGGCCGTTTCTTCTCGAAGGCTGCGGCGAGCTCATCGCATCTACCAATCGGTGGAGGGCGCAAAGAGGAGAAGAGCCATTGGCGATGTAGCTGTCTCGAAGCGGAGGCTAAAGCACAACCTACCCGTTGATTTTTCTTATTATTATTATTATTATTATTGTGCAAATATTTTTCGTGGTTTGGTATAAGGATTGCGCAGGGATGGTTAAATAACTCATTTGAATTACGTGACACGGCCTGTCTTTGGATCTCTCGTCATCGTGTCTGTAGCTTGATGCCCACGCACACAGTTATGAGTGGGCGTAGACGAGCCGCAAACCGCTGCACCATTTTCTAAAGAATGTGCTCTGTAGGCGCGGGCGTCTTGGTACTCTTTCTGATTGGTGATTCCCTTGACCTCGACATGAGCAGGCGTGTCACGTCTTAACGCATGTGCTACATCGTATTTGTCAAACAGACGCTTTTTCTTTCATTCATTTTCATTTTTTTTTCAATACGAGGAGTATTTTTTTTATTATGGGATGAAAATAGGGAGCCGCAGCCCTTCGTATTACATTTCCCTTCTTTCTGGAACTTTATCGTCATACTTCTACTTCCTTAGTATGTCCTTAGTCTCACCATCTTAAATCTACCTGATGCAGATTTAGATATTTGCACCAAAAAGATACCGAAGACTTCTAAAGAAAGAAAAGGAATGAGGTGGCTTTCTGCAAACATAAACCAATCCCGCGACGAAAGAAGGCTACGGGATGCCTTTAGGGATTCCGAGAAGTTGTGCTTTCCAGCCTGTTATTTCATCACAAATACTTTGTCTTCTTCGTGGAAAGATTTGCGATGTTCAAGGGCCAACCAATATTTAATTGCGAGGAACAAAGCTCGAAACTTAGACCTCTGTGGCAGCGGTCGCCAAATATTTGCTGCGTTGTTCTGACCCATTTTGCCCTTCTTCCGTGCTAAGGAAGGCTTACACTCTATGTTGGGAAGTCCCGGTGCTGCCTGAAACTCAACTTGTGTTAGTAAAACGGATGAATTTGTGAGTTATGGTGCTGCATGGACATACATATTCATTGCTGCAGTGTAGTATACATGTACTGTTTGAGGATCCACCAGAGCCTGGAGAATAAAATTTATGGTTTTTTTTTTTTTGGTTGATCGTCCCGTGAACGAATTTTTTTTTTCTCTTACTCTCATTTTCTCCTTGGTTTTGCCCCGTCTTGGCCTTGGTTTTTTTGTTCTCAACAAGCCTCACATCCTGCTGTGATTGGATCGGGGAGGCGGCGTGGAGAAGAGGAGGGCACGCAAGAGAAACACAGAAACAGATGATGGAGGGTCGCATTTGCCGGATGGTCAGGCCCATCAAACCAGTGAATCGAGCTAGTGGGCATGGTGCTGAGCTTATTTGGACGTCAACACATCTCCCAATACATCTTCTGTGGATCCTCAGGTGCTGTTGACAAGCGACTCTGCTTGTGAATGAACATTCTGTGCAGTGGCTTCTCTTCGCTGAATTCTCTACTGTATCTCTTCTATTATTAACTTCAAACCTTTTTGTACCTTTTCTAATTTCCGAATATACTTGTTGTGTATGTACTTATGCAAGATACATTGCATACGGAGGAAGCGGCCCCATATTAATAGCTTTTATATGGCTCCTACCACCTGATATATTTTTGTTATTTCTTTGTCCCTCCCCTTTCGTCTCTTCTCGGCCGGCTCTCGTATTTACACTCTGCACGAAGCAATATTATGGGATGCGAATACAACATAGCCCACGGAGATAAAAGGGGAAAAAATACCCATAAAATATAATAAAATAGCATAAGACACCAACACTGTCAATACGACAGTGGGCCTGGTACGTCTTCCTGACGACTGAAATGCGACAGACTGTAGCCGAAAGAAGCCTTCCTTCCGGTGTTCTTCACTCGTGCCGCCGGGCACAAACCGCCCTGCTTGTCTTCCCACATTGAAGCTAGAAAAATAGTTCGACATAGTAAAGGACTGCGATGGGCTTTTGCTGTTCCAGCAGCCTACAGCCTGGCCCAGACCCATGTGCTGTGGCCATTGGCCAGGCTGAGTCTAAATTTTGCAGAAGAGCCTTGACAGCAAAGAAACTCTATATGCTATATGTGCATAGCATTTTCCCCTTTGGTGATTATTCACCTCTCGGATTTTTCTTGTATTTTACGTGTCGATTCGTTATTGCCGTTTTCGGCACTGCCCGTCTTTGGCGTTTGCTCCTTCCTTCTGTTGCCAAAGCACACTTCACTTCTTCGGAGTCAGTAGTCCTGAATGAAAGTTCACGATCTTCTTTTTGGTCTTCCTCATCTTCTCCAAATTTCTCTGTCGCCTGGACTCTTCAGTGCTTTCATTTCTCTCCATTCTCTTCTATTCCCCATAAGTCTTTCTCCCGTCCCGACAAGGGTCTATCACTTCGTCATATGCAGCCGTAGTGTTACGCCGCATGCTGTACGCGCACACTCTTCTCTCTATTTATTATTTTGTTCCTATTCCGCTCTTTTCACTCTGCTCCCTTCTTCAAAGTAGCCAGGTACGCGCGGCGTCTTTCTCTTATTTTACTTCAAACCATGTCGATTTTATTTCTTCTCGTTCGTTGATCTCCGACTCTTTGATTCTTCCCATTCGCTCTTTTCTCGGATTCTCTTAGCTTCCAGACCCATAAGACATGATATCTCGTTGCAATCTCTTGCCGCTCTTCCAATTTTCTTCACAGACTTCCATCATTCTCGTTTCTCGCCTTTCTCTGTATTTTGCCTCCCAATTTCTTCGTACTTACCGCTGCGTCATTCCTATTTCTTTCTTCCCCACGCCTCTCTGTTGAACACTGCCGCCTTTTCAATTTTGTCTTCGCCGTTTGCCTAGCTGACTTGGCTCTTGCGGATCCCGCTTCTCTAGCAGACCGTCGATCCACTTTCGTTAAACTCACATTCTCTTATTCTTTCTAATTTTTCTCTCTCCACTTTCTTGCTTCATCTCGTCCCGAATTTCCACGATGTACTGAAATCCAGGCTTCCGGCACCCTCATTCACTTTTTTGTTCTTCTTTTCTCGCTTTCTTTTAAAAGCCCACACCCTGTTAGCTGCGACCTATTTTCTTCCGGTTAGATCATGTCTCTGGTTTCAGCTGTTTTCTCTTCACCAGCTCTTCAACTTGCATCTTATTCAAAGCAGCTCTTCGTTGCACTGCTCCACAGTTCATTGTTTCACCATCAACAATAAGACGCAATAAGAACCAAAGAACCAAGGAAATCTGAGGAACCTAAGGCATCGACATTTGGTGTTCCTCCAGTTTTCAAAAAGAAGACTGCTAGTCCCTGATCTTTTCAGCACAAACACCTTACCAATTTTTTCTCGTTTATTGAGAAGATACATAATTTCATCATTGAAATTTATGCCCACACAGACCAGACAATCAGCTTTTCCAGACCCGGCGGTAGTTCATACACCCCTTTTCCTGGCTCTCTCGGACAGGCTGTCGAGACCACCAATACCGAGATTTTAGGTCTCGCTCTATATTTCCCTGCATCTTCCTCTGCCTGTGGACGCTTTTCCCGTTGCCATTTACATTTTGCGTGTTTCTTTTTTTATTTTCTCCCTCCTTGGCTGTCCAATCCCATCTCGATTCCCGCCGCTTCGAACCCTGTTTGAGCTTCTCTCGCGCCTAAATTCATCCTCCTTCTTTTCCCACACACCTCCCCCCGGAGTTCTCTTCAACTTTCCCCTTTCCCCTTCTTTACGTTTACCCATCCGGCCTACCTCTTACCGTCCTTCGCCAAGCGGACCAAAACTAGGCCATAGCTGCAATAGAATACTCTCTTGCCTCTGAACGCCACCCCAGACGCGAGGTACATCGGATCACTTATTTCTCATACACTTACACACACCTTTGGTCGTCAGATTTATCATACAACCCACACTTGCACACGTAATTGAGTCCGTCTGGGGCCCCAGTGTCTCCGCCTTAATTTTCATTTCTTCTTTTCTCTACTATTGTTGAAATTTAACACCTTACCAAACTTATTGTCTTTCCTTTTTATTTACTCTGCACCCTACTCACTTTCTGCTACTCATCACTCGCGGGCCTGCAAAGAAAAGAAAGACGGTGATTTCACTATCTTTCTCCAACCGCCGCCATGGCGACCACGCATTATGAAAGTCGAAAGCCTCTTACGAGGACTGAAAGCTTTCAGCAAATGCTGGATCTAGAAAAGAGATACAAGGTAAAACAACACATCTTTCGCTCTTCGGCCCCTTTTCCCTTTGGTGCCTGTGGATTTTCCTTGACCTTCCCCGTTTCCCCGTTTTTTGTCTCCCTCTGTTGAATTTCCCCGTACCCTCCTGTTTCCTTCCCCGGATGTCTCAAGTATTCCGTCGATCTAACACACCTGTCTTCCTATAGCTCGCCAGACTTCAGAGTACCCAGGCTTCACCACGGTCCGAGTCTGCCATGTCTTTCCAACCTCAAATAAGACAGCCCCCTATCCAGACCCGACGTCGTGCTTCCAGAGAGTCGCTGCTTCAGCTGCAACAGCAAGCCGAGCCACTGCCAAATAGTGCTAGGCGTACTAGCCCATTACCACCGCTCTCCATAAGCATTCCAACACCAACAGAGGTCGGTGAAAGAGAGCATCATTTCCATCAAAAGCTGCAGAGTAGTGGAAATGCCATGGCTGCCGACAACGATGAGAGGCCAGACAGCTTAGGGGACTTTGGCGATGCCACTCCACGGGAAAAATCGGTGACTTTCATGAATCAGGATGATGAAGACGAAGATGAAAATTATGACGATGACGCCAAGTCCGACCAGTCGTCAATATGTCAGTCACCGAGCTGGGAGGGATATGGTCAGAAGAAGAAAAACAAAAAGCAGATGGCTGAGCAGCGGAAAAAAGAAAAGGAGAGAATCGAGCAAGAGCTTCGAGCGGCAGCTAAGAAAAAATCCACCAATCGATTATTCAAGATGCCACCCACAGACAATCAAGGCGCGGCTGCCGCTCGAGAAAGGCCGTCTAGCTCTGCTTCTGGCCGACTTGGTAGTAGTGGCAAGATGAGTACCAAGTCCAACAAGTTTGCGCCATCTATCCATCAAGGTTTCATTCCAGAAGCTTGGGGTGTGGCTTTGGGTGCCTCCAAGCCTCGTCCTTCGTATCCAAGAGCCCCGTCTGCAGCAGGGTCAGTCACAACCCAAACTTCCCCGAAGTTAGTACCGCCTCCACCGAGACAAGCCCACCAAGGCAATTCTTTTGGAGACAGGGGGCAGGTAAATGGAGCGGCCACTTTGTCCCAAGGGAGTGATCAGAAAGGAGAGACCACACTGTCTATGAACGAAAAACCGCCATATCCACCTCCCTCTTCTCGATCTCATACGCTACGAAATATTGCTGCGCCTAACAATAACCGCCGCAACTCGCTTACGGGCACTGTCTCTGCTCTCCCGTCTAAGATAGAGGAAATATCTGGCTTTTTTAAAGCACAGAATATGAAAAGCAGCCAAGCATCACTCTATTCCACCAGCAACCTGTCGGATCAGACTTTGAGCCCGCAAACCGAGAAGACTGACAGGGGCCGGCAGAGTAGCGAGCGTGAGGCCGCTACTAGCTACGTAAGGAAGGCTAGAGTGCAGAGCATTGAGCGTTCTATCAAAGGCTTTATGCTAGAAGCTGCGCTCTCTGATCCTGGTCTAACGATCCAAGCTAGTCCGGCACATGTAGCACATTCGAATCCACCACAGCAATCGATTCAGTCAATGAAACCAATATACCAAAGACCAGCTTCTTCACAGTCTAAGCACCAACAGCCACCCACTCCAAAAATTGCTGCTACCAGCAACGGAAATGGGACAGTTGCTGATATTCCTAATGGTCGCACTTCGCAGCAGGAGGAACTACGAACAAGACAAATACAACAAGAACAGCTGCCGCAGAAGCACCTACAAGAACAAGAAAAGCGAGAGGCGCTACCGCGACAGAACAGCATACCGGACGATAAGGCAAGCCAATTGCATCTGCAGGCGCAACCAAATAAATCGCACAAGCCAACACCCTCAACCACATCAACACAAACGCAAAGCACAGACAAGGAAGGTGATGCAAGCGCAGATTATTTTAATTTTGTCACGAAACCATATTCACCGCCGAGTTTAGATTTAACATCGCCGGCGGGAGGTATATTCTCGTCCATAAAGTCTCGTATCAGTCGGCGGAGCAGTTTGTCAAGCGGATCTGTATCTGGAGCAGCACGGAGTTTCAAAGAGAGAGCTATGGATGCCATGCATCTACCGTCAAGCTCGACAGCTGTCACCCCTCCTCACCCTCCTGCGCGGAAGTCTTCTCAAAATTCGTCACAGACAACAGTATCTGGTCTTTCTAGCTTAAAACCTGAGTCCACGACACAAAGTCTACTAAACTCGCAAAAAGAATCGAGACTGCTCCCTAAGCCCGCTCGTGTTCTTGGAGAATATAATGCGGAGACCATGTCACAAGGGCCACAAGCCAGGAGCCGTCCATCAGAAGGGTCGTCGACATCTTCCTATCATGATGACTCTTCCATACCTCCATCTCCGGCTAGCACACCAGATACCTCAAGACCACAATCCGCAAAGGGGCTGTCAGCAACAATTGAAGAAGTCCGTGTTGGGAGCCCTAACATGTTTATGTCCAGCCAAGAAGATGTCACTGTCACACAGACTCTGAGCAACTTCCAAGCGGCCCCCACCGAAGCAGAACCACTTAGTTCTCTAGATTCGTCTACGAAGAAAGTGAAACAACCGAATGTCGAGAGTAGCTCGTCAACTAAACAGGCAGGACAAAACCAGCCAATGGAAAATCGTCGAGAACCAAATATAGATCGTCCTAGCAGTAAAGGGAGGGTCCTGGAAGACATTGAAAGACCAAATAGTCGCGGCAGGCTTCTAGAAAACGTCACACGACCTGGAAGCCGTGGACGCGTGCTAGAAGAGGTAGCGCAGCGTGCAAAAAGCGGCAATGATACACCAAAGCAGACATCAGACAACCCTGAGAGAAAAAGCAAGGAAGAAGCATTTTCAAATGTGGCTCCGAATCTCTCTCAAGGCTTAGGAATCTTAGACGAAGCGTGGAGCCAGTCCACGGTGACTCCTGATGTCGATGCCCAGTCATTTGTTACGACGTTAACGAACCAACATTCCAAGGCGTCACTGAAGTCTCAGCAAGAAATTGCACCGACTGGAAACGTTGAATCAGTGACACTTTCAGACAAGCAGCCTTCAGCAGGAGCCGACGTGGGCATAAGCTCCCATCTTTACGAGGCGAGCCGACCCGGTTCTCAGCAATCAATGCGTGCTGAAGACGAGGCTGCTACGTCCACATCTACAGCCAATGGAACTGAACAGCCTTCAGAAAAGACTCTTTCTAGAAATACGTATCGCAAGAAGGAGAAGCGTGGTAGCTCTCGCACAAAGCACATGTCTGTTGTCAATGAAGAACCTAGGCAAGGCGAAGACATCCAAGAGCAATCTCGAATGCAAAGTCAAGCTGCAACTCCATTAGATCATGCAGATGCAGACCCACGAAAGGCAACTGTCGACGTCAGTTTTCTGCCACCCCTCAGGCACGAAGCATTCATACCTATAAAGTCCAAAGCACGAGCTGTGCCAGAATCAGACACGTCTTCTTCCTCTATGAATGAAGTCGTCGCCACGACGTTAGCACATGGTTCCGGGCGCAATTCTCCGAGTGCTATGTATTTACAAGAGGCAAGACGATCGGCGCCAATGGTCTCTTCACCGCTGTCTAACGTGATTCGGTCAGCTAAGGCGAATATGTCCATGCCGTCTCTGGTTGCACCACCTCGGCCGGGTCTTAAAACTTCGTCGTCATTTTCACAGAGTTATCATCCTAGTAACAAGGGTCTCTTGCCGCCTCCGTCAACATCATCCGCACCAAGTTCAAGTCCGACGACGTCACCAGCATCTCCTCAATTCCAAATTCCGGCACAAGAGCCTGAGCAGCCGGGCAAGCTGATTTCAAGACCAATGGCCAAAATGCTTGTCGAATGCTGCCACTGTAAATTCTTCCACGACATGCCGAGTCGTGTTTATGAATGTATGGCCCAACCGGATGCCGTTGTTACAGACCGAGATCTCGGTGTTTCTGGTGCCATCACAACTATGGTGAAGTGCCCCTGGTGCTCACACAATATGAGCACACAGTGCTGCGCCGGCTTTGCCGCTGTCGTTTATTTGAAAGAGCGGCTGCACTAAATGATTTGGCAACAGAATCGAAGTGTTGTCAATGTTTAAAGTCGTCACGCACACTCTTTGCCCTCATATTCAGCTTATTTCTTTTGTTTTACAGATTAGCGACTGTAGAGTAATTTGCAAAGAGAGCTCTTTTCCTTTGTATCGATTCACGCATCTAGTTTCCATCTTAGCTACTCATACTGCACATATCAGCAATCTCAATGTACACTTTCGAATTTCTTACCTTATTTTCATTCATTCGCTTAATTTTTTTTGTTGTTATTTTCATTAGCTAGCAATTTTTTTCTTTCTTTTCTCTTCTAGTCTTACCACATTTGAAATTACATTATCATAGCCTTTTACATCACAGAAATGAAACGAAAAGCCTTGATTATCCTCTAACTATTTATCTACGTGTCCTACTGTACATGATATCTAGTGAGATCAGTCTAAGTCATACATAGACCGCATGCTATGAAGGCGAGATCGCCATTTAAAGGAGAATGGGGAAAAAGAGAATTGGCAGAACGCCTGCAAACTCACACAACAAATGGCATATTTCTCACAGGGTCCATATTATAGATATATAGACTACGAACTATATCCTTGCGTCGAGACCTGACTTCTTTGCTGTCATGATGCGTTTTAGCATCTCCATTGTAATGTCCAGAACGTAGAATAGGAGGCAAACCGATGCTACGGAAAGCACACTTCTAGGATTAGATTTGCTCTTCTAATAAAACGAAGGGATTTTCTACGTATTAGAACCAGAAAGAACATATTACTGACTCAGTAAGATACGTGCGGAACTAAATTTTTTTAAAAAAAAAAAAAAAAAAAAAAAAAAGAAAAAAAAAAAAAGGAAAGAACTGTTGAAGATGAGGAGAAGAAAGGACAGTTCGGACTCTACATTTTGGGAACTTTACCTCTCTTTCTCTTTCTTTCGAATATCCCTTCTCCAGTATCGTTTAAACATTTGTGAAAATTAGAAATGGAAGTGTGAATAGGCAGTACGCCATGCTTGATCTTTCCGTCTTTTCCTTTTCCTTTTCCTTTTTCTTTTTCTTTTTTTAATTTCTCTTTGGTTATTTCCAATATAAATAAACAAACTGTGCAGCTGTATTGTTCTACGGTGAAGACGCGACCCATCAGAATAATAATAGAAAGAGGTGAAGTAGGACAGAATCAGTAGCATTGTAAAAGGACCATGTCAAATGTGTTCCCTTTGGGGGGAGGGAGTTCCTTTACATGAATCGTTTCCTCTTTCCTCAGTATACCAATGATGCTAATCTCAAAATTTCACAAGTGCAATGGGCAGGTTCTGGCCGTGGCTTCCTCTCTTCTGATGAAGAGAGTATCATAAAAATGCCTGATTCCAAAGAAAAAAAAAAAAGATCAAAAGTATGACCATCGGTTACAGGAAGTCGAAAGGCGCAGAAAATTCTGCAATTGAAAGAGAAGCTTCGTTTCTGTAACTACAGAAGGGACCCATTTCTCCGCAGCAAAACAGGAGATAATGAAAAGGGGGTGGTACGAGAGAGACAGATGAGAGGAAAGAAGATACCATAAAACAGCACCAGTCAAGACTCTTTTCTCTGTTTTTCTACAAGTGAGTCAGTGAAGAGAACATAATATTGTAGATCGTGCATCTCTTGATTTCCGGCTGTCTTCAAATCTGTATTTAGCACTTGCCATCTTTATTTACATCGCGATGCATGTGACGAACGACGTAATGCTATCAGTAAATGTAGAGGGAGCAAAACCTAAAAAAGTCAAGTCAGAGGAAAAGATCAAAAAATAAGAAAGCGCCAAGGGCAGGAAGATGCTTTTCAATGCAATCAGGATGCCTATAAATATTTGTTTCTCGAGACATCTCGTGTCCGTCTTTGTCTATTTTCTTTCTTTTCCATTCTCATCTTTTGTTATTCTAGTTTGATCGTTAAGAAGACAGATATTTGGTATTCCGTCACTATTTTGTCATCATCTTCGACGTCTTCAACATACGTCTAAACTTTCAATCTCTTATCTAATTTTGTCCATCTATCACAAGTCTTCCCTGTCGTTTCTTCATAGAATATATTCTCTATTATCTGAGTCTCCAATTTCCCATGAATCTGAGCCCATTTATCATAATTCCTCATTCATCTTGTTTTCACGACGAAATTTCGGCGTGCTTTGATTTTTCTGGTTTAATTCTTTCTTTGTCTCTAAAGCCATTTTTCTTCTCTTGTCGTTTTGAAGATCACATTTCGTCAGCATAACTTCTAGCATCTCGTTTCCATTGCTTAACTCGAATGACTGCCCACTAGAGCCAAACCATGCTGGTTATCTTGCCCTTCCCTTCAATAATTTGCCTGCTTCAAAGGCACTGTCACTCATGAACCTGAAAGGGCAAGTATTTTCTCTTCCTTTGTTTCTTTGCTTAGCCAAGCTTGCTGGAGTAGCCTCTCCATTTCCCGCCTACCTTCTCTATCATATCAACCCAAGCATATAGCATAAGAACATTCTCTTATCTTCGCTTCAGACACTTTTTGCTAACATTCAAGGACGTGACAGTTCGAAACACCCTTTTATGGTGAATATCATCATCAGTTGGCGATACAAAATAAAGTGGGGGATGATGATATCCGTTGTCACCACTGAAGCCCTGGCTCTTGAAGACCTATCGGTACCTGACCCTCACTCAGCCTTTTGGCTGACCTTTTTTTTCTTGCATAACAGGGCTTGGAACAATACACCCAGAATCGGTGGGCAAAATCCGCAGAAGATAATGTCATCTGCGTCATCTAAAGGCAAGTTGATTCTGTCTAGCACATGCATGCCAGCCCATTCTAAAGCTGATATCATGTCGGTGAATTTTGTCTTTTCAGTAAAAATCTCTGACCTCAGATTTCATAATCATCACCGGTCTGCCTTCACTGAATTGAGGAAGTACATGCAAATTATAAGATGCCCCAGATCGATGCCAGACCGCGACTCACAGGTTTGATAAGCGAAACGGAGTAGTGAACTGACATCGAACGCATAGTGTTATTGGAAAAACAAAGGAATTGGGATCAGATTGTGTTCTGGGAGAGGAGAGGTGGTCCGCCTTTATATACTGTAATGAGCAGTTATCTTTCTGCTACCAAACCACAGGGCGGAGCTAAGTCAAAGAAAAGCTGTGTCAAATGTTGGTGGTGTTGGTTGCGTTAATGGTGTGCAAAGTAATTGGTCATGGCTTTCGTTGAGACAGTTTCTTTGTCGTGTTATTTACTTACCTTGACCTCTCACACACAAGAGAAAAAAAATGCTCATCATGTGGTGGGAGGTTCACCGAAAAGGGTCACAATCCCTCGATGTGGCACTTTATCGTCTATTTTTTTAACGAAAAAGAATTGTTGGTGGTAACCTTACCCCAAGGACAAAAAAAAGGATTCTAATTTTCTCACCTCAAGAAAGGAGATTCAGTTTTTGGAATAGGTATGCTGTGTCTAATATTTACGACAGACCTAATTCTGATCAACCATCTAAAGCAAAATAGGACTATGGTACAATATGCAAACTCTTTGATAGCTCCTGATAGCCCTATGACATAAAGATTTATATTCTTATGTACAGAGAAACATCCGAATAAGCGGTAATAGAATCTAATCATGTTTTCACGTACTACTCTAGCTTTCTCTATCGATGATTTCCCATATTCTTCGCCACGAGTGTTGAAAATGCTGCATTTGCCCCAGCACTGAAGTCGTGGTTCCAAAACCCAATCACGCTGTGCTCCCCAAAATCTGACATATTTGAGGATGGTGTTGTCGGTCTAGAAGCCGAGTATGCAAAAGCGAGGCGGTTGCTGCCTCCGGCGTTAAGCCGTGAAACACTTGTCCGCGACGTCCCGAACGACGTACAACCCGAGCACTTGGCCGTAACTTGCCAATGCGTGCTGTTGGTATGCGTGCCCGTACGAAGAATCTCGTACGTGGCATCGTCGTATGGCTGTGGAAGGTAGTGGCCACTATACCGCTCAAAAGAAGTAGAGATTAGCCTCTGGTTGACTAAAGGAAGGAATGAAAGAAGCAAAAAGCAATGATAGGCCGAGGCATCTATTTAGTGTCTGATGACATTTGTGAGCAATAGCGTTCTGCAACTTACTCTGCCCACCGTGACGAGATCACCGCCCCTGATGACCATCCCCATGCTGCCGCCAACGGGTTCTTCAGCATGCCTCCGCCCCATGCGAGACCCGCCCAGCCGACGTCATTTCCTCCGACGATCTGCACGACCACATCAAAATCCGTGCTCGCAGGCACCCCGTTGGGCACGGCGACGCGGTAGTAGATGCCCTTGTTATCGAGAGAGTACTTGGCGAAGTACTGTGAGAAGGTGAACCCTGTCTGGTGGTCGACGAAAACGGTCGTGTCGGCCGCGGCCGACCGTTCCGTAATGGTTGCGGCCGCCGAGGGGGATGCCAGACTCGTCAACGAAGCCGCATACCAAGTTGCGATCTGGGACCACCGCATCGTCGTCTTTCTCCTTTTTGTCTCTCGCAGAAAGATATGAGGGATGAGCAACTTAAGGCGAACTAGGGCGTGGAAAAGCGTGAAACCGAGAGAAGAAGAAAATAATAATAGAGAGGAGGATATGTTCCTATTCTGTCTGCGTATGCTGATGTTCTTCTCTCGGGGCAAAGTATACGACGTGTGCTTGGATAGATGTTGCCGGACTGACCGGCTGATGATTAGCTGTGGCGAACAGGCATCTCGTGGTAACAAGATGTTCGTAGTTCCGCCAGGTCTCGGGAGTGTCTGACGAGTGAGGAAGTGCTGCAGTGGACACCAACTTCTCTCCTATTCCACACCTCGCATAGAGAAGATAAGAGAAAGAAACAAAAGAAAAGGATCAAATTTGTTCAGCAGAAATAGAGAGCGAGTCGCGTGGAAGAAGGAAGGGGAGGGAAGCAGATTTGGGCTTTTGTTTTTATTAAAAGCCAGAAAACGCTAGATATTCTCCCCCAGTCTCTCCGCCTCTGCGGCTCCAAATAAAGTGTTGTGTAAATGCAACCAGACAATAAGAAAAAAAACCAAATACTACCAAATCAGATACGATTCTAGACAAGATACCGAATTTCCGAGGTTCTTCTAATTATTAGATATGATTGCCCACTCTAGTGAGATGTGCAGGACTAAGGAGCAGATGGCGGAAGTGTTTGGCTGCAGCTCCAATGAAAGAAAGAGAGGGAAAGGGGCAGAAAGAAACGGCCAGGTCGAAAGGAAGAAGCGATGCGACCAAGGCACAGCGGAACGGAGAAGAAGAGCCAGGAGAGAGGCGCCTAGGCAGTTTGACTGTAAAATGGGAGGGAAATCATAAGAAAATAGGGTCGTCTGAGCTGCATATATTGAGATGGTTCCCTCTCTTATTCCGGAAAAGGCAATTGATATTGGGCTGCTGGGCAAAGAAGGGGGCAATAAGACTGGAGAATATTAATCTCCAGAGGGAACCAAAGTGCCACCCAGCACGCGGAGAAGAGAACCAGAGGGAACTGCCATCTTATGCCCGCCTGAGAATCACTATATCGCGGAGAATGGGAAATATAGAGATCCCTTCGCTTGACATCATATGCATCCTTGCGCAAGTTTCTGTTTGCTTTGTTTACTGCTATACAATCACTCTCTGTCTTTTCGTTTCGAAACGAAGTTGCCCTTTTGCCAGAAAGAGAATCGAGAGGATATACGTCTCCTGTGGCTACATAGAAAAAAAAAAAACGAACAACTGATAACCGAAAAAATCTCTACAACAAAATTTTTTAAGATATCCAATTGATGATAGTGAATTCAGTTTACATCTATGTATAAACTTCAGATGACCACTTCCCCCCCTCTTCGGCTTTCGGAAACCGTGGGGAAGGTAACGACAAGACGGGTTCGAAAGAGATAATATTATATGACAAGAATGTAGAGTGAAACGTGGTAGAGAAAATACGAAAAAGAACATCTTCGCGGTTTGAGATGTAAGAGGTCTCATTTCTCACTACGTATAATGATTGGGGAGTCGCGACAACTAAGGCAAAGGAAATGTGCCCAGAAAGCAATCTGGCAAGAGAAAATAGCAAAAAGGCGAGGGCAAAAAGGAGCTGGAGAAGAAGAAGAAGCGGACAGAAAGGAAATTCGGATACAGGTTGCTCGGATTTAGAGCCGGGAACAAAAAGGGCGTTGACGTTACCCGCACCCGCGCTGCTCTTTTAGCCGGTATAAATTGAGAGCTGACCCGAAAGAGGAAGCCGTCTCCGTGACTCTGTGGCATTTTAATTTACAAGAGGAAAATTGTAGGAGAAAATAAGATGGGGGAAGAGCAGAAATGAGAGAAGTCAAGCGCGTAGCGTGGAGAAAGAGAAAAGCTCACCACCGGTTCTGGTTGTGAGATATGGATTAGACAAGCGCTGCGAGAAGGCTCTCTAACATAGATTTGTCTGACAGTAAGTCATTGGCTTTAATAGACTTCACAATACAGATAGGGGCATATTTCATGTGTCTCGAAGCCACAACACTTCCTGCTATGCGCATTTCTAGTGAGTGGTTGGCGATCCCGTGGCTCCCATCCATTCATCTGGCCGGAGTGATAATCCTCCACGGGCTATCGGCACCAGAGTTATACCTCATCTCATAAGACCAGGAATTGCGGGACAATAGTCCACTTCGTTCATCTGTCCCAGAGTTCTGGCACGTGGTGACGATGGTGTTGCGTTGAACCGGTTGCGGGTCGGAGATCCGCTTTCCAATGTGGGAGGCGCACGACCTATCAACCTATGAGGTCATTCCTATCACACCTACGGCTGAGTAGCCTTGGTCACAAATCTTCTTCTGCGTTATGCTCATAAGTTGGTGTACCGGATGATGTTCGGTTTTCCTACTAGATGTTCCGACGCTGCTTTTTCAAATCACTAGCAGCAGCCTGGTTGATAGGTGTTGGAGACAGTCACTTTGCCACCACCACTACCTTTAGATATATATGCGGCTGAGCCTTTTTGGAATTTCGACCCTGATTCCGATAACAGGGACAAAGACACAAATCAATTCGTTGAATGTGCTGTCAGAATGGAAGATGTTAACCATAATTGGTCTTGAGGCAAGCGGAGAGCAGCAGTATGATCTATATCGATACAGTTTATGCAACTGGCTCAAGTCATCTCATAGGGATATGTGGTAGTTGGGTCGAGCCAGACGAATCTTGTAACGAAGAAGTGGCCAATGCAAACTTGCTCTTAATTGCTCTCCATTTCCAGAGAACTGGCGGCTTCAAAAGTGTGAAAGTGAACACAGTGAAAGGAAGAGAAAAGAAAGCTTGCTCTTGCTACTCAAATGTGGTAGCTAGACTGTGTAAATATATTAAAGGGCAGAACTGCACATCAAAATTACTTCCCATTTCCTGTATTTGAACAGTTCATTGGCTATTCAAGAAAGCTTATCTATCTCTTGGCGAACGGCGCTCCATGTGCCCGGTTCTCGCCACCAGCTATCTCCCCCCTGCCTGGCTCTTGCTGCGGCTGCTAGTACTCATTTCCGTCGCGCCCAGTAGTATGCGAGGCCCAGCGCCCAGAGAGCCACTAGTACCAGTGCCTGCAGGGGCGCGAACGCCGCGCCGCGCACGACGACGAAGCCGCTCACGAGCGTGAAGGCGACGGGCGCCACGAGCAGCGGCTTGTAGGGCCGGGCCAGCGCCGGCTCGCGGACGCGCAGGACGATGGCGCCGAGCACGGTGAGGAAGAAAAAGGTGAACTCGCCGAGGCCGTTGAAGGTGAGCAGGGCGCGGAAGTTGCCGAGCAGGATGTAGATGGAGGCGATGACGGCAGCGAGAAGGAGGGCGTTGATGGGGGCGTCGTCAGAGGAGGCGTTAGTGTTCGGCTTTGCAGGTGATTCCGCGGCTGGGGCGACCGCCGCCGCGCCCCCGTCGACCTCGCCTGTCTCGTCGGCAGCCTCGCCGTCCGCGCTGTCGGCGCCCGCTTCGGCCAGATGCGTGTCGCGGCTCTCACGACCGACGCGGCCCAGAACGGCGAAGCTGTGCGGAATCCAGTCCTTGTGCGCGGCCGAGACGGCCATGCGGCCCGCCACGAAGGAGTTGCCCAGAAGCGACCCGGCGACGACGAGGCAAATCAGCACGGCAGCCGCGAAGCCGAACGTGGGGCCCAGCAGGCGAGAGAATGCCGTCTACTGCGTGTGAGCAAAGTGCAGAAGCAAAGCAAGGTAAAAATATCGTAGAAGAGAAGGTCGAACTCAGAGAAGGAAGGGGAGGAAGCGAGAGCTAGGAGGAGAGGAGGATACTTACAACCGCAATGCTGTCGGTCGTTGAGACGACCTTCCATGGCAGCAAGACGTAGTACGCGGCATTGGCCGCGATGAAGCAGGCCACGATCGTGGGCAGGGCCGTGTGGATGGCCAGCGGCAGCTGGCGCGCCGGCTGACGCAGCTCGGCCGAGACGTAGATGGCCTTGTCCCAGCCCGAGTAGGCCCAGAGCGCGCCGTAGAGCGCGGCCGAGTAGTGGCCCAGCAGCACCCAGCTGGACAGCGTGGTCCAATCGGTGGTGGAGCCGTCCGGGTTGAGCGTGGTGCGCGGCGCGAACCAGTTGGCGGCGCGCCAGTCGTGGCCGCCGGGCGTCTTCTCCTGGTCACCGTCGCTGCCCGCCGTCGTCTGGATGACCACGACGGCCAGAGCTGCAATGACGACGGCACCGATGGCGATGAACTTGGTGGCGACAAAAAAGTTGTTGAGCCGCGCGCTCACCGTGGTGCTGATCGAGTTGGCCAGGCTGACGAGCGCCAGCACGGCGATGGACAGGAGCTTGTGCGCCAGCGGCTGCTGGCCCGCGCTGCCGGCCGCCTCGCTGCCCGCGAGCGTCGCGAACAGACTCTCGACGAAGACGATGGACAGGATGGCCAGCGTCGCCGGCATGACGGCCACGAGCCAGGTCCAGGCGGCCATGAAGCCAAACACGTCGCCGTAGATGTACTGCAGGTACGGCTGCACGCCGCCTTCGCCGGGAATGGCCGTGCCGAGCTCCGCGAGCGTGGCAGCGCCCGTCCAGGCCAGCACGCCGCCGACCAGCCACACGCCGAGAGCGGCGCCGGGCGACGGCACATTGGTGTCGACCGCGCCGGGCGACGTGAAGATGCCGCTGCCGATGACGATGCTGATCACAATGGCAAACGCCTCAACGGCGCCGAGGTTGCGTCGAAATGCAGACGACGGCGGCGCAGGACCAGCCTCGCCACCCACGGCCGCCGCAGCGGCGCTGTTATCTACGGGCTGCAGCAGCGGCTGCTGCTCGGCCGCAGCCGCGTCTGTTCTTGGTGCATCTGCAGACATGATGGCCAGATCAAGGAAAGCATTCAAGGTGCTCTTTTGCGCTGGAGTGGCAAGCTGAAAATGCAAAAGAGATATGGCCCATCAAAGAGGGGAAATAATGGTGTCTCGCATTGTCTTCACCGACGTAGCATTACCAGGTGGCACGGCAAAGACAAATAATCTCCAACTAGCACGCAATCCCCACTGATGACGCATCAAAAGCGTCTATTTAACGCTATCCCTGCCGCACTCTCCCAGAAGTCCAAAACCAAAAAAATCATAGCAGTAAAATATCTCTATTTAGTAAGAAGGGGAGTCTATTCAGACACACAGCCAGCCTTGAGACAACCATTTCGCAATAAGCTGCATTTGAAGTAAGTGGTACGCGATGCTCACTTTCAGCTTGTGCGCAAGGCGTCCGTCACTAAGGATGGTTTCCTCCAATTCATCGCTGGGAGCCATATTGCTACATGAAGCTTCGCATTTTAAACGAGCAATATATGATTTGAATGCTAAAAGATCTGGGAATTTTTTCCGTCATATTCATTCTATCGAAGCCCGTTGCATTTTTTGGTCAGTTAGCTGGCTAACTATGAGCAAAGGCAACTTGTGAACTATTGTGAATAACTCCGTTTAATGCAGTAACATCCGCTGTAACCAGACGGTATGGCCATTTTACTGGTCCATCTGAGTTCCTTATTTATGCACCTCCCTCCAGAAGGCGAATCAGTAGGATAAAGACCAAACCAAATCAGATGCCAGAAATGACTACTGATATATATGCATGTTGCTCCCATAGCCTGGCTGAACCATCCATCTCTCGTTCACCCGTATGCCCTATGCGATAGAGTGAAATAATGATATCAATGAAAAAAAAATAAACGCCCTTTTCAATGCAGGAACAATGCCACATGAGCCATGCCTGTGGAAGTAAAAATAAGATAGAGAAACAATAACATAACAATACAAGGTATCAGGGATGAGTATGAGAAATTATAGGTTGAAGGAGGCGATGACTAATGCTTAGAATCTAGTTGTCTCGCTCGAGGTCGCGTTTAAGCAAGCCAAGTTTTCATTGAAAGTCTTGTCTTCTCGTGGAACAGGCTTATCAGACGACCTCTGTTCGATAGCCTTTGAATTCTTCAGTCAGGTGAAGAGATTTGTTCTTTTCCGAAGACTATCATTAGTGCTGGGGATATAAGTGCGTATTCGGCTGGAGATGTTGCTGCTGCTGTATATGCTGACCACGTGTGTCCCGGAGAGTCATCGTTGGCATGGGCTGCATTGGCTGCAAGTGCTGCATCGCTTGATGTTGTAATGTCTGGATCGGTGTCAAGGATAATCCGTGACGTGTAGCTCCGTCAAAAGATACGCCTTGAAACTCGGGAACGATTCCGGATCGCAAATCGTTTCGCCGTCCCAATGGCTGATAGTACATCTGAGTAGGAGGGATCAAGATGGGGCCCGTCGCCTGGTATTCTTGTAGGCTAGTTGACGGCGGAGGATTGAGTAGCATGTGAACATTCCGAATGGGCCTGTAGGGGCTTGCTCTCTGCTGTAGATAAATTGACGGTGAGTGTGACATCGGGGTGTGCACACCAGCCATATGGGGGAAGCTCTCAGTAAGTGGCGACGAAGTGGCCCCCGCAGCATACATAGAAGCAGCGCCAGGTGTCAACGATGTCATTGGACTCATGCGCTTCGTTGGTGTCCCAAATGCCGGTGCAACAAAAGAAGTCGGCGTCGTCCCACCCGTAGCTAGAGCCGATGACGGCCCTGTCATCCCTGATCCATTATTTGGCAAAAGGGGCAGATGGGATGCATAGCCCGTATTGGGAGCTGACGACGTAGCAACAGCCGGGATAGCTCCAGAGGCTGCTGAGGCTGTTGAGATGGGCGCCAAGCCGGCACCATTTGGATTGGATGGGTAGACAGTCTGCATAGCACGCATACCAAGCACCAAAGGCGGCGGCAGTGATAATGAATGCGTTTGTTGCGCAGCGTGGACCGCTGGTGGCTGGTGTGCGCTAAAATTAGAAACTGGGACAGACACTTGTGCTGCAGATGTGTTTAGAGTAAGCTGTGGTGCAGGCAAGCGGCGCGTCTCCGTCGTAGACCCAAGGGCTCTCGCATTGCTGGTAGACTGAAATAGTGCCGTAGCTGTAGGATGTGTTGCCGTAGGCAGAACGTTGCCCTGAATAGCATGAATAGGCGGCGGAAGCGATGAAGTCGAATGTACTGCAGTTCGTTTCGGCGGCGGCTCTGTGGGGTCCTCATAAGTCACAGCTCTCTTGCCAAATCCATTCCGCACATCTGCTTTTGCAGCCAATGGAGACACTGCTTGAGAATTTGGGAATGACATGGGCCAAGAATGCTGCTGTCCAACCGTCGAAGTTGAAGTGGATGTCGATCTGAGCGGGTTCGAGAAGACAGATGATTCGAAGCTGGTCGTAGTCGTTGGCGACATGCTGAAGCTAGGTACGCCTTGTTGTTGACCGGTAGGGGAAGGTACCGGAGAAGCAAGCGGACGTTGAGGCGACAGAGCCGGGCGCGGTGTACCAGAGGTTGACGCTCTTTCATAGTATTTTCGAAATCTGGCGAGCTTGATCAACCATTCTTCCCATTCGGCTTTCGACACAAGGAGGCTGTATCGCATATTACTAAGAAATTCCACCTCCATGACATGTATTTCCTTTACATTGAGAGAAGATACGTCAGACCATGTCTTGTTGGTGTAGGTATTATCGTCAAGGACTAAGTCGCACGAGCTGTTAGCAATCAAGACGCATCACTTGAAAAGATAATGTATAGGTCTCACATTTGTTGCCTAGCATTAGAGCTACGGTCAGAAGCCGGAATTCGCTTCCTAATTTGCCCCGTACCATGGGGTTAAGAGATTTGAGGCGGTAGATGAAGAGCAGCGCAAGAAACACAACATTTTGTGTTACTTGTGTAGTTGTAAGCATGCGATGAACCCAAGACTTGAAGTTTGGGCTTGGGATGGCGTTTTCACACAACCCTGGAATCCAGACGTCTGCAGGAATCATGTCGATGTTGTCGGCGAGCTGGTACGCAAGTGGGTTCTCAAACCAAAACAGGCAAGTCAACTGCCGAGAATGTTAGCACGTCCAAGATGTATGGGAAGCTGTAGGATAGAAGCCCTTACCTCTGCAGTGAAGTCCGATAAACTACCCCCTGTAGGACTGATGCATCTAGGGATCTCCAGGCTGTGCATGACCATAGCGGCAGTGTCCTTGTCAGTGACAGAGACTGCCTTGCTATTAGATATAGAATTAGATCGCTTCACTTGAGTTGGCGTTGATGGTCGGTTATGTGAGTGGTGATTTGAATATGTCTGCGAGTTTAGAATCATCGCCGTGGAACCGCTTTGGGATACCGATGTCGAAATAGGCAGCGACGGTGGAAGGCCAGCCAAATGAGTTGATTGCTGGTGGTGAGCAGCAACGGGTGGCGGTAACTGAAGCTGAGCCTGTAGGCCTTGGTCCATAGAAGCTGGCCCAACGACGGAGTTGTGTTGCTGCATGTTGTACTCATCAAAGAGACTAGGGCCACGATTGTACATATTGCCATCGACTCTCAGCCCCTTGGCACTACCACCGACTCTTGCACCGTGCATTGATGAAGAACGAGCCAAAGCGGCTTGCGCGTCACTTAATATTGTGCGTTTCCGTTCAGCCTCGGAAAGAAACTGTGAAGATAAGGCAGAAGTGTGTGGTGGAACATGACGGCGGTCTTCGTAGGTAGCCAACGCTGGCGGCTGGTATGTAGTGCCCATAATGCCTTCGCGGTTGTCGCTTGGTGGTGTCCAGAGACCGGTAGGCACAGTAGGTGGCTTACGTTGCCAGGAGGCTTTTTGAAGAAAGGAAGGTTGCTGTTCAGATGTGTCCTGGAGTGGCGTTTGGTTATAGAAGTATTGTGAGGAACCAGTATGCAATCGACTCTGTTGAGTCCTCGTTGATCGATAATGATATGAAGGAGAAATCGGCGGCAGAGGAAGAGAAGCGGCAGCTGAAGACATTTGCGGAAAAAGCGAAATGTACTGAGGCGGTCACGTAGGTAGGAGGCTAGATGCCGAAGAGACTTAACCAAAGTCAATGTTTAGCAGGGAAGACTGATCATATATGTTGGCAAGATTTCAAATCAGGCATTTAGCTAAAAGCCAGAGCTGTGAATAAGCCTTCGTCGTGACAAGTCGGTGAAGAGTAGGGCGACGTAGATGTTGTTGATGCGAAGGTAAACGGGCCGTTTGAGTGTAAATCGCACTCAATTGTGGCTCACAATTCACCTTTCTACTCAGGACTAAGGGAACCTAGCGTTCACCTTATGCTCACTTCTGAGAAGAACCGTTGCTTTAAATGGAGGTTGAGTATTGGTAGATTCAGATTAGGATGCAGCGAAGAGCTGTCGCTCATTGAACGCCCCAAGTGAATGCAGGTCCCATTTTCTCAGAAAGCTGGGAATAGTGACGGCTCCTTCTCCTTTAGCAGTGCTATAGAGAAAGGCAATCCGTCTATACTCCCAAAGACCGCTGAGAGAGGGTGTGATGACAGAAGAAGAAGCTTGCGAACGAGGTTGTTCTGCTTGAGAGAAAAGCAGTACACGCCAGTAGCTTCCAACGTCAGGAGTGCTGCAATCGTCGTTGGTCGGAATATCTGAGTTCGATGTGTAGATCGTACGCAAGCCGTCGAGTAGCGCAAGTTAGTTGCAGAGCTCTGTAGTAGGCACAGAGAACCGAGGGGAGACAATCGAGGTGATATAAGAGACGAGAGCGGGAACGGGGGAAGACGCAGCCGAGATTGCAAACTGTCGGGAGACGAGGAAAAGACCTTAGGATCAGCACCGAGAAAACTGAAGGCAGACTTGGAGGAAGAGAAAGAGGAAATTGAAGACGAGAAAGAACTGCAAGGGGAAAAATCAGGCAAGGCATTCGTAGAAGACGAACAAACGATGGTCGTGCTGCGCATTATGGAGCATCCCGTACGCAGTTTTGTAATTAGTTACCTGGTGGAGGTTTGTGGAGGTCAACAACGACAATGACAGAGTAGGAAAAGCGTGTGCATACACAGTATGTAGGTAGGTAAGGCAACCAATATACGAGGGGGGTGTATGTACTGCGAGGTAGTGTGTTCGTAGCGACCGGACGACGCTAATACTACTTGTACTTCACGAAGGTACGGAGTGAGCGTGGAAGGGGAAGAGGAAGGTGGGGAGCTTTCCGAGAGTCGTTTCGATGGCTAATGGGCGAATCAGAGGCAGCCGCCGCCAACAGGGAGGGAGAAGGGAGACAAGGGAGGGACCAGACCAGCCCGGGGTGGGAGGAAAGAAGAAGGTGCGTTCGCTGCACATCGTACTTACTTCCTGTTATGAGTGCAAATGAAAGGCCAGGAATGGCGTTACGAAGAGCAAGGAAAGTCCCCAAAGAGACACGAATAGGGAAAGAGCAACACACGCATATGTAAAACAATACGGACAGAGGGAAAAGGAGAAAAACAAAAGAGGAAGCAACATGTATTCCTGACCTTGGACGTTCCTTCTTTTACAGGTACGCAGATTATCGCAAAAAAAAAAAAGGAAAAGGCGGGCAGTAGAGTACATACAATTAGCACTTTGTCAAGAGAGATACAGAGCGGTGCTGGTGGCCTGTTGCAAGAGCCAATCAGACACTCGAGTAGGCCTTGGCTAGGAGAGCTAGAAAGACCCAAAAATACACAGAGCTGCAGGCCATTTACGAAGACGGCGCACGATACGGTGTTTGCAAACCAAGAACGGACTAATTCGAGAAATGTCATCTCACTGCAACATATCCTCTGCAGATTCTCATCTCCTTTTCTTTTGCCGTTCATCTGCTCTCTGGTTTTCTTTCTTTTGAATTTTCTCCCTCTTTCTCCCCTCTTTCGCGACGGGAAGGCAAAGGGTAATGGCAAAACAAGTAACAACAAAGGAAAAAGTAATATATGCAGTACGAATAGAGGATCTACAGTCACGTAACCCTCGCGGCCACCCGGCCACTCTACTTGAGGAAAAAAATGCGTAAACATGGGCAAAAGGGTGAGCAGCATGAAGCCGGGCCTTGGTTGGAGGCAAATTGGGAGGGGGGAGACCGGCTGTGCTTTGGAGGATGAAGCGTTGCCGCTTTTGTCATTGCGTCTCTGGGAAAGTGGATTGGAAAACAGTAGAAAGCAAAAGTAAGAATGGTAACGAAATAATAGGGCAAAAAGAAAATAGTGCATTTGAGTACGAAGTACATGCGTACTGACGCCAGAAAACAATTAAAGAGCAGAAATGGCTAGCGCTGCTTTCCATGGGACGGGCGGGCATGACGGCGTCAGATGCCACACAGTGACCCAATTTATCGTAACAAAGACACTATTACGAAGTATACGACTACTCATTTGCTCAGCAATTCTTGGCCATCTAGACAAGCACTCCGTAGTAGCTGCGGAGTCTATCAGCCAAAGATTGCCCACTTTTCGGTCTTGTAAAATGAAAAGACCACGAAGAAAAAGACACCGAGCAGAAGTAAGGGAGAGGGAAAGGAGAGACCCTTTGTGCGTGAAAAGGAACGACTCGCAAACACCACCGTCGAAAGGAAAAACATGAGAAAAATAGGAATTTATTTCTCCACAAAAATAGGACAGAAGACGAAGTGTCCAGCCCACAGTCAAATGCATTTGCCGTTTAAAGGTCTTCCCCGTAGTACCCTACCATTCCTATTCCCTGTCCTCCCATGTCCCCTTTTCTTTTGCTCGTTTCGCTCTCACACACCTTTCCCTGACAGGAAACCTCTGGAAACCAGGGAAATACGGGAGTCGCAAAATGAATACTTGTACAATATACCTTCATATATATATGTAATATGGGAGGATGATAGGTAACCTAAACATCTGTTTTGCATCTACTTCCCTTTCCCTCATTTTTGGGGGCATTCTTCTCATTTCTCAGCCGAAGAGCATCTCGTAGCTGTTAGGTCTACGGACGCGGCTTCTTGTTGGTTACGGGGCACATACGCATACGGCGTAGCAGTAAATTTTAGTGAGCATGTACTCCGTACCAACCTGGTTGCACTGCTCAATTATTTTTAAGCGTCGCTCTAATAATATTGTATCGTGTTCCAATGTACTCCGTATGCGATATATTGAAAACGCAAACAGCAACATCCTCGTCTTACTTGGTCTTGTAACGATACGATGCCATTTGATAAAGTGATTGCCTCACGCATCACACGCTGTGTTGCAGATAAGCATGCGAAGGATTTGTCCAAAAAGAAAGAAAAAGCAGCTCGAACGAGATGGGCCAAGGCTACTTGTTCATCATTGGGGAAGAAAAGAATCGGAGACCATCCAGCACCTGCCGCAGGAAAGAGAGAGAGGCCAAAGCTTGGTCGTGCTGTTAATCATTCTCCTCCTTGTCTTGTCCACTTTGCTCAGAACCCCTCGCCGCTCGCAAAACCCCGGTACATTCCCATTTAGGCTAGTGCCGCCAGGGCATTTCAGCAGCATCAAAAAATAATGATGGGAATCAAAGACTTGGGACGGCTTTCAGACACTTAGCCTCCTTTTTTGTCTTTTAGTCCATTACTTTCATGTCATTCATTTAGTTTACTTTTCTGTTCCTTGGGTTTCGTGCAGAACAGCTTGTTTTTCTGTAAGGAATGGGCGCTCCAAGGTAGGGACCAGGGAGACACGAGCAACCAACCGCAGACTACGTCGTCGTAATGCACGCGAACAGAGGGGAAAAAAAAAAACTCTTAAATTTCGTTTATTTTCTCTCCTAGATCCTTGACCTTTTCCATTCCATGGCGACTTTTGCGGTTCGTGAGTCAAAAGTCACAAGTGGCAGTTTATCTTACTTCGTACGGGCTGCGTGTACTTAGTCGTATGTACACACATCCCTCTAACTATTTTTTTTTTCCCTATGATGAGTGGGGATCATCGACTGTTGCTTCTGAGTCCGCTCCCACCCTCTGTTTCTTGCTTTTTGCGACATCCTCCACTACTGTTTCAAACCAGCTTTCCATGTCTTCTTATGGATGCTATCTAGCGCACTCTTGCTCAATATTGAACAACGGGGATGGTTCTATTTTGAGAGATGGTCAGCGGGCATGACAATGACGGTGTCGAAACACGCCAGCAACAAGGAGCCCGTCCCTTATTGGCTGCAAGGTAGGATGGTTTGTTCTGCATACTTGTACATCGTAAGCATAGAAGGCACCTATTTTATGTAGCTAGATTGCAAGTAGATGCGAGATTTGTGAAAGGAGCTCGAAGCGAAACTACCGGACCTTCCAGATTCTCTATCTACTCAAACTTGGTATTGTAGCTCTTGCTACACTCGGCTACGACGTACTTACTGTACGGGCGGTGCTGTCCTGTCAACAAGTAAAACTTATTACATTTTATTTCATTTGGAGGGCTTTTTTGGCTTTTGCTTTTTAGCTAAGATGTAATACTATTGATTCTTTTATGCCCAAAACAAAGCAGCAAAAACGCTTCCGGAAACTCAGTAGGGCCACTATCCCCTCTCCCCCCATAAAATAGCGATATAGAAGAAGGAAAACAAGCGCGTACAACCTTCTCAGGGAATACCGATTTCATTTCGGTTGAGGAAGGCGGTCTAGGCCCTTTCGTCGGGAAAAGAAACAGAGTTCTGCTGTCTCACTTCTACCCAGTGGATAAGACAGCCGTGGCTACACGAAGGTACAGAGCCGGCAGTGTTCACAGTGACATTTTCGAGGTACTCTGCACGTAACACCTAGGAGGTTCATTCCAACAGAAAGAGCCCTCTTTTTCCTTGTGCCGGCAAATGTACGAGAAATGAAGCGTATCGAAGCAAATATTTAAGAAAAGTGTAGTTTTTTGCTCGTGCCTCTTTTTTATCTAAAGTATCAAATACGAAGGAAAGTTTGCCATATGCCAAGGGCGAATGATGATCCTCCGTATTAAGAGACTAATATGGGGAACACACACGTACTCTGGGTTCATTTTATTCTGTCTTTGATCTTGTGTGTAGCCTATTCAACATCCAACCTCGTTACTTGATTTGGAACAAGAAGGCGACTTTATTCGGAGAATTCGCATTTTTATCTATGCGGTTTGTTCTCTGACGAGAGGCCGGAGTAATTCCGTGCCCTGTGTCTTTGAAAATAGTGACATTCGTAGTTTGCCTGCGCCGCGGGCTCAGGTTGGTCGTTGCCGCAACCACGCAACTTTGCTGCGTCTTTCTGTACTCAGCAGTTTGGTGTGCAAATGAAGCATCTACTAAGGACACGCCCTATTAGTCGCCGGCTTTCCCGCCTGTGCCTTTTCCTCACGTTTTCACAGCCCGAGGCTACCACAGCGCATGCCACATTTGGGAGCTAGAAAAACACAGATATGGTGATTGGAGCAAAGGCCTCCTGCTGGCAGTAAAACAAGTCGTCTAAGCACAAAGGAAGGCGAGTATATGGAGTAGGAAACCAAGCAACTACCCTGTCGATTTACACTAGGGTGCATCATCCATTCCTGAGCGCCTCGCACCTCTTACGTATATTGAGAAACATTTGCAAGCGTAAGCCAATAGAAGTTGCTCCAGCTAAATAAAGCAAGCGAAAGCCACACATCCAGCAGAGGCAACACGGCCCCATCTGCGTTGGCTAAAGCACATACTTTCCAACGTCGTACGGAGTAGGCCCCCGAAGTATCCACGACCACTAATGCAAAAGGATATGAGATATTTGAAGTCGAGACAGCCCGTGTGCGTTTGCATTCTTACAAGGGGGGAAATAGAGTTCCTGCCATGTATACAAGTATTGTCGGTCCACCCTTCTCAATTTGAAGGAGGACTCTCTTACAAGTGCCTATCACAGTAATCTGTGTTCGGCAAGCGCTTAAACAAAAGGGGGAATGGAATCATGAGAGTGGTGGGGTGCGGAAAAGAAGGCTCAAGAGTTTTGGAATGAAAGACAAAAAAAAAGCTCGACCTGGGGGTGACAGGATGAAGAAGGAGGGGTGTAATTAAACCTGAAAGCTCGCGACATCTACTTAAACTTCACTCGATCAGCTTGCTTCTAGGTTGTAATGAAAGCGAAGAAAAAAGGCTTTCGACTTTATCTCCCGAGAAAAGAAGAAAAAAAAAAGCGCTTTTGCTTTTTGGTGTCGGGCGAAAGAGGAAAAGAAAGGGAGTAAGTGGCCTGGGTATTACAAGATAAATTTCGACATGTTTTCTGGCTAGCTGCCCCGAAATAGGTCGTCTTCGTATGCCAGGAAAAGGAACAGCGTTGCCAACCAAAATACAGTGGCCTCTGTCATTGGTTGAGCTGCAAGTCCCTTTGTCTGATACTGTGTGGACAGATTGCTCCGTCTCTTCTAAACGGAAAAGCGGGAAATGAAAAAGAAGCCAGGAGAGCCCAGAGGGGCTGGAGGTTAGCACGGAGCATTCGCACTCCGCGGTCTTGTCATAGCGAATTAGCGGATCAGCAGACCAACGCACACTAAATCAACACAAGAAAAAGAAAGGTCTCGCGCAGGAGAGATCACAATATTACTGAGATGTACGGGTACTGTGTTGTCGCTGACGATTTTGTCACTTTCTCTGTATTTTGTGTTTACTCACTACAACTCATGACCATTGCCTCAAGTCTCCTATCGCCATTTTGCCTTATTCACTCCGTCGTCCCCCTTCACGATCGACAGGCAGTTCAAAAAAAAAAATACTAGCAACATTTTGTTGTGTTACATTTTGCAGAAGCTATTAACACCTAAAACCTGAGCTTTGTGCAAGCGTCCTGCATCGAAGAGTACCAGTTTCACTTCCTCATTAGATATGAAAGAGATGTAATAATACAGGGAAGCTGCGCCCAGCTAATTAGGACAATGGTGTTTGCACACTGGTCTCTGCAGATTTAGGGGGTGGCTGACTTGTCCAGAGCGGTTGAGGAGAATTCTGTCTTTGACTGGTTCGCGAAACGACGTTCTGCGTGGTTTTTCCCAGCCAGAATGTCGATGGCCCGTGTCGGTCTTGAGACGCAGAAAGTCAAAATTCCTTGGTATTCGCGTAGCTTACTCCTCGAGGGAGGAGGTATCGGCAGCAAGCAATGTGTATGTAGTCGTACTACGTATGCTACAGCGCCCACCCTTGCATTGAACGAGTACAGCGTATTGTGTGCTGCGTGCAGATGCATACTTATGCCTTCGTAGTTTAATGTACTACCGGGGCAGAATGCTGGCAGGGCAATCAATATTCATGGCTTGGATTGAAATGGCTGTTGCATGGATGAAAAGCGGCATCCGGACCCTTGGTTCCAGCCCGCCTCCTCTCTACGCGTCTGTAATGTAAGCCCGTCTGCTGCGTGGGTCTTCAGTCTCAAGCGAATGCCCTTCTATGCTTGATAAGCCTTAAGGGTGCCTATAATTTTTTTTGGCTCCATTTTCCCATTTCCCCAATTAGAGACAGTGTTGTTTTCCAAAACTTGCTGGGGATGCGCATACGACGGTACATGAGTCCAAGAATAAGCGATGTGGCACTTTTTGCCGTCTTGATATGTATCTCGTCCGTGCTCTGTGACTTTCGTATCGCGCTCTCCCGTATGTTGCCGGTGTGGCAAACAGACCGGCTGCCGGAGAAGAAGCAGGATGTAGTTATAACTATTTTCAACTAGTGCAAAAAGCTATTTCGTTCTCCAAGTGCCCAGAGTGGAGATTAACTTCTCGTTCAGGCGTGGGGAGGCGAGCCGATTTCAAGGCCGAAGCCACGATTTCACACTCCGCCGTCGGGGCACATCTTTCAGACAATCATTGAGCAAATATGACACTGGCTAAGACCATCGCCTCGGATACAAAGCGAATTCTAGGCAAAACAAACGGCAATCAGGAGGGAATAAAAAGATTAGGAGATAGGCGGTTTAGATGCGGCTTGGTTGGTTACAAGTAAGATTGTTTTGTAAATATATTGATCCTCTGGTTATCGTCAAGCACCTACACGCAAGGCAAAGAGGAAGGATGTGCGTTCCGACTAGCCTTCCTTGTCATATTCTACTGTTTTCCTCTCATTTCATTCCTCTCGCTCAGGGTGTGCCACGAATGAAAATCATCCCTGTCCTGGTATAAAAGCGTCTTCTTTAGTTTCTGGGGTGCAATGCCTGCACATTTCACGCAGCAAGCAGCAAACCGGAGCCCCATTATTTCAGACATAACAAGAAGGTTTGTGTCATATATTTCATACCCATGTGGCATAGCTGCACCACTACAGCTTCTTCGCTTGCCCTCTGCCCGCTAACACTCGTAATCCGAGGTGAGAAAATAATCAATAAGTTTCGCCGCCAACTACTCGTACGCCACTAGTACTGCAGTTACTCCATACGCGAGGATATGCTGAAGACCCCAGTAAATAGGCTGAGCAGGCTGAGTTAGAAAAAAAAAAAAAATAGCTAATACTCGACGTGTCTACGTATACGAGTACTCCACCGAACAAACAAGAATGAAAAAGAGTATGTTACTAGTAGACTACAATCGTAAGACAACGCCGCAGATGAATGTTGGCATGCCCAAATAAGACGTTGTGCCCGAGTGGTGAAGGACTCCGGCAACATGGGTTCCATCGGGCAAACCGGACGACGCTTTATGAGGAATTCAGCAGAAGGCCACTTTTTTTTGGTGATAGCCTCTCCGCTCCAGTCTCGATTCTTATGTATGCAGCTCTTTCTCTCGTCTTGCCGCCAAGTTGCGTCATCCCTATCTATGCCTCGTCCCCACCTAGCAATTGGGAGAGGCGATAAAAACTAAAGAGTTAAATTGTTGGAAAAAAAAGAAAAAAAGAAAAAAGAAAAAAAAAGAACAAATGCGAATGGAGTGAGAAACACGGCTGCATCCATGGAACGCCGGCGTCTTTAGGACCTTTCGACTTTTGCTGTCACGATTCAAGGGTAATCACGGAGAAGTGGCAAGAAGGCTGGCTGAAATAGAGAGAAGCTATGGGGACTACAGCAGGGATCCGCCAACATTTCTTCGTCCGCTTGTTTCTTTTTTTGTGTTTGCATTTCCCTTCCTGGCAGATCAAATGTGGCACAGCTTATATGCTAGGAAGAGAGAAAGAGAACAAAAACCGAGAAGACAACCTTGCAGGATCCTCCTCGGCTCAGAAAAGTGATATGCAACCGTTTCACGTCGAGCAGGAACGACGCTCCGGATACTCTTTGTTTTGCTCGCTATGCGTCAGATCTGTTTTCTTTTCACAAGCGACTGAAGCAACTAAATTGACAGGGTCTTTTCCACAAGAGACGTGCCGGTCAGAGCCCGATTTAGAGGGGCAGTAATAAAGCCCAGGATACGATGCTTAATGGAGTGCAGATGCACGATACCTGTACATGTTTCTATACACCCATATCTATGAGGGACTGATGTGGAGATATTCGGCAAGTATTGAGAGCGGAATCGGCAACAGAGGATATGTTTGCGGCGTTTTCGCCATGTCTTCATGCAAGTTTTGCTTTATTTTCTCTCCTCTCCCAAAGAACCTCGCTCAGACAGAGAAGATGTTGGTGGAAGAGACTCTGGAGTATTACTCCAGCCAAACCTGTATCTCGACCAACCCCGCTTTACTTGATTTCGCTTTCGTTGCACCATATACGGTTGTGCTAAGCACCCTAAGACTTTCCAACTAGAACTTCTCTGTCACCGTCCTTCTAGAAATGCATAGTCGCAAGAAACGCTGATGGATACTCTAGGAGTGAGTTCATTAAGAGAGAATCTCAAAGAACACCATCCTACTCTGGTCGTCTCGGCGAGCCACATATAGCTTGAAGTTTCCTTTACACTCAAACTAAACGACTACGCCTTGCTCCAAGTCTATGATGTTGCAGTCCGCAAATGCTTGCCTTCGGCGCTCGGCCCCTGGCATAAGAATATCAGCAAGCTTGTCAGTCTTCTCTAGCTTGACCGTGATGAGATAGTCGAATGCGACAAGGTCGATAGGAACCTGATTGCCCTGCAAAGCTGCCAACCAAGTAACTTTCTTAGTCTTCTTGACGTCGCTGCTACGGCGTAACTCGAGATCTAGAGCCTTGGTTATTGTGCCATCTGAAAGATCCTCGAGTGATTTTGCGCACAAAGGCATCGCACCAGTTCATCAGCGTGATTTCTTCTTTGGGAGCAATGTCAAGGCATCCTCATGGTCGATGACGATGTTACTGTTGAGCAGTACCCGTTTTGTGCCGAGCTCCAGTTTTTTTTCGCATACCTAAGCTGGATTAAGAGCGTCAGGCTGTCAACACTGGACAGAACAATACACGGCGTCCTTTTCTGGAACCGTGTCGCGACGCCACAGGGTTGATATATTTCCTATTCAGCGCGCAAATGACATCCCACTGAAGGTCAAGGACATTTCGGCTTGATCCCTGCTTCAAAATACATCAGAGAAAGGCCACAACAGTCATACCGCGAAGCAGCACGCCGCGGTTCGTTGGCATCCGGGATCATCCCATACCCAGACTTTGCCTTTCCTCTATAACCTTGACGAGCTTCCTTTTGGATGAGAAAGCCCGGATGAAATTCATGCGTGAGTAGTCGTAGATGGGCACATGACGGAGGTCGAGGGCGGTCTTGAAACTACTCGTACTAAGCGTTGTGGTCACGGTACTCTTTTGTGCAGAGGGCAAGCGTGACGCCCTCCAGCGAGTCCAGAATTTGGGCACAGAGATCGAGATGGGATAGACCTTCCATTTGACTGCCGTACGGTGGTGGGGAGTGAGGTTGCAGAAGTATATGACGGGGTCTCTCCGTGTCCCATTGGGGCTGTCGTACGCAATTCTGGCACGGATGCACCAGCGCCGGCTCTCTTCAGAGCACGTCTTCATCTCCAGTAGTGTGCCAGTCTCTACTCAATACTATGAACTGTAACGCTTGAAAAAAAAGCCGGTTCTTGCGTTCTTCGTCGCCTTTGCCCAATTCTGAGTCATTGGCAAAAGCTCTCCCTTCCTTGATGAAGCAGATGGCCAAGTCATGCATCTGCTGACAGTGGCCGCTCGAACATCTGGTGGTGTCTAGGACAATACCCAGTAATCTCAAATCCTTCACAATGGAATCTTGAAATTCCATGGACTCTTTTGATGGATTCATTCTGCATCCGCTGCGGAAAGCCGTAGCACGTGCCCTAGCTCTCTCTTTGCCAAGGGGGCTGTGAGCTCTTCAACAGGCTAGCCAACCAGGGATTCAAGGCGCTGGTGAATGTGAACCATCGTAGGGCATTCCTTGGATTCTTCTTAATCAGAAATTCGACAACGGAGTTGCTTCTCAGAGACTAGCAAAGTGAGCTATGCCCAGATCGGGGCCAACCACGTAGGTACGAAGCCTTACATAGGAAGCCACCAAGGTCAACTACGAGCGCTTCGGTATCCCTGCGGCTTTTCATGATAAAATTGTCCAATTTCAGAATCCGGTTTTAATGTGAAATGAAAATGAAGATGTAATTAATCAAACTTGAAGAGAGGAAAGTGGTCACTAATGCAGTCTGCCTGTAACGGCTCGTCCTCCCTGTCGACGAGATCTGCAAAGCAGCTGATGACAGCCTTGTCAACCACGGCTAGTTCTCTTTCGGCGAGCACCAGCTGCGCATACGATGACGAGCTCTTTAGAGCCTCTAGGGCTTGAAAAGATATCGCGAGACTAGGAAATGTCCTAGTTCTATGGAGATGGCTGGCCAGCACAAAGCTTGGTAGCACAAGGGCCATATCGGCTTTAGAAGCAATGTCTAGTTGAGCTATCATCCTATGCTGTAATAAGGGACTTTGTGGAAGCCTAACCGCAATCACAACCACTACCAATCAGTGTGTTGAGGCTATGGTGAGCTTTCGTCTGGAAACTTCTCCGTAAGACAACTGGATAGATTCTCCCAAAGTTTGACTCAAACGGAGGGATACGGAGGGACATGCCAGGAGGCGAATACAACCATTTCGCTAACTACTGGGTGAATCTGGTTAGATTCTATCACTGCTACAAAAAACATTCTCTCGACATGATTTAGTGCTCACTAATGAGGTTTGCGACACTGTAATATCATTGTGCGACACGAGATGCTTCCCTCAGGACCGTAGGTGTATGAACGCAACCACCAAACTACTCGTACACCGATCTGCCTTATATTTGGGTGCAAAGGTACATCAAAATATAAAACGAAAGAGCAAACGATGAACACCGAATAATTTAGTTATCATACAACCCGTACAGAACAAAGTTGTACAAAGAATACTTCGGACAGGACTGGGGGGGTATGGAGCTAAAGGGGGAGGCGAAATGTGAGCCTCAACAGGCTGAAACTGATGCAAAAGATAGGGGCAACTTGAGTTGGTCTTTTGGCATAATAAAAGCCAATCCCAGCAGAGCTCCCGCCTATGCTGGCGGTACCTGTTATGACAAAAGCAACCAGCATAGCAAGATGAGATAGTAATGCTGCATCAGTACACATCACAGGGCACACAGCCTTTCAGCCAAGAGAATTCGCGAGTCGATTTGAAAACTAAAATAGTATAAAAATAAGCAAATCTAAGCAACAGTTTAAGAGTTGTAGCTCCTAAGACGGAATCCTTTCTGAGTTTTGCATGGTACGAGTCAGCGACCCTAACAATGATGTTTTGCTTTCTTGTTGTGCGTCTCTTTTTTTCACTGGCAAATCAGAAATCTACAGGTGTTGGGCAGGGTTATTTCCACGCTTAAGGGATATGAAGTAGACGATTACATAGATGGGGATGTGGCAGATAAAAACGCACAATGTAGATCAAAATGGATGTCTATGCGTGTGACTTTATATCAGCCTCGATTGTTTTTTGGCCATAGAACAGCATCCTTGCTGCTGATTCCACAAGTATGGCTGGCCTCTCGCACACACCATACGGCTTGGTCAAGTAGGCGCGCAGGTTGGGGGGACCTGCTCTTGATAAGCCCGCCAAAATCTTTATTGTACCAAATTGCAGAGACCTTACAGTGGTAATGCTGGTTTATTGAGGAACAGAGCAGTTCCTCACCTCCATTTCTTGTATCGCATGCTAATGTTAATGTACTCTGCATCCAGGATCGGACAGTGCTAGAGAATTCTTCTCGCTCTTTGCCTTTCCCTAGGTGTCGGCTGCCAAGCCCTCTTGTCGCCCTGTACATGAAACCCTTGCTAGAAACTTGCATTTTCTATCGCCCCAATCATACACACCAATGATCGTTGGGAGGGGGGTTGACTTTAGAGAAGCCCAACTACCTATGTAGGCAACCCACAAGCCTCCTCTCGACGTAAATAAAACTTTCTCCGCTGATAGCCTGGCCTGGTCTGCAAAGCTCAGTTTTTCGCTAAAAATAAAACTGAGATTGGCAAAAGAGAAGCAAGTTAAGCTAACAGAATTACAGAATGCGGGACTGCAACGATAAGGCGAAATGCACGGCGCCTCAACAGCAGCTAAAGGAAATCCACAGCAACAAAAGGCTAATAGGAGCCCCTTTACTAGAAGAAATAATACTAACTACAGGCGTCTTCTCGAGTGGGAGGAGATACAAAAGTATTTGCGTGCTTAGACAAGAGAAGCCTCTCTGCTGAGCCCTTAACGGACTTGCCGTTACCTCTGCACGAGACAAGGGAATTACTGCGTGTTGAGGACAGACGACTTGTATGACTTTGTACGATACAATCTTCCTTCCAGGCCTTCCATCTATGAGTCTCTTATCGCTTATAATGTTTCTACCTCCATTTCGCGCATTGATGATGATAATTTATGGTGTTTCTCTGGGGGATTTTAGATGTCCAACTGATGCCCAATTTTATGGATGGCAGCCGTTGTTCATAGGCTCGCTCTCCCGCGGCTCCTATTTCTATGTATTCCAACAGCTCCTCGAGCACACCAAATTTGCCAATCACAGTCGAAGAAGCGAACCCCCCCGTCGTTGTGCCTTCAATCATTCGTTTTACAGCTGATGAGTGGATAGTGCAACTTCGGCGAATAGGACCATTCCTGACATTATGCAGTCTTCCACCACTAACCACGGCTGTGGCGCTACCACTGAACCATATAAGAATCAGGGCGAAGACACAACGCCTCTTCCACTCGAGATCATAACTTAGCCAGGCTATTTTAAATACAACACTCGAGAAGTCGTCAACGCAACCGGAGGCGGCAGCCATGCAAGTGCCAGTGTGATACCGATTAAGAAGAGAACCCAGACAGCGTGGCTGGACAGAGTCAAGATGGGAACAACGAATTACGATAACACATACTCGATAACCGCACATCAAGGCCCTAATAGCGGGTTGGTAGATCTCTTGTTTGTTTAATGCATCATTATTTTCTGAACATTCACGTTATTGACTAACTTTTCTTTTTGTGTAGCACTATCAACCAAAATTTTAATAACTATGCCGAAGGTAGTAGTCCGGAGGAAAAAGGTAAATCACGGCATTTCGTTATAGAATCTAGAAAATTACGTCTAGAAATATCTCAGAATAGGGTGGCATTTAATTATTTTCAATCATTATAATGTACTAATTCGTCTTTCGATAAAGACTTGAAATGTTTGACAGACTTGCGAGTGACCGACCCTCGCGACGACAAGAAACGTATCGAGCAGACTAAAGGCGGCCTACTAGAAGATTCATACCGTTGGATCCTCGACAACACCGACTTCAGGCGATGGCGCGACAACGAGACCAACCGGCTTCTTTGGATCAAGGGCGACCCCGGCAAAGGCAAAACTATGCTGCTCTGCGGAATCATTGACGAGTTGGGGGAGATAGGCAACAGTGCCTTGTCCTACTTCTTCTGTCAAGCCACCGACTCGCGCATTAATAGTGCAACCTCAGTATTGCGTGGCTTGATTTACTCGCTTGTCGAACCGCAACGATCCCTTCTTATGCACGTGCGTAAGAAATACGATACCGCAGGCAAACAGGTATTCGAGGATGTAAATGCGTGGGTGGCTCTTTCAGATATCCTATCTAGTATCCTGGAGACCCAAAGCAAGACTATTTATATAGTCATCGATGCGCTTGACGAGTGTCTCATTGGTTTACCCGATTTGTTAGCTTTTATTGTAGAGAAGTCATCCGTTTACTCGTCCATCAAATGGGTGGTCTCTAGCCGCAATTTGCCCAATATCGAGTCACAACTAAATAGAACGACACAGAAAATAAGATTGTGTCTCGAGTTGAACCAAGACTCTATCTCTGCCGCAGTTAACACATACATCCAATATAAAGTCAAAGATCTGACGCGACTTAAAGGCTACGACGATATAACCCAAAATGCAGTACAACAACACTTATCTTTACACGCAAATAACACTTTCCTTTGGGTGGCCTTGGTTTGTCAAGAGCTTGAAGATCTCAGAGAAATATGGCATACACTTCAGAGATTACGTGATTTCCCATCGGGCCTAGATGCTTTATACGGACGGATGATGAAACAAATTAACGACTCTAAGGACGTCGATCTTTACAAACAAATACTAGCTATCGTCTCTACCGTATATCGACCTATAACATTGTCCGAATTGACGACATTTGTTGATATACCGAAAAATGTCACTAACGAAAAGTCTTTTCCAATATTTATTCGGCTTTGTGGCTCTTTTCTTACCCTCCGCGAAAGTACCGTTTACTTCGTACATCAATCCATCAAAGACTTCTTACTCGGAAAGATATTTCCTAAGATATTTCCTCAGGGGCTTAATGAGGTACATCGTACGATTTTCTCGAGATCACTTAAAGCTATGACTCAAATACTACGACGGGATATATACTATTTAAGTCACCCAGGATCTTCTATCGAACAAGTCGAAGTACCAACCCCGGATCCGTTGGAAACGATTCGATATTCGTGTGTTTATTGGATTGAACATCTTGTGCAATCTTTTAAAACTATTGACTGCGACAATGACATTCAGGATGGTGGTAAAGTGAATATATTTTTAAGACATAAATATTTATATTGGCTCGAATCATTAAGCCTTCTTAACAGTACATCGGAAGGAATACTTTCAATTTATAAACTTCAACATCTGTTACAAGTAAGTCTATATGTACCTTACTCTTAAAGATGTATTCTAACGTTGTTAAGGGGAAGCAAAATACTACTCAATTATCACATCTTGTTAAAGACTTATATCGTTTTCAAATGTACTTTAAGTGGACTTTAGAACATCATCCTCTTCAAGTTTACATTTCAGCGCTCGTGTTTACTCCAACTTCTAGCCAGACAAAGTGTCTATTTAGGAAAGAAGAGCCTGAATGGATTATAGTTAAATCTGGTATAGAAACCGATTGGAGTCCTTGTCGTCAAACGCTCGAAGGCCATGGAAGTTCTGTTCGTGCAGTCGCCTTCTCGCCCGACGGCTCTTTGCTCGCATCGGCCTCTGACGACTATACCGTCAAACTCTGGGACACGACAGGACAGTGCCGCCAGACGCTCGAAGGCCATAAAGACTTTGTTCGTGCAGTCGTCTTCTCGCCCGACGGCTCATTACTCGCATCGGCCTCTTGGGATAATACCGTCAAACTTTGGGACACGATAGGGCAGTGCCGCCAGACGCTCGAGGGCCATAAAGACTTTGTTCGTGCAGTCGTCTTCTCGCCCGACGGCTCTTTGCTCGCATCGGCCTCTGACGACTATACCGTCAAACTCTGGGACACGACAGGACAGTGCCGCCAGACGTTCGAAGACCATAAAGACTTTGTTCGTGCAATCGTCTTCTCGCCCGACGGCTCATTACTCGCATCGGCCTCTTGGGATAATACCGTCAAACTTTGGGACACGACAGGGCAGTGTCGCCAAACGCTCGAAGGCCATAGAAGTTTTATTAATACAGTCGCCTTCTCGTCCGACGGCTTGTTACTTGCATCGGCCTCTGGGGATAAGACCGTCAAACTCTGGGACACGACAGGGCAGTGCCGCCAAACGCTCGAAGGCCATAGAAGTTCTGTTCGTGCAGTCGCCTTCTCGCCCGACGGCTCATTGCTCGCATCGGCCTCTGACGACTATACCGTCAAACTCTGGGATACGACAGGACAGTGCCGCCAGACGCTCGAAGGCCATAGAAGTTATATTAATACAGTCGTCTTCTCGCCCGACGGCTCATTACTCGCATCGGCCTCTGGGGATAATACCGTCAAACTCTGGGACACGACAAGACAGTGCCACCAGACGCTCGAAGGCCATAAAAGTTCTGTTCGTGCAGTCGCCTTCTCGCCCGACGGCTCATTACTCGCATCGGCCTCTTGGGATAAGACCGTCAAACTCTGGGACACGACAGGGCAGTGCCGCCAAACGCTCGAAGGCCATAGAAATTCTGTTCGTATAGTCGCCTTCTCGCCCGACGGCTCATTACTCGCATCGGCCTCTTGGGATAATACCGTCAAACTTTGGGACACGACAGGGCAGTGCCGCCAGACGCTCGAGGGCCATAAAGACTTTGTTCGTGCAGTCGTCTTCTCGCCCGACGGTTTTTTGCTCGCATCGGCCTCTGACGACTATACCGTCAAACTCTGGGACACGATAGGACAGTGCCGTCAAACGCTCGAAGGCCATAGAAGTTTTATTAATACAGTCGTCTTCTCGCCCGACGGCTCATTACTCGCATCGGCCTCTGACGACTATACCGTCAAACTCTGGGACACGACAGGGCAGTGCCGCCAAACGCTCGAAGGCCATAAAGACTCTGTTCGTGCAGTCGCCTTCTCGCCCGACGGCTCTTTGCTCGCATCGGCCTCTGACGACTATACCGTCAAACTCTGGGACACGACAGGTCAGTGCCGCCTGACGTTTTATAATAATAGAAAAAATGGGGGTTCATTATATCCTTATCTTTATTATGGTATCGGCACTGTTTCTTTAAGCCCAACACTTATTCAACCCAGTTCAATGCCATGCTACCAAGGCTATGGCATTAGTTCAAATGGTGCATGGATCACTTGGAATTCAGAGAAGATGTTGTGGCTGCCGCCTGAGTATCGGCCCGTCTGCTCGGCCATTGTAAAAACAGCCGTCGCGCTCGGCTGTTCGTTGGGGCAGGTGTTAATCTTTCGATTTACGGCAAAGCCATGGTGAAGCATTCTTCAAACTATGAATCGTTTTAATGGGATATGGTGGAATAAAGGATTAAAGTTGAGAAATGTCAATTGTTTTATTTTCAGTCTCTTTGCCCTTGTACGGGTCGAAGGGGCTACCGTTAATTTATACTTTTACCTCAGCTTAGATGAATGTTCTAGCATCTTCGAGAAGAGGCGCCATAGTCTCATTGTACTTATATCTTGACTAACAATAAATGTTAAGTTTACTCTTCCTACTTGTATGTACTCTTTCCTTTCTCCGTGGTAAAATCTAATCAATCAACTTCATTCGCCTTCGTGCTGTTCCAATTTCACTGCCATGTATGTTCACTTTCCATAATCTGTTTTCTTCTATGCAAAATTTGCCACCGGGTTGTCCTACGAGCAGCCAAATGCGATGATGTGTGGAGAAGATTATTGTTCATAGTAATCAAAGACTGGACCAAATAAGAGTGACAATAATATCTTATTCTCTACGTGTAGTACTTCTAGGGTGTACAAATGGCATTGTGACGCCGCGGTGGCATTGATCACCCAAGCAACAGCGCGCTAGATCAGCTATATTTTATTTTTCTGTGTACTATATTTATTAACAATTTGATGTCTAGTCTTTGTTTCTACTACCTATTGGCTTGTCAGGCAGTTTGTGACATCTTGCTGTGGTGCTATCAGCTTTGTTGATTTTGTTAGACTTCACTTGTGGCATGATTCTTCCGATCTTTTTAGCCATTATTTTTGGAATGAAAATTCTCTGTAGGAAACTTGGATCGAGCCTTTGAATTTTTTTATTCGGTCATATGTCTTTACCCTACTGTGCCTTTAAATCGCCTGTACCTCGCGGGCAAGCTCCTTGTTGGTGACAAGGTGGTTGTAAATAATGCACCATTTAGAAAGAGGACAGGGACGACTTTTCGACGTGCCTAGTGACAAAATTTCTTATGGGTGACAGACAAGTACTCGCCATCTTGCTCAGCTGTCGAAATCTTTACTAGGCTGCAGAGCACTCTCGCATGCCATTATCACCACAATTGTGTCTTGGCCATGAACTGAGTACGTTAGGGAATACAACTCATCAATTGCTTATTTGGCCCACGCCCAGCGTGATATTAGACTTTCGGCTATGGCCTATTAAGGCCAAAAAAATCTGGGAACAACTAGTGCTGTTCTCGCCATGGTAGGGGCGCGCAGTATGCAATTGACATTCGTTATAAGCAATGTGAAGTGCGCTCCGTATCCATTTTTAATAGGTGGTTATGCGCTATCATATATACAAAATATTGTGAAAAGCTTTTCGGTCCCATTTCTTCTCGTTTTTGCATTCTATCCGCTCAGTAGATAAGCTGGTCATCGTATGCCCGCACACTCTCCAGGTACGACTTGACTTGGGAGTAATCCTTGCAGACTAAGAGAAGATTGTTAATATATTTTACCAAGAGCATACCAGAAGATGAGATCAGAGAAACTCACTGTGCTTTGAGTCCCAGCCGTCTGAGCCGCCGTTGTCGTCGGGGAACGTCGTTTCATGTCCCTCCAGCGCCAAATCTGCGCTGCACATGACCGCCTCACGCATGTAGTCCATGCAGTGGATCATGTGCCAGTGGTGGTCTGGTGGGATGGGGTGGCCGGACTTGAGCCCGGAGTATGTCTGAGCGATTGTGAACTTGATAAATTGTTAGCACTGCCGCCCAGGAGACAAGATGACAAGAAAGTCTACTCGCCGGGGAGAGCATACCAAGCAGTGAATTTGGTGGGTCACCGAGGTGGTGAAGACTGTCTTGTCTGGCCAGTCAATTGGAGTGGGTAGATCGTGGTAGCGATGGGTATCGTTGACCCAGACAAAGCCCATGCCCACTGGATTGGTATTAGTAAGAGGAGCATCCAGCTAAACTTTTCTCTGAAGAGCAGCAAGAGACACAGAGCGAAGAACACCTACCTGGCATTAGATGATTCCACTTTTGAAGGACCTCCTCTGTGAAGAACTCGGAGGAGTTCATCGGCGCGAAGGACTGGTCCGACTGGAAGCGGATGACACGTTGATCAACTGGGGTAGTGTGCGTTAGCTTTCATAGACAAGTCGTCCAACATCGGAAAATAGATGGTCTTACTCTGCGGTCCGACGCCGGTGAAGTCTCCGCCAAAGTCCATCCGCTTTGAGGCCGACTGCTGCTGCGCTTGCTGACGCAGCAAGAGGCCGAGAATGGCCAGCAACAAGATGGTGTCGAGGCCCCATCGCGCCCAGGTGAAGATGGCGCTGCGGAAGGATGACCGCCGCAGCAATTGTTGCCTTCTCCGGCTGCTGTGATCTTCCTCGTCGCGACCGCCCTTCTGCCACTTGTCCTCTCCCAGCAGCGACTCGTCGACTTCAGTCATGCTGCTGCCGCTGCTGTGCAGATCATCGACGTCCTCGTCGTCCTCGCTGTTGCTGGGCCGCCGCTGGTCGCGCCGGGGTTGCCTTGGCGGCGGAGAAGGATCGCGCTGAAGGCTGATGGATTCGTACTTGGCGTCCATTGTGTGAGAAATGTGAATGTAAATATGAAGGAGAAGGATAGAAAGAATACAAAACAATTATATTGAAAAGAAGCTATCAAAGCAAAGGACCGGAGGACCAGCCTGGGGAAGAAAGAATAGAGAGGGCCGAGAAAAAAAAAATGAAAGAAAACAGAGAGAAAAAGATCTCAGCAAGTAAGACGAGACGAAAAGAGATGGGGGAGACAAGAACTTAAGAAAGACACTACGATTTACTAGATGGCCTCTACATCTGGTTTTGTATCATAAAACTCAACCTCATCAGATCCTGTTCTTGCTATTCCCCTTTCTGCAACTCCACACGAATCATGCTGATCCTAGCCAAAGCGGCATCCACTTCGCGTGTACATGCCTATGAAAACATAAAGAGGCTCCATTGCTGGTTTTTGGCTGTGGGCTCTTTTTGATGCCCCTTTCGCTGCCTCCTCATTGTGAAACCCGTCATGTTGGAGGCCCACGGCTGCCAGACTCCACAAAGCGCCAGGCGGTCTCCGTGGTTAAAAGCTTAGTCTGCAAGATGGTTCGTTACGTAGTCTATTATGGACCAATAAAACTAGTACCAGCAAGAAGTAAAACACCAATAGAAGGAGACGATATTTAACAATGCTACGCGATGGAGAATGGAAAGACGTACATTAGCAAAACTTGCATAGACAGGAAAGAAAGTGAGGACACAACTACATAGAATGAGCGAAGCCAAGCATTAATCCTCTATTAGTGATGGGAAGACTGGGGAACAGGAGAGAAGAGGAGGAAGACCAGGCTCGAGTCCCCAAAAGTGAGTGGCACAGACGTCAAGGGGGACTTGCACTAAATTTACACCAAATGAGAGGTGCTGATTGGCTGCCGATCAAACGCTCTGGCGAGGGTCACATTGGGTCGGCTCGACTTGCTTCATGTCTCGTTTCAGGACATCGCCTGTGAAGAGGAACGTATGAGAAGGTGGTATAGTTCGAAAATTATAAGAAAAAGAAGAAGACAAAAATGAAACGAAACAATGGGGAAAAAGTTAGGAGTGAATGAGCTCCAAGACTGAGCTAATTCGTGGTCCCTTTTATACAGAGAGTAACGATCAATTGGCATACAGCTAGCTTTGTTGCTTTTCTTTTTGCTGATCTGTATTCTTCATTTCTACGATTTACGGATGCAAAAGGATTAAATAAAAAGAAGAAAATCCTTTTTTTTTTTTCAGTGAAAATTAACAGGAAAAAAAAGCCATCCAATTCTTCTTTCACCATAATGTATTCTAGAAAGATGTTCGCCATCTGGCAGTCCTCAACGCCTCTCGCCTTCGTTTCCCTCTTTCTCTTTTTCTATTCCACCCCTGTTTACGCCTATATGCGGTTATCAGACAGCTTCCTTCGTCTCGTTCCCGCTGTCTCTGATGCTGATCTCAACCCCGACACAGGAGTTCTACTCGCTCCGCTGCTTCAGCCCCGGACCCCGGGATCTCTCGGCCATGCCGCCGTCCAATCTCACCTCGTCAATTTCTTCGAGACGACCCTCCCCGAGTGGGTGGTCGAGTGGCAGAACTCGACGACGTTTACAAACGTCAACGGCAAAGTGAGAACGGCCTCCCTCGAAAATCTCGTCTTCCGCAGAGAGCCCCCGTGGACGAGGTCCGGCCAGGCCAATCTGCTCACGCTGGCCGCCCACTACTACACGCCGGCATCTGCCCCGCCGGGGTACGTTGGCGCCTCCGACGCCGCCGTGTCCTGCGCCCTGATCATGCATGCCGCGCGCAGCATCGAGCGGTTTGCGTCGCAGATGTACCGCGAGATGCAGGAGCTGGGCGAGGGCGGCACGGTGCCGATGGACATGGGCGTGCAGATTGTCTTTATTGACGGCGGCGAGGGCAGCGCGAACGACCCGGCCGCGCGCGGCGCGGGGAGCGCCCAGCTGGCCGCCGCCTGGGAGCGCACGACCAACCCGGCCCTGTCGGCGTCGTCCTACGGGTACCCGAACCGCCTGAACCAGATCAGCCTGCTGGTGCTGCTGGACCTGCTGGGCGCCGCCGGGCCCCGCGTGCCCTCGCGCTACCAGACCACCCACTGGGCGTACAAGGCCATGGCCGACGTCGAGCGGCGGATGCGCGGCCTAGGCCTGCTGGAGGCCGGCGTGGCGCCGGCCTCGGACGAGACCAACTTCTTGCCCGACCACCAGGTGCCCGTCCACCAGATCGGCCTGGCCAGCGGCTGGGCCACCGACGCTGACGACCATCTCCCCTTTATGCGCCGCGGCGTGGCCGTCCTCCCGGTCGTGCCCGACGCGGCGCCGCCCAACCGGCTGACGCTCGCCGACGACGCCGCCCACCTCGACATGGCCACCGTGCGCGACTGGTCGCGCATTGTGACCGGGTTTGTGATGGAGTGGCTGGACATGTCCGAGGTCGAGCCGAAGTCAGAGGAAAAGACGAGGAGGGCCAGCAGAAGAAGAAATGGCGCAGGTCGCTGATCAGCTTGTGTGCGCGCCTGTTCCTGTTCTGAAAAAAAAAAAAAAAAATATGTCTGCCTCTTTGAATCTACTCTTTCCCGTCCCGCGGGCTCAGCGAGTACAGCTCCCACGAGACGCCCTGGCCCAGCTCGCTCTCGTTGAACCGCACCACCTTGCCCCAGCCGCGGATCAGGGATCGCCAGTAGCAGGTCTCGGCCGCCGGGCTGAGGTAGCCCTTTTCGGCAAAGAGCTCGCGCTGCCGCGAGGCAATCCCCTCGGCGACGGCCGGGTGCGCCTCCAGCCACCGGACGGTGGCAGCCAGGTTGGACCAGTCGGGCGCCACGAAGACGAGGTTGGCCTCGTGCGCGGGGTGGTGCGGCCACGCCTTTTCCTCGTCGGCAGAGGGCACCCAGCGGGTGTCGTTGCCGTCGTTGTTCTTGCCGCCGCCCGGGCCCAGATCCAGGTCCAGGTCGGACGCGTACAGCGGCTTCACGAGGTGCGTCGTGTGCTGCATCCACGCGATGGGCGGTGTCAGCACCACGCTGCGGCACAGCTGGTGGAACTGGAACCGCCCGCTGTACGTGATGCCCTCGGTGTGGATCACGTACTTGTATCGGCAGAAGTCCTCGATCATCAGCGCGTTGGACGCGTCCTGCATGGCGGGGCGCACGAGCGCCCCGCCGCCGTCGTGCTCGTCCTCGTTCCAGTCCAGTCCCTGCACGTCCGCCCACGGCTGCCCGCGCGCCGCCGCCAGCAGCTTGCGCCGCAGGTCCGGGTGGTGCGTGCTGCCGAACCGCGCCGTGCCCCGCCACACCGCGCGCGGGTCCTTGCGCGCAAACCGCGTGGCCGCCTCCAGCCGGTCGATGGCCGCGGCCGCCCGCTCAAACGACCCGATGAACCGCGGCCGCCACGCCCAGAACGAAAAGTGCGGCATCAGGAACGAGCGGCGGATCGGCGCGTTGCCCGAGCTGGGCGCCGCGTACGCCGGCAGCGAGTACGTCCACGCCGAGCCAAAGGGCTGGTCCTGGATGTTGAGCGAGAAGACCGTGTCCAGCGACGATGACGCTTCCTCCGCCTCGTCGAGCGGGGCCGTCAGCAGCGCCCGGTTGATCTGGTGCAGCGCGGACGCCCGCGCGTCCAGCAGCTCCCCGGGCAGCGTGCCGAGCTTCTCCACCCGCAGGATGTACAGCTGGCCGTCGCGGATGCGCGCCTGCAGCGGGCCTAGCTCGCCCGACCGCTGCAGCTCAAAGGCGCCCAGGGCCACCTGCTCGTCGATGGGCTTGGTCAGGCCCGGGAACGTGGCACGGCACTGGGCCTCGGTCAGGGAGAGCGACTGGAAAAGGGCTTTGTGTTGGCGGTCAGGGCGATGCTGCTGGCTATGGATTGGTCTTTGCGGCTGGTGATGTATGTAAGGAATTGCAAGATGGTCGGAAATGTTACCAATCTCTTTCCCCTTGCTCGGTAGATATACGTATAACACGATGTATGAGGTCAAGCAAATTGCCAACACGGCCACCACCATCTGGCGCCAACGCCGTCTTAGGCCTTCGGACATTGGTGCGGTTGACGAGGAGACGGTGATGGCGGCAGTGATCAGTTATAGTAGAATTGCCAGATCAGAAGGATTCTCAAACCTAGCGATACCCTAATTCCATTCATATAGACTGAAGCATCAGTCCGACAGAAATAAAGAACACGATGCTTCAATGCTATTCTCTTTTTTCATTTTCTTGCTTACCGAATTTTTTCCGTCCATGAATCTCTTAAAGCACGGCGGCTAAAGCGTCAGGCCGCTCTACGGAGTCTCTTTTTTTTGCGGCATTCTTCTCCGCAGATTTTCTTTCCGCTTCCAGTAATTTTCGTGGGTATTCCCCCTATGCATCTCTTCTGGACCGCGTAGTGGGACTGTAAGTTTCACCTTAACTCGAATTCAAGGCTGCTGATTTCGCCGCTTTATTGCTACAAGGATGTCGGAATTGGTTAAAGTGTAACATCCATAAGATCCATAGCCATATCAAGAGAACCACTGACTGGTTTGATTTTGGGTTACTATTTTACGTATGGAGCGGAGTCTTTGACTGTACATCAAGTATCGCCAATTGTATGCTCTTGGTTCAAGGCCAAGACCTCAATAGACGTCCACATTGAACGCCGGTAAGCTTCGTCCATACCTTTGCTATGCCTTCTCGCTCTGACATCTCTACTCCGATATCTCACTGCTGTATATTTTAAATTCTCTGCTGATGGATATCTATCCAGTTTGATCTCATCACTAGACCATATTATAGCCTTGTAACTTCTATGTAGACACATTAACTGTCTTGTCACGAGCATCGAGTAAGAAGACATCGCCTTGGCAGTTAAAGCGTCATGTACTCTACATTCAAAAGACCTGTAGGTTCGCTGAGGTCCTGCTACGAGGATATTCTACTCTAGGAAGAATACGAAGTACGCAGGTTGTAGCTAAAGCCTGCATCGTTGTCATCTTATGCTTCGGTTGCCAATCGGCAGCGAAGACATAACCACGAGTAGAAAACTAGTTAAGATAAAATGCCCCTAAAAAATGAAAGAAGGATATACATTAATGTCAGCAAGAACTTGCAAACAGAAGCGTGGAGAATATGACAATTACGCAGTTGGCTAGCATAGCCGACCCCAAGACGGCTAATATATGAAATACGGACTTCGCCGCAATATAAAGGGGGCATTTGCTTGCTGAACATGGGAGAGGCCTGCTGTACTTCTATTGCCTCCTCTTACAGTAGGACAAAATCCTTCTTTTTTTTTGCCGGGATATTGTTCTTCGCTGCAGTCTCACTGCGACTGTGCCCGCCCATCTATCCAGCAGAAAAAGGAATAGTCAGAACGTCTTCTCTTTGCTCTGACAAGAGTCTGAACTACAGAAAGTTCTTTTCGCTTTTCTTTGAGATATATGTAGTAGAAATTAAGCTTGTTTGGATAAGCAGGCAAGTAGAAAGCGCAGGATTGACTGCATTTTTCTCAGGCTGCGTCTGTAAATATGTAGGATCCATCATTGACCTCATTCTTGCCCTGTTTACCATACGAATATTTTCTCTTGGCATCTGTACGCAGAAGTCTTAAGTGGGCCGCGTCAGTTATTGACTCAGAAGGATTGTGATTGTATATGAGATGAGAGTGAAAACAAATACATGAAGCGGAAGGATTTGCATCAAGAGAAGAGAAGGGGCATCGTAGCGTGAGCATAAATACGGCGATCAGAGTCGTCTAGTCCATGATAGATCTATAGTTCTCAAAAGCAAAATAGAGCCTTTGATACTAGTAATCTATTAACTATCTCATCTTCTGTCATCTGCTATTGTCATAGATCCCTTGTCATCAGCAATGGTCCGTTTTACCCCTGTTGGAGCATTTCTGGCTGGTGCGGCCCTGGGTCCTCTCGGTCTCATCCCCGTTGTGCTCGCTCTCCCCAACGTCACCGTCGTCCCATTGTTCACTGGTGACTGCTCGGTGTGGCCCGGCTATCTGCCGTACCCGCAGTCGGACTGGAGCGCCAACCTGCGGCTCTTCGTCGACCACAGCGACGACAGTGCCGTCGACGGCCTGTGGGCGACCCCGTACAAAGAAAGCTGGCCGGGCGACGCGCAGGGTCCGGACGGCTACAACTTCACGTCGCTCAACTTTGACCTGCGCAAGTCGACGCGGTTTGCCAAGATGTACTTCCGCTGCTTCGACGGCGTCCTGCGCGAGGCCCTTCCGGAGGGTCCCGCCGCCCTCAACTACACGAACGACCTGATGGCCGTCGCCGTCTACAAGGGCCCGCGCAACGGCTTCCTGATGGAGGTCAACCAGACGACCGTCGGCCAGCCGGGCACTATGGACGGCTACCTCTTGGAGCCGTACCAGCTCATCGACCAGGCCACGAACAAGTCGCTGCCCGGCGTGTACGTGGGCGCGCTGAACCAGACGACGTGGGGCATCAGCTTTACCGAGTACGACGACTGCACCCAGGGGCCGTTCGCGTACGAGGCGCGCCTGCAGGGGCTGCCGATAGACCCGAGCTTGGATCCGCGGGCAGCGCCCAATCCGGAGTTTTACGCCTTTGTGCGAGTCGACCTGGTCATATGAAGCGTAAGGCTTGGGACGCATGTGAAATAGATGTCAGAGCATCCTGTCAGCAGAAAGATGTCCCACTGGAGAAACATGAACTTATGCATGTACGACTCATTGAAAAGTAAATAGTGTATCTGAAATTACAAAGAGAAATACAAGAGTTGCCTGCACCAAGCATAGGCACCGCCGACTAGGTACGCTGGGTTCAATGAGGAATAGAGAGAGATAAAATGATGAGTCCCACTTCATTAGTGTCATTATCCGCCTTTCAATCGCAATTTTCTACCTTGCCAATTTTTTTCCCTGTAAGCGCCCCCCGTCTCTAATGTGTTGCGATCTCGCGCACGCTCTCGCGATGTATTCTGGCCAGCCACGTCTTGGACATGAACGTGCGGATGCGCTTGCCCCAGAGCATGAAGACGATCAGGGCCAGGTTGTTGGCGAGCAGCACGCCGCAGAACACGCCGGCGATCATGACGGCGTAGCCGTGCTCCGTCACCCAGTCCAGCAGGTCGAGGCCCATGCCGAAGCTGATGGCCTGCTTGCCCAGGTTCATGGCGATCAGCATCTCGCTGATGTTGGCCGTGTAGCTGTCGATGGCGTAGGCCAGCGCGAAGGTGAAGTAGAAGTAGCTGGAGAACTGCGTGATGGCCACGCCGGCAAAGTAGCCGACCCAGTGCAGGTTGCGCTCGGCGGAAAAGCCAAAGATGATCAGGCCCGTCGGCGCCAGCAGCATGGCGGGCAGCATGGCGCTGAGGCGCATCTCGGCCTCGCGGATGCCGTTGTTGCGGCGGGTCAGCCGGGCGGCGATGATGTCCGACGTGGAGGTGAAGGGCAGGGCCAGGGCATAGCCGATGAGCGAGGCCACCGCGATCAGGCCGGAGCTGGTCTGGGACCAGTTGTAGGGCTCCGCCGTGATCTTGAGAGGGAAGATGTAGTTGAAGGTCAGGGCACCCAGGCCAATGTAGATGCCGTAGGTCGTGACAACCCAGAAGACGTGCGGCACGAGGAAGTAGGTGAACGAGCGGGCCATCATGAGGAAGAAATCCGAGTCGCGCTCCCAGACGCCCCAGAACTTCAGAGTCTGCAGGAACGTCTTCCGTGGGGGTGCGGCGTCGAGGCTGCTGCTGTCGTCGCCGCCATTGATTCGGTCGGCCTGGGCTGCCGTGGGCTTCTCGCCATTTGACGCAGCAGCCAGGTTGCTAGACGTTCCCGACGGTGAGATCCCGGCCGACTTGCGATGGTATGTGGTCTCTTCCACCACGAAAAATGCGAGGACAAAAAGAGCACCGGCAAAGGCAAACTCCACAAGGAAAAACAGACGCCACGACAGACCGCCAGCCAACATGTATCCGGCATATAGGGGTCCTGTGGAGCCCAAGCACAAGCAGATTGTGTAGTATCCGAGACGCTTGCCACGCTCGTGCAGGAAGAAGATATCGTTGACCAGCTGGACGGGAAGAGCCTCGCACACACCGGAGCCAAACCCGTGAATGACGCGGCAGGCCATGAGAGCGCCATAGGAATTACTTTGAGATGCGCCAATGAGACCAGCACAGTGCTAAGAGCATACAAAGTTAGGCAACAATTGCAATCAAAGTGCAGATAAATTATACAACAAGAGGCAAAACTAAAAGATAAAAGCTTACGCAAAGCAGAGAGCCAAGCATCACAGGACGACGTCCAATCTTGTGGTACAGAGGGACGAGAAGCAGAGAACCGAAGCCAAAGGCCAAGTTGGCATAGCTGATGAGGTTGGAGGCCTTGTCGGGTGTGATACCAAACTCCTCAGAATAGATGCCGATATACACAGAGGGGCCCAACAGAGACGAGTTGCCGAGAAAAGAGTAGACAGCGCACACGGCCAGAATTAAGGTTTTCTTCACCTCGGGCCATTGTAGAGGATCGTTGGGGTCTTCGGCCGGCACAGGATACAGAGCCTGACCATAAGCTGTGTCGTCGCCCTCGGCGGCACGCAGGTCGACCGTTCCCGGAATGTCACCTTCCTTTGCATGACTGAAATCGAGACGAGATGTGAGCTAAAGGCGCGGAAAGTTCATTGAGATACACCACAGTAAATAGAGAACAGTATCCTACCTGTGCACAAGGTGCTGCTTGTGTTCGTGTGTGGCCATGGTGCTCTTCCTTTGATGCTCTCGCTGGGCGGTCTAAAGCAGCCTGCCTATACAAGAGACTAGAAGAAAGGAAGAAAAAGAGAAGGGAAAATAGAACAGGGGAAAGAAAATAATTAAATGAGAGGGAATGAAAAAAAGATAAGGGAAACGAAATCTTGGAGAGACACGGGACGTGTATAGAGATATATAGGTCCTACCATGTGGGCAAGGGCCCTTTATTATGTATAGATCGAGCTGGATCAGAGAAGCATGCATGCACTCGAACCAAAAAAAAAAAATAAATAGACGAGCTAGGTAGGGTAGGGGTGTGACGACGAGAGAAAAGCAAAAATAGGCGAGAAAAAAAAAAAAAAGGTTGCGGAAGTGTCAAAACAACGGCGCATGAGCAGGTGGCCATGCATGCAGAAAATCCATGATTAGACCCATCTGCTCCAGCAACTCTCTTTTTCCTCTCGTCACTCTTCATCTTTTGCTTTTCCCCCTTTGTCGCCCAAGCTCCGGAGACGGGACGTTTGGGCAAAAATCTACAACGACGCGGGATGTGAAGTTACAGTACCTCCACACACCCAGAGAAACATTGACAGCGACCAGGGTATTTTCTGTCACTATTGCTTGTCTTCCTTGTGGGATCAATCCTTTCCAGCAATTATCTTTTCTACTTTTATTCTCTTTCGTACCCCTTCTTCCTATTTTCCCTTCCCTTTCCCCGTCCATGGGAAACAAGGAATAAGTCGCAGCCAAGTCAGGTCAGGAGAATCCCACAGGGCTTTTTCCCCCGTGTCTTATGCTGTTCCTCTTCATTTCACTTGGCCCCTTGCTCCCAATTTTTTTTTTTTTTTTGTTGTTTAAGCTGTCCGAGCTTTTTGACAGCATCTGTCTGTTTTGGTGCTGGTTATCGCACAGCGCTGTCTCTCCGCATTCTCCCCACTCTCGCTTGTTTTCCCTCTTTTCCTTTTTTCTGCTAGTCTTGACCCCCTGTTCAACTTCTCCTCTCCGCCACCTTTCGGCAGTCGTTGTGACGCGGGGGAAGTGCCACATTCAAAAGAAACAGTGGGAGCAAAAGAGCTTGGCTGGACAAATCACAGTTCCGTCGTCGTAGCTCTTCGTGGGTGAACCGCGGATCTTTTGCAAGCCACCAAACAAAACATGCTGTGCGCTACTCTGTGCTCCGTACTCCCCCCTCGTCTTCTCTCTCGCCTCTACTTAAACAGGTTAGGGCAGGGGCGGAAATGCCACGCGAAGCCTGCATGGATTCCGCGAATTGGCTGCATGTGTTCTGTTTTCTGTCTCAGAGCAATAATCTAATATTTAATATAGCCAGATTTATCATGGTGTTGGCTGCCATCCCTACATTGGGATTTCACAAGTACGGCCGGCCTACCGAGTGTACACGCAGTTTCTGCGTCGTAGATGCATTAGCCTCAGTCTATCGAATCGAAAGGGCTAAAGTCCTCACTGGCGGTTCGGGTCATGAGTTTAAACCTGCTGCAAGTGGAGCCTCTCTAACTCGTTTTCCAATCTTTTTTAGGCCAGCAATATTTCAGCATCTTCTTGGCAGCAGACGCAGAAGAAACAAGACTGGAAAATATGAAATGAAGACAACTGATCTTAGTGGACTGGATAGGCCGGACCGAGGTGTCTCCAAGGGGCAATCCAGGACTTTTTGTTGGATTGGCACAAAGGCTGAATAGACGGCCGCAACTATGATTTGCCCACGAGGCAAAGCAGACAGGTTATTTTAATATATTAATGAATTACGGTGTGCCTCGAAGGAACGAGCGAGAACGTGTCTATAATGATGATAGATTGCCTTCATACTATATGATCGTCCGAAATTACCATCGACATTAGACAATGCAATAGGGTGGAACATTCAGGACAGGAGAAGCGATGTCCCTGCATTTCCATTTGCTTTGGCGGGAGCATGGCGTTTAAGCCTCAATACAAGTCTTTGTTGGTACCAGGCGACGATGGATGTCCAGCGTGAGGGCCAAACTCACCATTTCCTCATCTAGCTGTCAAAATATATCCGCTAGTTTCCCCAGAGAGACCGATGCAAAGACTTCAGACGGCTTTTCTGGGGAACATTTCTGGGGAAAACGGGGCAATGTGGGCACTCTTTCGTATACACTATGATTGTGAACGCTGTCACAGTCAGATCTTTTCTTGGCGGGAATTGCTCTGCTCGTCACGATGATTCTGGTGAGATGCGCTGCGATTCGTACGGACTTGGCTCGGAGAGTGGAGTCGGCGGCATAGAACCGACGTAGGCGGTCGTACACCAATACACCAATTCGACTAGCAGCACAGGCAGTGTCATGAGCATCAAATTGCTTCTTTTTTTTTTTTTTTTTTTTTTTTTTTCAAAA